>CM062520.1:23752559-24018560 GCA_031439585.1 Pterocarpus macrocarpus
TATCCACCTCAGTCCTCTGCGACAGCGACACTGCCACTGCATCCAGCCCGCTCCACCATTGTTGCATCCAGCATCCAACTCTGTATGCAATGTCCACTTCCACCGTGGCATCACCACCGCTGTGTCTAGCGTCCAGTTCTGTGATGCAATGTTCACCTCCACCACAACATCTAGCTCCGCCGCCGCCTCCCCCAGCATCTAGCTCCGTCGCATCTAGCTCAAATCTGGTTAGTTTTCAATAAATGGTTGAAAAAAAAATTAAAATATGAAATATGAGCAGAAAATGTTTGGAATGCCTAGAAACTTCTAGTTAGTTCTTAATAAATGGCTGGAAAGTGTTTGTCGCTATGTGTGAAGGTTTTATGTGAAAGAAAATGTTTATTCTAGCTAAACTGCTGCTTGGCCACTGTTTAGTTGATTATGTATTTTCTTCCAATTATTTAATATGCAATTCTTTATCTCTAGGAGTTATATAGAAGTGACATTTTTCTTCCTTTTTTTTATTTAATTCTCTTTGTTTCCTAGTTTATGTTTTATAGTAGTCCCACTTTTCTGAAAATTTCATTGTTCTAAATGATCCTGTTATTCTTCATTGTTCTTTAATCTCACTTTGCTTTGATTTTTCCTTTATGTTATAGGTTTAATAAATGTCTTTTCCACTTGAGGGTAACGAGACAATGTCATCCAGTACTCACCCTCCTAGTGAAGTTAATGCACAAGCACCAACAGATTCAAGCCAACTTCAAGATAATAGTGATAAAAATATAGATCAAAATGATGAGAATTGTGTATTAAGAGGAAGAGGCAAAAGACATCAACTATTTGAAATGGTTTTGTTGAGACCAAAATTTCTAAAGGAGTGACTATAGCTGTTTGCAAGTACTATAAGAGTCATTTTTCTTAATTAAGGAAGGGAGCTAGCACTAGTCATATGAGGAGACATGCAGAGAATTGCTTGCAAATGAGGTTACACATAGCTTCACAAAAGAAGCAGCCGACCATTGCATTTCAACCATCTAGCTTAGGAGTCAACCCTTTTGTGACACTTGGTGTGAGATATTCAAATGAGAAAATGAGAGAAATAATTGCTACAACAATCATGGTGCATGAGTACCCTTTCAACATTGTTGAAGATGAAGTTTGGATGTAGGGCTTCCAATATGTAAGTCCTAAATTTAGCAAAATAGCTAGAAGTGATTGCATAAAAATTTATGAGGCAGAGAAGAAAATTTTGAAGGCTTTATTAAAAAGTGCGAGCAAGATCAGCTTGGCTACAGATATGTGAAAATCAAGTCACCAAGTAACTAAATATGTGGTCTTCACCAGTCATTTCATTGATATATGGTGGAATCTTCAGAAGAGGGTCTTGAGTATTGTGAAAGTGCCTACACTTAGGTGTGGGATAAATGTAGCATATGCTATTTTCAAATGTCTTAAAAAGCTTAAGGGATTAAAGACAAAGTATTTTCTGTGTCTGTTGATAATGCTTCCTATAATGATTCATGTTTGAGGAATTTTAAGGACAACTTATCACTCAATAATAAGTTTGCCCTTGATGGCAAGTTGTTTCATGTCAGATATTGCGCCCATATTTTGAATCTATTGGTCCATAATGGCCATAGTAGAATAAAGGATGTCATTCACAATATTCGAGAGAGTCTCAAATATATTAATTAAAACGATTCAGAAGGTATTTTGTGATATTATTGAACATAAGTGCTTGAAAGAAAAAAAGCTCATCCTTGACTGTCCGACAAGATGGAATTCAACTTTCAAGATGTTATCTGTTGCCTTAAAGTTTAAGATTGTTTTTCCAGCTTATAAGAAAAGAGAGCCACATTACACCTCTAAACCTTCTCAAGAAGATTGGGGAAAAGTTGAGAAGGTTTGTCAACTCTTTGAAGTTTTCAATTTAGCCACTCATGTCATCTCTGGTAGTGACTATCTAATCACAAATTTGTATCTTCCTGAAGTTTGGAGGGTTAAACAAGTAATTGATAGAGCGGCAAAGGATGGAGACTACTTCATGAGAGAAATGGTAGCAATAATGAAAATAAAGTTTGATAAATATTGGGGGGAATGCAATCTACTAATGGCCATTGCAAGTGTTTTGGATCCTAGGTGCAAATTTCATGTTGTCAATTATTGTTTTCCCTTGATATATAAACCTAAATATGTGACTAAAGAGACTATGGATATGGTGATGACTTCATTAGAGATGCTTTATGAAGAGTATGTTGAATTGAGCAAGGACGAGGCATCTGCTGGTGCTAGTGGTGAAGTTGATAATAGTGGTAACAACTCTTCCTCCATTGTGCCTAATTCTGGCATAATTACTAGATTTGACCAAATTATGAGTATTGTTCATGAAAAGCAAGCTATTCTCCCAGTGAAATCTGAGCTAGAAGTTTATCTTGAGGAGGGTCTCTATATTCCTGATTCTAGTTCTATCTCTTTTAATGCTTTGGAATGGTGGAAAAATAATAGGTTGAAGTATAAGATTTTGTCAAAGATGGCATGCATAAGATTTTGTCAAAGATGGCTGCCAACATTCTAGCTATTCCGATCTTAGCAGTTGCATCGAAGTCCACATTTAGTGCTGGAGAAAGAGTAATTGATGAATTTCGTTCAAGATTGAATGAAGAATCCATTACAGCACTCATTTGTGGCGGGGACTGGCTTCACAACAAGTATAATTTGAAGAAAATGCAAAAGGTATAAATTTTATATATTAAAGTGTAATTTTTTTTTCTATATTTGTTAAATTATGTCATGATTTAATAATATAAATAATTTCTTTTTTTCCCCCAAGGTGCTTGAGCTTTAAGAAGAAAAGGAGATCATCTTGAAGATTTGATGCTTTGTTGATTCATTAGATGTTGCACTTTGACTTAGTTCAGTGATGTAATATTATTGGATTATTGTTGTTGATTGTTGAACTTTGTTTGGATTGGTGCACTTATTTCTTATCCTTGTTGTATTATTGTATTGCTGTGGATTTGTGGATTGTTAGATATTAAATATTGCCTTTACACTAGTTATTTTTGCTTGGTAGATATTGCCCTTGCACTAGTTATCTGTTCCTTTTCTGCTTTGAGTGGAATATGCATTTTTGTTTTGCACATTTCAGAACTTTTAGCTAATGCTTGATAACCGCATGCTTTACCTCAACTCTTTGCATTGGACCAAAAGCCAATCTAGCTTTTGTTTGAAACATATACAAGTTGAGGCTATATAGACAGTTTTATGGAAAAAGATTTCTAAAAACTTGAACCTTTCATTGCAATTTCATGTTTCATCTATACATATATATAGCTCTTTCAATATGAGGCCTACAAATTTGTAACCTGCCTTTAGTTTTGATCCTACTAGTGTCATGTTGTAGAAATTAAAAACTCTCAGAAATAGAATTAAATTTCATGGACCCATTATTTGTAGGAAATGCACTCTTTATTATTATAAGTTAGGTTGAAGTATCTGTTGAATTGGGGTTGGAAAGTCTTGCTTGAAATGGCAGATACACCTAGCCTAAAAAAAAAAATGTTGGTTTCACTCACGTTCCATTCTTCAAATTAAGGTATGTGATGTGATGATAACAAGCTTAGCCTTGTGTTCAACTTGGTTTCCTTGTATACTGTGTGATTATTTTCTAGGCTACTAGCATGGACTGCAAGGCCTGTTTATAATGTATTCAAAGGCTAAGCCTGTTTAGGCCTACATGCTGGCCTAAGCCTGATGGCCTATTAAAAGAGTTACTTTTTTTTTTTTTGCAACAAGTTTTATTAATAGGCTTCAAGCCAGGCAAAAAATAAAGCTTTTAACAGGTAACAGGTCAGGTTCAGGCCCAATAATTATAATACAGGCTTGGTCTGTTTAGAGTGCAGTTTGGCCTGACTTGGCCTGTTTTCCATCCCTACGTATACTCTTTGCTTGGATAGTATAAAAATGGGAGGAAAGAAGTAGGAGAGAAAGAAAATGAGAGTTTTCTCTTGATTGGATAGGAAAGAAAATAAAGAAGAAAGAAAAAAAAGTGTGGACCCCATATAAAAAAGTTTTCTCTCCTCTATTGATAAGTAAATGAAAGAGAGGATATTTATGACTTGAATTGTCTACTTTACCTCTTTAATCTTTTTTTAGTCTTATAAAATAAATTGATAAAATTATCTTTTACATAGAATTACATTTTATTTTCTCCTATTTTTCTTTTTAACCAATCAACAAAAAAAAAAAGATATATTTTTCTCTTTTTTTTATTTTTTTTCTTATTTTCTCTTTTCATCCAAATAAAGGGTATAGTGCTTGCACTTATTCACTATTGAAAACCATATTAAGAGAGTAGTTCCTTTTTAGCTACTCATTGTTGCATCTCCTCTAAAACTTATGTACTCTAAAATCTCTTAATCTTGACTTAGTGCCTAAAAGCACTTGCTAAGAAGCGAGTTCGGATTAGTTACAATCTTTTTTAATTAAACGAAATGATTTGCAAATCCAAATAAAAGTAACAGGTTTAAGGAATTCCAAGTGAGTCACACTGAAAATGATTTACAAATGGATTTTCTTAAAATTAATATAGTCCAAAACAACTTTTATACGAAGTTTTTTATTAAAACTTTTATATGATAATTCATTTCAGTTGCAACTAAAACTACTTATTTGTTTTAGATTTTAAACGTACATTTGATATTTTAATATAATAGATTTAATTTGGGATCCAATTGGTATGTACAGTTAATATAAAATAATTTTATATTAATATTTAATTATATATTATTATATAAATAAAAATAGTTTTTTTATATAATAAATATAAAAATCAATTACTTTTAATTATATAGTAGCATATAATTATATATTAATATAAAATTTTTTTATATTGATAATATATATTAATTAAATATTTTAATTTATTTACATGGTTAATATAAAGAAATAATATAATTTTTTTACAGGAAAAAAGTAAGATAATTACTTTTAATATAATATAGTTTAACTATCATCACTTATAGGAAAATGTTGTTGCATAGAAGAAGAAAACATACGGAAGTTCGCAAAACCCCATGCGCGTCATGAATCTGAAGGAAAAAATGATGAAGGGAGATAAAAAGAAAATGATAAATAGATATAATGAAAGTAGTAGGTAAAGATTCCTCCTTTTGAGTTTAATTTATATGTATTAATGGTGTAAAATAATTTTATATTATTAATTAATAAAATAAAAAAATAATAAATTATAATAAATTTTTTTTATAATAAATAATTATTTATATAAATTAATTTTTTTTATTATTTTTATTAATTAATAATATAAAATAATTTTATATTATTAATATATTTAAATTAAATTCTTCTAACTTTTATGTGAATAAGATAAGATAACCCTTATCTAATCTGTATATGCAAAAGAACGTATAGTAGTATAAAAAATCGTATTTATATTAATCAGAAGCGACTAATTATCCTGTGAAATAACCTTTTCTTACCTCACCTACAAACGTTTTTTCCTCGAAACTACTAGTCTTGAATTGTAGGTGACTCTGCAAAAGTCTTGCTCCTGAAAAAGACAATGTGAAAGCGGAATAAATAATGACGATGACCCAAAATAAAACGTCTTCACCCATTTTCATCCTACGAATAAGAAACTTGCAAACCTTAAAATCGTGTTGTTGTTGGTAACGCACAAACCTCGTCAGAGAGGAAAAACAAACAAGAAGATTCACTGAATCTTAACACACACCCATGGATCCACACGGTGAGCAACACTCCAATCCCTTCGCAACCACCCATTCCGATTCCGACTCCGATTCCGACTCGGTGAGTTGCTTTGTCACCGATCTCTTCGAGACTCGCTCCGAGCGAACTCGCGAATGCTCCTGCGACGACGTCAACATAAACCCCTTCTCCGGCGTCGTTTGCGACCTTCACGGGGAAGGTGCGTTAGGGTTAGCGTTTGGAGCTGAAATCGGAACCCAAAACGACAATCACGAAGGGGTTTTCGATTTTTCCGTGGGTGATGATGGTTCGGGTGAGCTTAGGGTTGTTGGCTTCGGTTCCGATTCGGATTCGGGTGGCGAGGAGGGTGAGCTTGATGGTGCTATGGAGGAGTTCGGTGCCTCTGATCACAGGGTTGGTGGTGGGTTTGATGATTTTGATGTTAGGTTGTGTTGGGATAGCCTCTGTTTGGAAGATCAGAGGACCCTGAATGAGGGTTTTGAGTGGGAGGAGGTAGAGGAGAGGGTGAATGATAGGGAAGATTTGAGCTTGGTGATTGATGAGGTTGAGATTGATGATCAATCGGTGGCGTCGGGGTTCTCGCACAGCGAGGACCCCAGCGAGGAGGCGCTGCGGTACCTGGAGTGGGAGATTCTCTTGGCTGTGAACAATTTGGAGAGGAATTCTATCTTGGATCATGATGCCAATGTGGATTCGTATTTGGCGGTTGGGGATGGTTATATGTACACAGCTGAATATGATGTTCTTTTTGGGCAGTTTCTGGAGAATGAGAATGCCTTGAAGGGTAGCCCTCCGGCTGCGAAGAGTGTCGTGGAGAATCTTCCTGTGGTGGAGATGACGAAGGAGGAGTTGCAGGGGAAGAATGTGGCGTGTGCAATTTGCAAGGATGAGATCTTGTTGGAGGAGAAGGTGAGAAGGCTTCCTTGCTCGCATTGTTATCATGGGGACTGCATCATGCCCTGGTTGAGTATTCGCAACACATGCCCTGTTTGTCGGTTTGAGTTGCCTACTGATGATCCTGATTATGAGCAGAGGAAAAGCCGGAGGGCTGCTCATGATCTGTTGGAGTATGCATTGCAGAGGCAATTTTAAAATGTTGCTTCAGGTTATAGATGGGTTTATGTAAATAGCTGTTTGCTTTGTCTCATATCCAACTGATTATGAGAACAAATCTTTTGTAATTAGTTTTTCATGTTGTGGTGGTTTTTGAATAAGTTTCATGCCATATTGTATGTTTTGTATGCTCAACAAATGAATGCCTGTCAATACTCATCGTATATTCAAATAATTAAAATGTGTCACAAGAAGAATCATGTTTATGGTATAGTACTTCTTTTAACAAACTTATATACATAAGTTATCATTATTGGATTTAAGCATCTCTATGCTCAGAGCCATGATGTTTAGCTTATGTGTATACCCTTTTTCAAAAGAATCGCATTTATAAGGAAAAGGAAAATTTTGTTCTAATATGATTCCTTAGTTGACTGTGAATTCAATCTTTTATCAGTTAAGACATGGTTCTTAATCATTTGTGTTTGCCTCCTCTCTCTCTCTCTCTCTCTCTCTCTCTCTCTCTCTTTTCTCTTCTTTCTTTTCTGTATTGTATAAAGAAAGATATGAATGTAGTAAATAGAAAGTTGGCTAGTATTTATTTTGAAAAAGATGGCAGAATCTCAGCCTTAGATGGTTTGGTAGATAGTTTGATAGGCAGAGGTAGAGGAAAACTACTTGACTGTTGTTGTATAAAGAAAGATGTTAGTCTATCCTTATGTGTGTAGAGATTTTACCTTATTTTAATGTCCCTGCTTATTTCTCTTGCACAAATATGTTATCTGCAATTTTAAATATCTGTGTGTGGTATTCAAAACCATGGACAATGAATTTAATCATTATTGTTTCTCCACCAGAAATCTGTAACTAATGCATTCATATTATCACAGCATTCTAATTCATAAAGGCTTCCAAAATGGCAGCTGCTTTGTATATTGTGTGAAGTTTGATTTGTAGTATAATTCTTTAATGTCATACTAAGTGATGGCTTGAGCATCAGACAGGCATATAGGACTTGTGGCAATAATTGACAGGATCTTGGATTAACACCATAGAGATGTTATTTGCTTAAATCCTTTGTCATTTAATGTGTCACTACCTTGTGTTACACTGCTCATTGGTTCCAAGTGTTCACAGCAACAGATAAAAAATCCTCTGCAGTTCCTGTACATCCTCAAACTTTCTGATCTCATGCATCTTATCCCCAGAGAGCTTATCATTGAGGTACTGGTCATTGGTTGGTTATGTTTTAATTCATATATTCCCGCATTCTTTTCAAGATGGCTTTGCTTTTTAGTTTTTACTCATTAAATTCAAACATTTATTGCTCAATTTAATTTTTGTCAAGTTTTTCAATAGTGTTTTCACCTTGTTTGAATGGAAAATAGTGATTTTGATTCTTTAGCAGAGGAAGTTATGATTCAACCACTGCTGCGTTTTGTGTTTTCCAAATTTTTTATTTTATTTTATTTTTGTCTGTATTCCTCTCCCTCTCACTCTTTTTTCCCCCTTTTCTTAATGAGGTTCAAAAGAGAACTTTGACCAAGTGCCACGTGGTTTTGATGCTGATTACTGGTTGATTAAAAAAAAAGAAGAAAACACTATAAGATGACTATTGGTGAATATTTTTCAAATTATTTCTAGAAGATAGACTAAGCTTTTATAATTTGTTCGGTAGTATCTGCTAGATAAACTGATTTTATCTGCAGATTGTATACAATAGTTATCTTTCACTTTTGAAAGGTTGAGTTTGGATGTGTTAGGCATGACTGCCAAATATAAGATGGTCAGTGTGATCTCCTTCATTGTTGTCGTGGATCATAGGGTCAAATGAATTTCATATTTGGGACTCGATGTGAGAACTATGAACACTTTCTGTTCTTTGTTGCCAAATGCCAAATCATTAAATATTCAATGTGGGCAAAGACTTAGATTTTGTTGTTATAAGTTTCAGACAAATTTCATGTTTAGAAATCAGCTGGACTACTAGAGTTGCTGAAGAGTCCAAAATTATTCTTCTTTTTCATTTTTTTGACAAAAAACTTTTACTTTTTCGTCATTCAAGTGTTCTCATAGTAGTATGGGTAGAGCTTTGTAGCGCTGTTGGATATTTTCATCAAGTGGCATATTATGTTGTGCGTGAGTGCTTGCATGTGAGTCTGATGGGTGTGCCAGTGTCTGCATTTCTTTGTCTCCTCTGTGCTTATTATTTTATAATATTTTCTCACTGAGCCTAGGGTTATGTTTGGGAGACTTGAACACAATGAAGGAGAATGGCCAATAATGGAATAGAATGGAGAGGTAAAGAATGAAATGGAAAGATATATGTCACTCTCTTGTTTGGTTATATAATGAAGGAAGGAAAGGGACTTTCACCAGAAGTTTTCCATACCTTCCTCGACCGTTGGAAGGACAAAAGCATGGGAGTTTTGAGTGGTAAGAGAAGGATACCTTGATCCTACTTTGCCATTTCACCCCCTCATTTCAAAACACTATTTAAAAGACTTTGATTCAATTTTGTCATTCAATTTCTTGCCATTTCTTCCCTTATCATCCTTCAAAACATAGCCCAAAGCTGAGGCTGCCCATCGAGTTTCTGTTTACTAGCTGCACCACATGAAACTCCACTGGCATTTGATGAACTCTGCTCAATATTATTTTATTGAAATTTAGAATATGAAGCATTTTCTTTGGGTAGACTGTTGGTAAGCTTATTCCTAGAGAATGAGAACTGACATGGAATCCTGAATGGTTCTTTTAGTTAGTGTAATTGCTTGAAGTTTAAGTCGTGATTTTGGACAATTTTTATATTATAATTTGACGTGGTGGCCAATTTCGATTTGCAAGGGACTTAATTCCAACTGCAAAAGAAATTATGTAAATAATTTTCATTGGTTTGATCTATTCACATATGTAAGTAGACCTTAAACTAGTAATCAGAATGTTTTCCAAGCCTGCTGGTTAGGTTATTGTTACGTGTTCTCTTTCCATATTGTCATTACATTCAAACATCATTTTGCTTATGCTAAGACACGATTTTTTAGACTTATGAGGTTGGTTTGCTGCTTTCCCTCATCCTCAAATCACTGTTAGTTAAAAAAATCATCTTCCTCAATAGTTAAGTATTGTGCAAAGCTGAAATTTCAGAACTGCATTATGAAATCTTGATTCTATTCTCAGATTTGTAGCGTTTTTTGGGCAAAGCTAGAGTGTTCTCTCTGTAATGATGTTGTACTGAAAAGGAAAGCTTTTATGCCATGAAGCACGGGTATGACTCTCATGTTGTCATATACCAGTGTCCGGTACTTACCGGAAATGGGAACGCGTATGAAATGCCTTAAGGCCGTTCTCCTTTGACGTTGGTTTAGTCTCTGGTAATGTTGGAAGTGAAGGGTTAATCATCTCTAGAGTATTTAATGAATTACATATAATAAAAGTTATTGATTTAAGGGTAATTAATCCCTTATTTTTTCATTCTATAAATATATTCACTTAAAAAATTTAAATCCCAAATTAACATGTTGGAAGGGGGCTTTGCTAACGGACTCATAAAATGTGAGAGAGCATGGATGCTCTTACACTTTCGGCCATCGATACACTATTATAAAAATAAAATCTGATTGAGAAGTTTTTCTTTTAATTCTCAAATTTATGTTTCTCTTTCTCTCACTAAGTTTTTGGGTGAAAGTTAGCATCCCTCTGGAACGAGCACACTGTGATATGGGGCTTGGATTTTGTGGGGTTTCGCTTCTCTCACCCAATCTCTAACCCACAGACAGCATCTTCGCGCCTGACCAAAAAAAAAAAAAAAAGACAGCATCTTCGCGTGAGTCTTTCTCTGTATTATTTAAATTTCAAAAGAGATATTTTATAATTTCTTATGATGATTTTATATTTAATTTATATGCTTTTATTATATTTTATGAAATTATATATATTTGTTGTGTCGTACCTGTTTTATTCATATATTAATTATTAAAAAAATATCAAATCTTAGTTCTGTACTTGTGTCGCATGAGATATTCATATCTTAATTATTAAAAAATATCATATCTAAGTACTGTACTTGTGTCATATGAGATACTCATATCCGTTTCTGTGTGATATAGCTTTTATAAACTACTGCCAAATAACTAGTGTACCATTGGTTATCCTAATTGAAGCTGGTGAACTAGTTTTACCAAAATTCACCCACGGGAACATGTAAAATTTGCCGGAACCCAGTAGTATTCGGCATGTCAGAATATCTAAGAAATGGAGTCGTAGTAGTGACTTACTACTTTCAAGGATAATTATTTGAGTTTTAAGTTTGTTTGCATTTTCTGGAGAAAATTCTAAAGGATGATTTATGTTGATGGACGACAATTTACTAATACATTGGATTTCATGCCATATTTTTCACGAAACTATTTTGCCCGAACAAATGAGATTAAGATAATTTCTTGATTCGAAATTTGCCAAGTTAGCCTGTGCTAGAATCTATTAGTAGGATAATTAGAATGCCGAATCATGTATTTAGAGAAATTGCATATTTTTGTATATCTGTGAATGTCTTTGTATTTATTATTCAATATCTATTTAATCCAACTTCTTATGCGTAGTTGAGACATACGGATTTTATAAGCCGTTCTCTTTTTTCTTTTTCTCTCAACATGGCATTAGAGTTAGAGAGAGGCAACCCTAAATTGTGTTGTTAGGAGAACCCATTATCCTTTACTAATTTTTTTTTTTTTTTGGGAAACCATGTTGTCCCTTTAGTTTCTAGCCTCATCTCTGCCGTGTTGTCTACTTCATCAAACTCCAACCCCTATTTTGCACCATCAACTGGTGCCAACCACCACACTTCGACGCTAATTTCGATCGCCGACCTCACCATTAGGACTGCTTCCTTTTGTGTGGCCTATCCCTAGCGGTTGCGTCCCCATTCGATCGTTGATGGACCTTCACGTCCGTCTCACATCGCTATTGCGCATCCATTCACCATCGTATTTCATTAAGCTTGTCGACACGTCTAATGTTGTCTCTAGTCACCGTTGCACCATTGAACTTGCCTCAGCCTCCCCATTCTCGATTTATCCTATCCTTCTTCATTAGCCACTGTGTTGCATCAGGTATAATTTGGTTTCCAATTTTTCCTTTTTTGTGTGATCTATGGCTGTTGGTGGTATCTCAGGTGATTCGAAAGGCGTCCCAAAGAACCTTAACAGTCCTAGCTAAGTAGCCCGTGTGTCTACCATTGCTCCGGCTCCAATTGATGCTTATGCCCTCATATCACAGAGTACAAACCATGGTTGTTCTCGCAATGGCAGCGCTGGGAGGCCTTGCCTAAACTGTGATCACTGCCATTGCTTGGATCATACATGGCTGCTGGCCTTGTACTATCAACATTACCTAGATAGGTGCTGCTACTACCCTGGATCCTCCTTATCAGCTTAGACCACCTCCAGTTAACTACGTTGATTTCCTGAAATGGTATGAGCAACTTCAGAACTCTGGTTCCACTACTTTTATTGCGCACATTAGTAATTTCTTTTGCTTGTCTCTCTTAGTTTGTCTCCTTATGTCCTTAAGCCTTGATTTTGCTACCATTGATCATATCTCTGGTAATAAAGCTTTATTTTCCCGTCTCTATACTTTTGGTTATTTGTTCACTATCGCCTTAGCCAATGGTTCTAAGACATAGTCTCAAGGGGTTGGCATTACCCATCCCTTACCTTTGTTGCCAATCAATTTGTCCTTTATGTTCTTGGCTCTCCGTTTATTCTCCTTTCCATTAGACGTTTAACTCATTCTCTTAATTGTGTCATTTCGTTCACTAAAGATTCTATCTATCTAGAGGACCGAAGCTCGAGACGGATGATTAGCACTGGATGTGAGTCGAACGACCTCTACTAACCTATATCTCAGGTCTTGCCCTTTCCTTCCATACCTAAGCCCTTTACACCACCTATCCCATTACCTTCCCCTTCCCCTTCTCTTGACCTAGAGCCTTCTCCCTTACCTTACTCCATTTAGGTTTACTATCATCAAGCTCCCCCAACCACCATGCGAGCTTGCTCCCTCAGCCATCACCCCAGCCTAAACACCAGCCACCCGCAAACCTAGTACTATATTCAAAGCCCATTATGGTTGATGCAGACTTTCCTTTGGCTCCCATTACTTCACCGACTCCAGCCCTGTCTCCTAATCCTGACCTTCCCATAACCCTTCATAAAGGTATATAATATACTCATAACCCATCTTTTCATTATATAGCTCTAAGTTACCATCAGTTATATCTTCTGTGCATTATGCTTGTTTGTTTTCTTTATCCTCTACATATATCCCTAAATCTACAAGTGAGGCTTTATCCCATCCTGGGCAAGCTATGCTTGATGAGATGTGTACTTCAAAGCAGTGGTACCTGAAAATTGCTTTTTCTTTCTCCAAGCAAATCAATGGTTGTTGTTAATGGATTTATATAGCCAAGGTGGGTCCTGATGGCAATATCACTTATCATAAGGCTCGTTTGATCACCAAAACACTCAGATATTTGGTTTGGACTATGGCAACACTTTCTTCCCTATTGCCAAAATGGCCTCCGTTCGACTCTTTTTGCCTATGGCCACTATGCACTATTGGTTGCTTTATTAATTGGACATTAAGAATGACTTTCTCCATGGTGACGTTGAAGAAGAAGTCTATACGGGGCAACCTTTAAGGTTTGTTGCTCAATAGGAGTCTTATGGCCTTGTTTATAATCTTTGTAAATCTCTATTCGATCTTAAGTAGTCTCCTTGAGCTTGGTTTTGTAGATTCTCCATTGTGGTTCAACAGTTTGGTATGATTCAAAGTGAAGCTAACCACTCTGTTTTATTATCATACTTCACAAGGCTGCATCTATTTGATGTTGAATGTAGATGACATTGTCATTATTAGTAGTGACAATTATGGCATAACTTAGATCAAATAACATCTATGTCATCACTTTCAGACCGAAAACCTTGGCAAACTCTATTATTTCCTGGGCATTGAAATAGCACAATCCAAATCCAAAGATAGTATAGTTCTCTGAGAAAGTATGCTATAAACATCTTAGAAGAAATAAACTTATGTGGTGCAAAGGTTGTTGATACTCCTATGGATCCTAATGTTAAGCTCATACCAAATTAGTGGGAGCCACTATTTGACCCAAGAAGACATAGAAGATTAGTTGGGAAATTAAACTATCTCATAGTCACCTGTCCAGACTTCTCCTTTGTAGTAAGTGTGGCTAGTTAGTTCCTAAACTCACAATGTGAAGGTCATTGGGATATTGTGATTCACATTCTAAAATATGTCAAAGGAGCCCTAGGAAAGGGCTTTATTCATGAGGATAAAGGACATACCAAGACAGTTAGATATTCAGATGTTGATTGGGCAAGAATTCCTATTAATAGATGTTCCATTTCTAGGTATTGTATATTCATTGGAGGCAATCTTATTTTTCAGAAGAGTAAAAACCAAAATGTGGTTACAAGTTCTAATGCTACGGCAAAGCATCATGCCACAACATCCACCACATGCAAGCTTATCGAGCTTAAGCAACTCCTTAAAGAGCTTTAATTTGGAAAAATCAAACATATGACACTTGTTTATAAAAATCAAGTTGCATTACATATTGCCACTAATCCAGTTTTCCATGAGAGGACCAAATACATTGAAGTTGATTGTCACCTCAAAGAAAAGAGTTTATCTAAGGACATAACAACCAACTTCATCAATTCAAATGATTAACTGGCAGATGTGCTCACTGAATCTTTAATAGGTCCTTGAATAAGTTATTTATATAACAAGTTTGGTGCATATGATACAGCTTGAAGGGGAGGTTAGAATATTTAATTAGGATATTTAGGATGTCAAATCATATATTTAGGGAAATTGTATATTCTTTTATATTTGTGAATATCTCTATATTTATTATTGAATGTCTATTTAATCTAGCCTCAGCTGTGTAGTTGAGACACATAGATTTCATGAGCCTTTCTCCTTACAACTTGAAAGAGTTTGCCCTAGCACTCTAGTGTACATTGATCCTAGTCTAGAAGGCAATGCTTTGTTCATTCAATGCTAAAGGATAATTAGAGAAAGAAGTGAAGGAATAAAATGCAAGCACTTTTCGTAGGAAAATGCATGATTGCTACATTTTGAGTTAATACTAGTTAAGATTTTAGGGATTGTAAAGATAAAATATGACTATATTTTTACTAATAACACTGAATAATTATGGTTATGTATTATAAAAGCTTAATCTGGTTCTCTTGCTTGTACTAATATTCTAGGTTTATAAGTATCTAACAATTGCTAAAAGCTCAACTTTGTTACATTCCTAAGATAATAACATTCTTAACAAAATAAATATTGTTTTCTAACAATCCTTATGAATTTGAAGCTGATTATGCTCCTGATTTGATAGAAATAAATCCATTTAATGAAGGAAAATAACTTGAAAAATGACAACTACCATTGTTCAGACTATAAATAATGAAGATATTGTATCCAAAAAATAAAAAATAAAAAAAATAAAAAAGTTCACAATGAGTTGGTAATGTGTGGGAAGCTTTTGGTGAAGAGTGGTCAAAGGTACCAATTCGATCCATTTAATTTTTGGGTTAAACGTGTTTGATCAAAGAAATAATCCTTGTTGACAAGTTGGCATTATGTTAACCTAGACCATTTAAGGCAAGTTTGCAAGGTTGAAGTCTTAAAGGAGCTAGATTATTATTATTATTCACTTTTTCAAAATCATAACTTATACAATATATTTTCTTTAAAAGAAAATTCAAACACGAACGAGAGATTGATCAAACTGGTAGATATTTTGACCCCTAATCAAAGATATTGGATTTTAGCTCTGGGGCTAGGAGGCCCCTATTCCTTTCACGGATCTCAATCGAGTAGAGTTAGATTAGTCAAATTCCTGGTAATAGAGTTTAGATACATGTAGCTCTATTGAGACAAAAGAAAAATTTAAGTTTAAAGTTTAAAGTTCAAATTTAGCACATCCCATAATAAATTCAAAATAAAGTCAATAGTATAAATATAAATTTAAAATTTTATATTACATAATAATTTTAAACTAAATTACATAATAAATTGTGAATTTGTTTTGTTTTCAAATGGGTCTTGCTTTTTCTTTTTGCTTAAGTCTTGTTTGTTGGCATTTTTTAACTTAAATATGAGATGCAAACATATAAATTTTGATTTTAAATGTATATTTAAAAAAAAAAAAGAGAACAATTAAAGGAACTAGCATGTTAATTTGATTGGTTGGCATGTTTAATCCACGAGTTAAATAAGTTATATTAAAAATGAATTAGTTTAATGTATTAGTATTTTTTAAACCCAATTTACTAATTTTAATGGGTGGACAAGCTAACCCAAAGAAGTTAACCTGTTTTGACAATCTTATTTGTCCATTCTTGCTAATTGGTGATATTTGGACAAAATGATGTTGTCTTTTTTTTTTCTTTGTCGAAGTTTAAAATAAGATTTTAATCCTTGCAGTTTTAATCGATTTTGGTTTGGTCTTTTTAATTTTATTTTTTAGGTTTCTATTCTTATAGTGACATAATCTTAGTTATTGGTTTCTATAATTAAGTATTGTTCTCATATTTTTTAACTTTTTTAATTTGAATCCCTATAATTGATTTTTTTAAAAAAAAATAAAAGATTGATTCTTATTTTTTATGAATAATTCGTACGAACAGTTTTAGTACGAAATTCAATGAATAGTGTTAACAAACTGGTAATTTTCCTTCATTTTTTCTCCTCCCTTTTTTAGGTCCAAAAGGTTGAGTTCTATTGGGTAAATCTCTTTTTGTTCCTATTTGTGAAAGTGTTGTTCGTATTGAATAGCACTCTTGAAAGTGAATATTACAGAGACTTAAACTAAAATTTCATACAACTATAAATATTAAAATGGTCCTTTATATATATACAATGGGGCCTAAGCCCAGAAAAATTATAGATGAATCATCCGAGGTCTAATCCGAGGTTTAACAACTCCAGAGGAGTCAGCAAACACTTCTTGGCAAATAAAGGAAGGTATCTTATAAAAAATCGAAACCCCTAACTCGAGAATGCCCATGCTTAGCTAGTCTGTCCACGCAAACATTAGCTTCACGATACACCTAATTGACCTCTACACACTAGTCCTCATCTGATATCATTCTCTTAATAGCATCAACTAGGGGAGCACAAGCATGGGTGTCTAAAACACCATATGTTACAAACTAATACACACAGCTAGAACTAACTCAAGCCGTATATTGTTAAAACCCCTATTCCTAGCAATCACAAGACCCAGGTAAATGCCACATATTTCTACTAGTGTGATTGAGCAGTTCCCCAGATTTGCACTCTACACTAATACAAATCTACTTTCATGATTCCTCATGATTCCGCCACACGTAGCAGCCAATCTATGTTAAAGAAGGACCGAGTGGTATTTAGGTTTATCCAATTTTGGGGAGGTGGCTTCCAAGACACCTACTTGATCACAACTGTAGGAACCCTCGTTTGGGCTTTAGCCTTCATAATCAAATTGTTATCATAATCTTTTGCCAGTTTTTGCACCCTGCAATCAAGTAACACATGGGCATTAGAATTCCCCTAGAAAATAACCAAGTTGAGGCAACTCCATAACAAGATACAAGCTGTGACAAACACGAAGGGCCAGTTAGTCCCTCCAATACAATGAGTCTCATTCATCAAAATTTTTTTTAGCCACTCGAGGAGAGGTTGTTGAAAGAAAGAATTAATAATGAGACTATATCCAACACTCTTCCATAACTCCTTCGCGTAAGAACAAACACGAAGGTCATGGAGCATTGTCTCAGAAGAATTTCCACAAATGACACAAGTATCTTGCGACGATAGTCCTGTATTCCACTGGGCATGGTTTGCAAGAAATCATGTGCCGCCACCCACAAAAAAGTTTTCAACCTTTGAGTGGCATTGATTCTGCATAGGCCTTTAAAAAAAAGAAAAAAATAGGCATGATCTGAAAATTCCCTGTCAAACAAAACATTGTATGTAGATTTTAATTAAAATCTCTAGATATATTAGGCAACCAAACAACTTGGTCAAATCCTGCCACATGATAAGGAGCTTTCATAGGCTATAAAATATCTAAACAGTCCCTAGGTAAAACCTGTCCTAATTTATCCCAATTCCATTCCCCATCAGCAGTACCAAATTCAGCCACTTTTTGATTAGATGATTCACCATCTAAATATGAAATAGCAAAATCTCCAAGAGCGCGGACCCCTAGAACACAATGGTCAAGCCAAAACTTCACAGTTTGGCCATCCCCCAACCTTCATATAAGATTTTGCTTGAATTGGGGCCATATTTGTACGATGCCTCTCTACACATTAGAGGCTTTAGTTTTACGTCTCATATGAGGAATTAAATTATGTACACACCTATATTTATTCCTCATAATTTTAATCCATAAACAGTCTAGTTTACTAACTAGACACCAAGCTAATTTTATCATACATGCAAAATTTAGTTCTGTAGCCTTATGGAAGCAAAGACTTCCATTTTCTTTAGGTCTACAATTTTTTTTCCAGTTTATAAGATGAATTTTCCTTTTTAAATCAAATGAACCCCAAATGAACTGCCCTACAAATACGATCAAAGGGGTGGCAACATCAAAATATAAGTATAAAAAGTGGTGCAGCCAATTTGAGCTATTTGTTTATTTATTTATTTATTTTTGGGCAATCTATGTTTTTTAAGATTAAAAAATTGGTTCATATCTAACTTGGATTAAAAATCTAGTAGAATAGTCGAATCATAAATTGGTTATATTTTTATTCAAATATTTTTTAATTCAACCATAATTTAATGATGGCTTATCTGCAAATTTAACTGATTGAACCCAAGGTCTTGCTGCCTAAATTTTTGCTTCATTTTTTCAAACTATTAATATTTAGAAAGGAAGAAAAATATATTTAAGTTTTATATTTTCTCTCCTACAATTTCTTTTGAAAGGGTTCTACAATTTTTTTAACATAAAATTAACAATGACTGTAACACCCTACCAATTTAATGTTATACTTAAGTCATAGTATGAAATTAAGTAGATTGTATTACCATGTTGATACTCTGCTTACCTTTCATGATTCATATCACATCTCTTTTTTTTTTTTTTTTTTTTTGTAAACAGAAAAAATGGCGCCCTGTATATAATGAGCGTGACGAAATTTAACAAAATACCATAAAAGATAAGAATGAGTAATATAACATCAACTGTATACGTACATATATAGGTTGGAAGCCTACGCTTCAATCTATATATATATGTTTCAAAAGCAGAGTGAAATAAAGGAACAGCAAAATTCCTATTGCTAAAAAGTAGAGACAGAAATAGCAGGAGCCAGCTATGTACAACGAGTCCAACTCGAGGTCATGATGGAGCTGCAGGTTCGAGATCTCAATAAATAGAGTGGCTGTCAAATCCATCACCAGTATCTGAGAATGATGCGAAAATGCAAAATGAGGTGAGAATTTACAAAAATTCTCAGTAGGGTTCGCCTATGGTGTTTAACTGACATCACATTTATTCTCAGTTGCCTCGGGTTTTATTTAATTATAAAAACATGAGATCAAGCTTAACTATCCATATTTAATAAGGTTGAGAAAATGTCTGGTCCGAGGTAAGGTCCAGTTTTACTTAGGACAGTGCAAGAAACAGAATAAATTACTAATAACAAAATACAGAATAATAAGCAGAATAAATAAACATACAGCAGTAAGTGAACATCACAGTTAAACTGTAAACAACTTATAATGACTATTCAATATAATCGTGCATTCAATGTAATCATGCAAAATTCATTCTTGAACCTTTCTTCATAAACTTTTCTATTACTTGGTCCCCTGGGAGTTCTTGGCCATTTAGACTCTTGGGTAATAGTCTACTTTTCAGGATTGAGCTCGTTCCTATATAGGAATGCCGGGTTTACTTTTCCCAACCTCTCCACCGATCTGTTCCCCTTAACTTTAATCTGGGGCTGACCCAAGTTTCATGAAACTTTCATCATAACATAATCTTTAGGTTCATCATAATATAACTTTCATGACTTTCTTGAAAATGTACATGTATCTTATAACTCATGCATAGGTCTTACCGAAATTTTAGCGGCATAACGGAATGTGTCCACTTCCTCATGAATAGTGCCATTACTTAGTACACCAACTTATCAAAGAAATCATGACATTTCATTCATAATTCAACATTAGCTTCATAGGAGTATTAGTTACATCAACAAGCCTCAGCACAATCATTCAACCCGATTTTTGTAAATCAAACCAAAATTTCTATTTAACTCATCTGGACTTGAAATTTAGATATGTTAAAGTGTTATGTGTCTATTTTCTAACCTCTTTAGTCCAATCTAATTTTGATAAATATAGCTCAAGTTATTTAAGTTTTATCCAGATCTGCCCTGTAGCTGGCCAGAATTACATACTTAAAAGTAAAAATCCACTAAAAATTGAAAACTAGTTCAATTCATATGAAATTGATCTCATATTAAAGCTAACAGGACGACCTTTCATTTGCAAAAAGTTATATTCCATTTGCCTTAGTAGGACTCAAGTTATAAGTCTCGAAATTTGACCTTCCTGAACTGCTCTATTTTGGCTCGGTTTGGATATAGGGCAACTTTCTTAAATCACTAGGAGCAAACGAGGCCTTATCTAACTCTGAAATTTTTATGGGATATTATTCTATATGTAAGCTTTCTAACAATGTTAGTTTCATTCAATTCCAAGTAGTATAGGGCGATTTTTGCCCCGAATAACCCAGTCTGCCCAGAATCAAACTCAAAAACCTAGGTCAAATTTCCAAAATTCATATCTCATTCAATACTAATCCACTGGCCTTATATAATATATGTATGAAAAGCCCTGAAAGTCTATTTTCATATAAAAATAGTTGCATCAAATTTAATCGGCTGTATGCGGAGCTGTACACTCTGCCGTGCGGACTACCGAGGGATTTTGGTTTTCCAACTCCTCACCTCTTCCTACTCTCATCCTTTCTTGCTTCCTATTCAATTTCAACATCACAAACAGCCCACAAATCAGCCAAATATCCTCATATTCATTCAATCGTCACATCAAAAATTGAGAAAATGAACCACACCAACCACCCACAATCGGAAAATCAAAACAAGAATTAAACCTTTACCTCTTGTTATGTGTGATTTGGCTTGATTTTGGAGTTTGAATCAATAAAACTTGGTTGAGCTTGAAGGTTGGATGGAGTTGGGTGAGTGGAGAAGAGAAGAAGAAAGTTGAAGTAAGGGAGAAAGGCAGCGCAGAAAATGGGGCTGAATGAAAGGAGAGGAATTGTGTTATAAAAGCCTTGAAGTGATAGTTGAAATGAAGGCTTTTGATTGGTCTAAAAACACAAAGCTGAATTTTAGCCAACTTTCCCCATTTTTGTGGCCAAAAGTGGCGCCACTTTCATGGGTTAAGTGGCTGAGTACTCACCCACTTAAGGTAGGGTTATTGAGTGCAAAATCCTATTGGTTCGGTTTCGACAGTTTAAAATACTATAATCTTACCGGTTTCCATTAAATCGGTAAATCGGTTTCAAGAAAATCTTTATAAAATCTTCTATACTTCTAACCTAATTCCCTCATATCTAAACTCAATTAATTGTTAATCAATTGATCCTAAATAATTATTTAATCAAATTTTAATTAATCTCAATTATTCGATAAAAACTGAATAATTGGACGAAAAACGATAAGAAAATTCTGGTGGATGTTACAATGACTGCATTAAAAAAAATTATTGTAATATCTATCATGAAAAGTGGTTTAATTATGTACAAGAAAATATGTTTAAGATTTAGTAGGAGTAGTAAATTAGATAGAGTTAGTGTATAAGCAAAACTATAAAATTGCTAAAAAAATCATAGACAAAATCATTAAGAAGTACTTAAATTTAAATGATTTATTTACAAACATGTTTTACAATAAAATACAATAACACCGTTTAATCTATGTAGCTATACCACCTATTAGAAAATGACTTCATGTTGTTGTATATTTTTTCTTCAACTTTTATTTTATTAAAAGAATGAAAATAATTCTACCCTTCTATGAAGGCACCGGAGTATATATATTGAAGCCCTATAGAATATAAGTAGACTGAGAACTGGCATTTATTCTTATGATTTTGATCGAGAATGAGATGCCAAGTGTTGTAAGAGGAGCCCAAAGCCTGGAAAAATCTAAACCAATGGATTAAGTAAAAATCCATAATAATAGGCCGAACGCCACATCTTAATCTAATTTCTTAAAGCGATGAATTTATATATCCTCTATATCATATACTCTTCACTTAATCCATTATTAATTGATATGAAACTTTACCACTCATATTTAAAATTCCAACACCAAGTTGCCAACTCTTACTGAAACATCTCTCTCAAGAATTACTGCACTCGGATTGAAACTTGACGAATCTAAAATTCGGGATTGCAAAACAGGGGTGCTTTTGCTCCAGTTCCTGGAATTATAAAACCTGGTTTCTGGTATATTTTTGTTAGAGATAAAAGCACAAAATTAAATCATTTTGATTAGCTATAGTTTGCTGAGAGAAATCCAAATTTATAAAGCGAATGGAAAGATAGGATAACTGTTGCTGCTTTTACTTATTATTACCTTCGGCCAGAAAGTTACTGTTGTTGATGGGAGCATTCAGATAGCAGTTGAAAGAGAACAAAAGAACTGTTAAATGAATCGGTGTACTATGTTTCACTATCAATAATTGTCATTGCGCCAATTGTGGAGGCTTAAGTTATCTACTAATGGATAACATCGTGCTATACATGCCACTTTGTAAAATAAAGTTATGATTTAAACTTTTGATCCGCAGCAAAGTATAGGGAAAATTTTCAAAATGGGCCATATATCTGCAAATTGAAGTTGATGGACCAAACCCTTTGTGTAAGAAATCATCTAAGTCGGAAATGGAACTCGAATTGATAGCTAGAAGTTTTTATGAGAAGTTTACTGATGTTAAATCAACATAAATACATCAGCAAAAGCCCAAAATTATGCTTGCTTATCGAAGCTAAGCAAGGAAAAGAGTCCAGCTTTTTCTTTTTTCTCTCTTGAATGGACTTAGTGATTGGATGGTCAAATTTATCACCTTCTGAGCTGAGATCATGGAAAAGGGAAAGATGATATACAAAGCAAGAAAGCAACGATACTGTGATATATAAAGAGCAAGAAAATGGAGGAGACAAAAAGGGGTTGAACTCACTAAGCTAAACCTCTTGGCCATAAAAGGCCATTTCACTATGTGACAGTCAAAAGCAGACTATGCACGACCAAACTTTTTGACCTCAGAAATTTTATCACGGAATAATTTTTTTTTTTCAAAAGTAATGTTACATAGCTGAAAAAAATTGTCAGAATTTCTAATATAAAACAAGGATAGTTGTTAAATGGAACCAAGCGGTATGATTTATGTAACCTTTTAAGGACTAACTTGTATATCATACCATTTCAATAAATAAATTCAAGTAAAACTTCTGATTCAATAATTTTTCTTTTTTAATACTCCAATTATGTAGGTAGCATCACACTGCTGATACTTCATTCATAAATACAATAAATAAGTCTTATATGCATATGCACAGCATTAAAGTGGCTTTTTAATTTCGTCTTTTTTTTTTCATAGGAAAGTGACATTTTAATGTCATATTCTTGTCATCTAAATAGTTTATAAAATGACATTAAATTTATTCCTAGAGGGGAAAACTGACGACATTAATTATCTTGAAAGACCAATTTAACTTCCTTCATGAACAGAAAACCAATGTGATTTTGGATATAGATTTGAAAGACTAAAAATTAGAATATACTCTTTTATGAACTAAATATTGCCAGTTGTAACCAATAGGGTACAGTCAATAGAACACATCTAAGGGGCATATGGCATGTGGAATATTTTAACATTCTCGAGAATATGACCATAGAAATTTAAGATTCCCATGTTCTGATGCGCAGTTGAGAGAAACATTTTTAGGTAAGTTGCATTTTTGAGAATGAAAAATGAGCCATTCATGGGGGAATGTTAGATTCCCATTTGAAGTAAATGTTTCCAAAAATATGAAAATGTTTAAATTGTCCTAAATCCTAAACCACTGTCATCACTGCCATTGCCACCACCATTGCTAAACTGCCATTAGACTGTCGTGTAGAGTGACGCTGCTAGACCACCACTACCATTGCCAACACCAGACTATCAACATCACTGTTACTACTATCAGATCACTGCCATTGTGACTACCAAACCACCAAGTCATCGCCACCATTGGACCACTGCCATTACCATTGCCATTGCCGGATTGCCACCGCTATATATCGCCACTTGACCACCACCATCACCACCACATTTTGTCAAGGTTATTTTGTAAAAATATATAATATTTATAGAAATGTTAGTATCAACCAAATGCAAAAATGGTTTATTCCCAATTATATTTTGCAAGATTCCTAGGACTTTATTATGCATGACGACCATGCTTGAAACATATTCTTAGGAAAACTATTCCTGGGAGTAGCATTCCCAAGAATAATATCCAGAAAGTCAATCCACATACCATACGCCCTCTAATGATCAAAAACCTTATCGTTAGGTATGATTATTCTAGTAGAGAAATTGAAATCTTTTGTTTCATTTCCTTATCTCCTTTTATGTCCTCTTATTTAGAATTTGACATTGTATATTTACATATCATCATATATGTATTTCTTTTCAAACTAACTTCATTAAAACTACACATGATTTTACATAATTGGGAGAACAAGATGGGGGAAAGGGAAGAATAGGACAGAGGAATTGAATCCCTACTAGATGACAATATGAGAGGGACATACAAGTGGGGTCGATTCATCTAATTGTAGAAAATAACAATTAGACTGTATCAATCAACTTGCTTAATTTGCCTATGTGGACATGTGTGAAGGAAACCTATAGAAGCCTCAATAAAGAAAGCAGATTGGATGAGGAATACTCCAATAGCTAAAGGTAGATCTACAAAAATTATGGCAAAACTGTTAAAAGAAATTTTTAAATTTTAATTATTTAAATATAAATATAATTTATGATAGGACATTATAGTATCATGTGATTCATGTTGTCAACATGACTTAGTTATTATTATTGTTTTGCTTAATTTGCTAATTGTGAAGAGGTGAAATGAGTTGGCCTTAGGCAAGTACTTGTTTTTATTAGGTTAATAAAACTATGTTTGAATTTAAATGATTATGGTTGACCCACCAAACTCTTCATTATTATTTACTTTTAAGTTAACATAAGATAGATTAATTAACAAATTAATTTTCCAAGTCTACTATTTTTAAAATAATCATATAGGTTGTCTCATTAATTATAATTTTTAATTTTTAAACAGATAATAAGTTAATCCATCGTAAAACATAATAATTTAACTACCATAACTCATTTTTAAAAAACAAATCAACCTGCTCGGCTTATATGTTAAGCTAATTCTGCAAAATATATATATATATATATTAGTTTAAATTACCAGTATTTAATATTTACTAGAGTTTATTAGAGTATAACTAATCTAACTTAGTCGTGTCGATTTATTATTGGAGTAAAACCCTTATAGTGTTTTTTTGTTTTTTTTTTTCAATTAACAACTTTTAAATTAGAGACTTTACTTAAAAAGAATAGATTTTGAACCACTTGAATTAACTAGATATTGGTGTCTTTCTAGTTTCTTCTATTTAGCCAATTCACATAATTCTCAAAGGTGATACGAGTAACCTTGTGAATCATAACAGAAAACACTAATAAGTATACGCAAACACTCCTTCAAGCTATATACACAGTGCTGGCTATCACGAAGTGGGAAAAAATCGTGGGTTAAAGAGAGCCTAATAAACATTTTAACAAACAAAACGTACTCCAATTGCTTTATGTGATCATAAAACATGGGATAAGTGGCGAAGTACTTAATCTTAAGAGTGTATTTAGTGAAAAAAAACTTAGTTTGTCTAGGTCTATGAATTTCTTTTACGACAATGTTATTCTTATTACTTTAGTTTGTACACTTTTCTGTTACTTCTAGAATTTAATCTTGTTACGTTGTTCGTGCAAAAGTTTTCTATTATTAAAAATATTTAATTTGTAATAATTATTTTAAAAGTCACAATTATGATAATATATTTTTGTTTAATAAATTATTTTACTAAGTGCCAAATCCTAATTTTTTTTCTCTTTCTCTGATCTTCCCTTGTACGATTATTCTTGAGGGGGCTGTCATCTCTTTTCCTTGGTGGCATGCACTCCATTTCGTTTTCTTTTCCTTTTGTTAGGTTTTTTGTATCTTGTCTTGTTTTTATTTCTCTTTGTGGGTGTTTTTATTATCTCCTTTATAGGTGTTTTGATTTTCCCTTTGTGAGTGTTTTGATTTTCTCTTTGTGCAATGTTTTAATTTTCCCTTGTGAGTATTTCTATTTTGATGCTCTCATGGATAAAAAAGTCGTTCAAACATATTTTAAAAGGAAGAGTGATACATTCTTTAAATTACAGCAATACTTGGGTTTATCTTCAATGTGAAAGATGCTTAGATATCAATAGTTTTTTAGTAAGGAGCAGAGCCAAAGATCCTAAATGTAGAATACATTTGTTTCTTATTAAATTTAGATTTTATATAGCGTTTTTGGTTTGTAAGTGTCGTTAAACTTCATTATGAATGAAAATCTTTTGCTTGTTAAAAAAATTAAAATTAAATAAGGAAAAGTTGAGTTTCTCTTAGTGTAAAAGTAACATTGTTGTTTCTTTCAAGATTTGAGCCCAAGAAGTTAAGACATGAAGCATACATAACTCCTTGGCCACTAGGTCAGTCCCTAATAGGAAAGCCATTGCAAATGTGAGGAAGAGAAGCCTATGAAAGAAACACATTAAGAATATTCGGATTGAGCCAAGTCATTAATATGCATATGTTATATTTTTTGAGTTTTCACTTTGCTGATATGTGCTTTTGTCCTTGAGCCGTAATAGGTAAAAAACATGTAAATCACCCTATTTTTTGGTCTAAAATGCCATTATATGAAATCTACTGGACTTAAACTAATTCAGCTTGAGATAGGTCAGTCTGTTTGGGGAAAAGCTCTTTCCGTGCTATTTTTTTTTTATCCATAAGACTCGAATCCGAGACCTTACTCAAAAAGAATAAACGCTAAATCATTTGAACCAACCAAATGATGGTAAATCACCCTATTTAAAATTGATAAACTTTAAGCAATATATAATCTCTTTCTTTTTTATGTTGAGTCTCGTCCAAAATGGTGGTGTACACTAATTGAAAAGAGCAACCTCATGTCTGGCCATTTCTCTCATATTTCGATCTTTTACTTGTGCATGTACTTCAGATGTTGATTTCCTTTCTGGCCTCTATGATTGGTGGAATTATATGTGGTCCTCCTGTGCTGCATAATGCTAAACGTACCCTGAAGATGATAAGATTGAAATGGATGTCACTTTTTACGGCAGTAAATCCCGGAATCCTGATGACTGTTTCTAGCATTACAGGCAATCTATACAACAAGTGAAACAAAATTTTTCATGTGAGATCTTAAGGTGGATTTACTTACTTTACCTATCCACTTTTTAGATTTGTTTTTTCACTGAGAGTTGGAGTTACGTCACTAGCAAAACACAAATAGACATAGAGGAAAGAGATAATTAAGTTGTCATTTTCATTAATTGGGAATGAGCTCTTCGATTCCTTAGTGTCCCATGGCAATCAAAGATACCACTCATTCTCTCTAGAAATCTTGTTTTTCAGCTTTGCTTTGGATTGGTTCAACATTTTTATGAAGTAAACACTCCTTCCCTTACAATCCACAGGATTTTTTTCAAAAGGGTGAGTGGGGACTAGCGATCATTATTACTTCAATCATTCTGGGTTTGAAAATTATATAGGGTCTATCAAGCTAGTGCCCCTTTATTTTGTTTAGCTTTCTTGCTTGCTTTAGCTCAACCTTCCCTTCTTGTTCTGACTACCCTTTTGTCCTATTCAGAAGCACGCATATTTCAAATTACAAGACATTTTCAAAAAAAAAAGGTAAGCAAAAATTGCGTTAATATGAATGAGATATCATAATAATAAATAAATGTCTGCAATGACTAATCTTAAAAGAGAGAGGACTATATCCAATGCTTTTTTGTTCACTTTTGGACTCAATCATACAATGACTCAACTATTAACTCTTAAAAAATCATTGATTGCCCAAATCTCTTCATCTTTGGTGCCACTCCACTTTCTATCTCTTGTACTGCATCCTGAGATGAAGGATCTAAGCTCTCTAGCAGAGCTTCTACGTTTCTTAGATAATGATATCTCATGATCAATGTACATTTTTTTTTAATATTTTATGAGGTGATAAGTAATTCTCATAAATATGTTGTTGCCATCAAAACCAATTCTTTGGTGCGTTTGCATTGTTGTACATTTGGTGCTTTTTTTGTTTTTAACCAATGAAAAACTGACTTGTGTGCTTATGTGTGGTACACATTAGACAAGTATAATGTATAGTAGAAACCTCTTAAGATGAGAAAGTTGAGGTTGAATTCGATGCAAATTTCAAGTTCTCCTTTAATATGAGTTCCGAGTTTCCCTTTGATGCAAGTTCCGAAGATGAGGAAGCTGAAGCTGAACTCGATACAAATTCTGAATTCTCCTTTGATGCGAGTTCCAAATTCATTTTTGATATAGTTTAGAAGATGAAGAAACTAAGGCTAAACTCAATACGAGTTCCGAGTTCCACTCAATTGCGAGTACAGAACATAAGGAACTCGAGACTCTAATCAAAGAGGGTGGGTTTCTATTAGTTGAAAGTTTTCTAATACATACCATACTTTTCTAATATGCACCCTTCTAAGGATACGTGTCATCTTTCCAATAATTAGAAACAAAAAAAGGTATCAAATATACACTTATAGCAAGGCACCAGAGTATGCACCTGCTATCAATTATCACTTTCAAAAGTTTAAACTCTTAAATATAGGCTGACATCACTTGTGTGAGAGTCCTTTGAATTTAGAGTATTAGCGGTACATAAATTCAATTTACTTTATAAAGAAATTCAACTTTTAATTAGAAGAATGAGATAACTAAGATTGAACTTCAGACCACTTGATGTCAATATTAGCTGTATCATGAGTTATTTCCATAAAAAGCTTGACATTTTATGTGAAAGACATATGAGCGATTTTCGTATCCAACTGCAATTGTCCTTGGTATTGCATCAATTACTCATACATGTATCTCTCCAATGTACATCATACCTAACCATTGATTTCTCCACACTACCACTCTTGGCAGCTTATAGCACACCCGCCAACATAAGTCTGACACCATCAGTAAACTTGCTCCCTAAAGAGGTTTGTGTGTGAACCACCATGCAGGCCGCCGAAGGCCACCAATCTCGTATCGTCAATATAAAGGTCCAACATATTGGAGAGGAATTTTCGTATATACAGGAAAGAAAATGACTTCTATGTTGCCCACCAACATGCATAATAGACCGAAAATTAATTTCGGCTGTAAAAATAACCTGTGAAGCATGAGTAATTTAAAATGGCCGTCATATCATACCAAATACTTAGTATTGATACTCATTAGGTATTTATGGGTACTTGTTGATCAAGCAATACAATAAGTCTAAATACAAGTTAATCCTTACAAAATATCAAATTTTGACAAACTATTTGATTTTCTTGTAAATGAAACAAACAACTTCTTTATCTCTTCTAATCTCGGGGCTCTTTAGATATTTTGCTTGTTTGCTATATTTTATAGCACTTTAGTGAAAACTTGAAGTTACAGCACATAAAAACTATATATCTTATGATTCAATTGCTTTATTATTCATGATTTTATATTTTTGTTGTACCTCTTACCGTAGCCTTATCTGTACCTCGTACCGTTCCCTTATCCGTACCTAATAGCGGTACCATACCAGTAGCTTTGCAACATAGAACATAATATAAAGATTGCTCGTGTAAGTGTATCCATTGTTAGACATTAGGCAAAGCTAAAAAGCTAATCCTCTCAACCACAGAATCTTGTGACAACTTTGTGTTTCAGAGCCACGCCACGACAAGAATCTCTGGTCAAGAAAGCACTGAATTATGAACAATTTGGTGGGCTGATTGCAGGGACATCACAGATAATGTTGAAGGGAAGACAGATAAAAACAAAACCAGAGGAAGCACGAGACAGCCTATAACTGATAAGAAAGAACAAGACACTGAAACAAATCCTCAAAGAGGGAGCATATCGCAGCATATCACATATTAATAATTCTGTGTTATGATAGCATTTCATACTTCAATTTAGGATTGGATGTGTGGTGTGTCAATGCGTCATCCCATGCTTGGAGCGAAAAGAAAGAAGGATTAAGCATGATACTTCCTCTACTACTCATTCATTGGGTTCAGCTTGCTTTGGCTTTGTCATTAAGAAAATTATATATCAATCCCCGGCTTGCATCTAATAGCTAATTTTTTTTTTTTAATAAATGATATTTTGACCAAGTGGTTAATAATTATTCCCCTTAGAGCTGTGTTTAAAATTAAGTATAATAGTCGACCTCTACAATCTATGCTTTACCCATATTGAAAAGAACGAAGGCTGATTTTCACATTCTTAAACTTGGTAAATTCTAATATGGTCTTTAATGAGTTATGGATTAAGATGGTCTTTGAATCCTATTCATAGAAAAAATTCATCAATGATTATTTTATTATATAAAGAATATTATATAAAAAATTGAACGAACAGGATTTAAGAACCATCTTGTTCCAAGAACTATTTTAGCAACATCCTCTTAAACTTCTACTATATTAAAGACTTTCACATATTTTCAAAAACTTTTACCTGTTAAGTTATTTGGTTTCTATACAAGTTTTGCTGGGAAAGTGGTTAAAAGAACCAAAAATTGAGGGATATAAATAGATGGGCTAAATGAGAAACTTAGATAGTGGGTTGAATGCCATATCTAAGTGTCACATCTTTATCCAGGATCTTAAATATTACTTTTATAGGTCTTTTCATTTATATACTTTTCATTTAACCAATTCTAAAGCAATGTGAGACTTGCATTACTTACACTCGAGATTCTAGGGAGAAGATAGTTTTTGAATCTAGGCCTAAGGTTTTAGGGGAAATTCTTAAATGCTTCTAGACTATGAGAAATTCCTTATTATGGTGATACTTGTTGAATGGCTTAGAACCTAAAAATGTTTCTCACTCAAATAGCATCTCAAGATTTTTGGCAGATTGCTAATTTCCAAGCTTAAAAAAGTATCTTCAATGCCTGTTGCTTTCATTTGGTTGGTTTAGTTTATTAACGATCACTTTGAAACTCAATTGGCTAGAGCACACTAAACTACCACCATATGATTGTATTAGGACATAATAAGACTAAGTGGCAAAGGCAGATGTTAAATGGCATTGGCACTTAACCATTATTAAAATCCATTGAGGTTCTGTTAAAGCAGTCTGCACCTGTAGATACTCAACACAACACATGTCAATAGTTTGTAAATTGTGGTTGGATAAACTATGGGAATTGACACTACCAGACATTCATAGCAACAACAAAATAATAATAACCTGATGATGATGTGCATTTTGTGTTAGCCCCCCAATAGAAGACCGGGGATACCACAGGTCCATGGCCAATTTGCATTCAAAATGAGCCATTATCTATCTTATCCACAATATTTTTAGTGGTTCAAAATCTTCAAGAAGTACGTGAGCTAATATATTATTGTACATGCAAGAAAATGGTGCATTAATTAAATATCCAATTAGTACAATAATAGTTTAGATTGTGGAGTAGTGCACTAGTACGGGGAGTTCTTTATCGGATATCCGAACTTTTGAGTCTTGAATCAAGTTCTGAAATAAGAAAAATGCTGGACGACTTGACCTACCAAGCTCAAGTCAATAAAATTAGATAATTCAAATTAAAATTTCAAAAAATCATAATTGATAATAAGAGATTCATTTTTTCAAAAGCATAGGTGAATTGCAGACACAAACTAGTTGTAGTGAACTGTTAGAGTCATTAACAGTTGGTTTGAGCAAGAAGGAAAGGTGCTGATTACATTGGGCCAATATATACAATACCCATAACATAGAAAAGAACATATTGTTGCCAAGGCATGTAATGCCATATAAGATTCTTGCTAAAACATGTCATATCGAAAAGCTTATAAAGTCCTAAAGTACAAGCATCCAATATGAAAGATTCTGTGTCTTGATCTTCCTCCTATGAATTGTAAAATAGGTCTTGTTTCGTTTGTAGCACAATGTGTGATGCTTGGGTAATTTTGGTTGAAGTAAACAAAAGAAATGAATTGATTGATTAAATGCCTGTGTATATTTGAAGAAATCTCAACCTTTCTTGTCATGTACAAGGAGAAAAGAAATGTGGGTTGTCATAGTGGGGTGCACGCACGTGATTTCAAGTGACATCTCCAACCCATGCTTACTCCTTCCTCCTACACTCTATACACTCCAAAACCAAAAAAGAGAAATAAAGAAGAAACAAAGACCCCACAAAACTAAAAACATACGTACAAAAGAGAAAGAAGAATGAATATATAAATGACAAAACTTTAAAGGGATTAAACCTATGACTATCCCTCAAAATGCATAAAGGATGAGAAACTATTTACTGCTTCAGTATATATAAGTTATTTTAATGATTAAATAAACTTAGATGGCGTGTATTGTGGAGCTCACGTATAAAGTTCTCTCATAATTTATGAAAAAAGTATTATACCATAACATGAGTATTTTATTTTATTTTTTTCAAAAAATAGAACTTAAACAATTAAGTACATGCAGTCATCTTATAATAATGAAAGTAATTTTTGAAAATAAATTAAAGAAAAGATATATTGCGCTTCAATAACTAAAAGATAGTTGTTAAATTTATTTTTTCAGAAGATTTTAAGACTTTTGCAATTGAGAATGACATAATCATAAAATATATGATTGATGGTACATTGCTGATCATAGTGGAGAGCGAAACTTATATTAATTATTACGTAAAAATATAACTATTATTGCTAGGTCGAATTTAAAACGAATAGCTTTTTTTATTTTAATCCTTTAAATATCCAAGTTTATTATTCCTTACCAGAATTTAATATCAATTCAGATCAAGATGTCTCCCATGCTGCACAGACCATGAGATCGAAGAGCTAAATTACTGTCATTTTCTATTATTATAAAGTAAATTAATATAATTTAATATTTTAATTAACAATAAATTAATTTCAACCTTTTTATGAGCAACAAAAAATGTTACCTGTAATTTTGAGAAACTAATACAAACTTTTATTCTTTTACACAAAATTAATAATGAAAGATGAGATTTGGTCGCCCATAAAAGTTACAAATTTGACTTAAGAGTAGAATTGCTTTTGATAAGAAGAAGATGAACATGATTTCAAAAAAAAAAAAAAAAAAATCAGATTCGGTTGTGGCTGAGTTGACAGGATGAGCAATAGGGTTAGGGGATGGTGGAATAGCCAGCCATGCGTACTCGTTAGCATGGACCCCATACGTGACATCTATTGTGCGCCCGCCTTTTTCTCATCTCGTTTGTCAACTTTTCTTTTCTCCCTGAAATTACCTGTCAGGTGTGGACACTACAGAAAACAGACTTAATTTTTGTAGAACAAAAAACAAACCAAATATATAAATAACGTAGCTCATGACGCAAACTTCATATGAAAAATAAGATAAAAGTTCATATTATTTATAGTTAAACGTAAATTAAATAACAAGAGGGTAATTAAAAAGTTACCTAATTTATTTTATTTTATTCTTTTCAAAAGTATATCTCTAAAGGAGATTTTAAAATTGTTTCAAAAAATGACAAAGAAAAATGTATGTTTTGATAAAGAAAAATATTATTTGTTAATAAATTTCAGACAGTTTTTTTAATATTTGAAAATTAATATATAAATAACTTAGGATTTTAATTACATGTTTTTGTGAATGTGGTAAGATAATTAACAATTAATAATTTATGAAATTTTTTTATTAAACTTATTACTTATATAACTAAAATTCATAATTATCAACGCATAATATGTCAAATTTTTTTTACCGATAGATGACTTATGTAATTAAAATATCTGCTTATTTATATATCATTCGACATATGCCGAAAACAGTACACATGTCTACCATCACTATATATAAATAATAATACTGTATTTATAATCAAGATTCGAAAAGTGGAATAAATTATATCATGGAATACATAAAAAAAAACTTCAAATTATATGACCCACAATCCCGCATGACTGTAGGTTCCTTTTACTTATATAAAATTATAATAATGCACACACAGAGATAATTATACACACTTCATTTTACATTTATATAATTTTTACTATATTATTATAATTAATTTTACATCACTTTTTTGGACTCTCACATTCTAATTTTTTTCACCTCAAATGTAGTAAAGAAATGTGTCTCTTGAGAAAAAAAGAAAAATATATCAAGCATTTTTCATATAAATATTTGGTTGTATATATATAAACAATACTGTAAATGAAGTACTATTTAGGCTTGAGGGCACTCTCTTTTTGTCCCTTTACGTATTTAAATAAAAATGTTATTTGTATATTAAAAATTAACATCTTTGATGAACACCCCAAAAAACAAAGTATTTAGTAGTAATTGGTGAAACCAAAATTTTATCTTTTTTCCTGTTTATAATAAGACATACAAATAATATTACTCTATCTATATTCTCATAATAATTGTGTACCAAAAAAATATTTTCATAATACTCTTCATGGTCAATTCGACCATAGTGAGCATAGAGGCAAACACCAATGTTAATTATGAGGGATATTATTTTTACACATAGAAAATTGATAGAAAGGTTTTTTACACGTGAAATTGATACAAAGTTGACGTATATAGAGAGAGGAAGAAACAGATTATGGTGGTGGATCTATTACCCTTTCCTTCAACACCTATGGGTTTTGTTTCTTTTTCTCCCTATGTATGTCTACATTGTATAATTCCTATGTAAAAATAACATTTCTCCAAGGTTGTTATGGGGATTGTCACATGATATTGGAAGACATTGATTAATTTCGCTTCTAATTTGACGGAACTGGTACCTACTCTATATCACATGCAAAGGTAGGTGAAATCTAATAGACATTTGTTATTCCTTTTCTAAGAAATTCGTTCACTCAATCGATCCAAGGATCTTTTATGTTAGCCATTTAGCTTTTTTGCTTTCTTATTATAAACTTATTAAATTTTGTTCTGTGAATAGAGAAGCTTATATGTTCTGCTTGTTATCGTAGCTAGGGCAAACTAGTTTAGGTTCAAAACAAAAGCACACAGCACAATGTAAATATTGACCTCAAATTTACTGATTTCTTATGAGTTGAGTTGAGCTTTTCATGCAATTATCAACTTAGGTAGTCGCAACTAGGATGAAAAATAAACCTTAGTTTATGGATTGAGCATATACAGATCAGGAAAGTAAAAAACAGCAGAGAACTCCAGCAGGCATACAATAATATAGCATAGCAATAAGCATCTTCAGTCAATGATTTTAGAAAGTGTGTTTGGAAAAATTATAAGATTAAAATTATTTATTTAATTTCTTATTTGTATAATTGATTATTTGATAATTAATTTATATTTGGATACTTCAACTAAAAAATAATTTTAAGATAATCTATTTTATTTAGATTATATGAAAACAATTATTTTTGTAGGATAAAATTATAAAAAAAATATGAAATAATAGTTTATATTATATAATATTTAATATTTATGATTAATTTGGTAAAAATATAATATTATGTATATTGCATAAATAGCTTTTAATAAAAAAAAAAAGCCCAAATTCTAGCTTCCGTTTTTTTCCCCCCAAAACAACTTAAATTCTTTAAAATTGAATATAATACATTTCAATAAAAATTACCTAAACAAGATTTTATTTTCAAGACAACTTTTTTTTTGGGAAGACAATTTTTTTTTGCTGTTTCCCAAATATGCTAAAAGAAGTTCTAACTTTTTCAATTGTGACAAGAAATAGAAACCTAGGGTCTATTTTCTCTTTTCATTTTTCATTTTCATTTCATATGTTCCTATTTTTAAAATTTTGTTATGAAAATAATAAAAATAAAAAAATCTTGTTTCTTGTTTTTATTACCTATTTTCACTATTTTTTTAATCAAAATCTTGAAAGCAGGAAAACAAAAAATAAATATAAAAATCAAACATGCTCTTAACTTTCATAGCAGCAATTTATCGCTGATGAGGTGACAGCCAGCCATTGGTGAATAAGAGAAAAAGGAAGAAAGAAAAAAGAAAGAAAAAGAAATCAAAAAATGAATTGTACAAAGATTAAGTTATTGTGTGGTCTGTGAGGGACTTTTCTATGCATTTAATATAACTCTTTAAAGGATGCAAATGTGGTTGACAAATACGAGGGTAGGATCGAAAAGCAGTTGCCAGTTGCACTTAATCATTGATCAACTTGAACAAAGAAAATTAAGTTAAGAAGTTATTGACATAATATACGTTCTTACATGAAGAATGGGCACTTGGATATTGCCTTTGCTGGTGATGGAACAGTTTTGGTGAGGACTGATAAAGATATTCCGATACTCAAGTCAGAAATAGAAATAAGAGAAAATAATCTGAATTAAAATTTATTACTTAATTGACTTTGGTTGACCCTATTTATACGGTGAAGGTTCCACATTTTAGGTGAAGGAGTGACCCTCCCACCTTTTTCTATCTCAACAAACTAATAAGACCCTACAAATTCAAATGAGCTTGGCCGATACTAGGTAAGCTCGACCAGCTCCGACTATGTTGCAATTATCAACAATTAATATGTAGGTGGCCGAGTTATTGTTTCTTATGAAAGCTCAAGCATGGTTCAGTCGTATATAACAAATGGATCAAATGGGCAAAGTCAATTTGTTGAGGTTGTCTACTTGTCCTAGTGTTTCATATAGCATTTTGATTTGACAAAACTAATGTATAGTAAGTACACGTGTAGTGTAGAGTACAAGTACAAATTGGTCAATGAAAAACATACTGATCTAAGTCTCCTGCTATATCTACAAACACCTTTATGCAACTTCCCACAGGTTATAAAAAATATATATATAGAGAAAGAGAAAGTGAGAGGGATAAAGTAAAGAACAATGGAAAGACAAGAAAAAAAAGGAGTCCAAATCTGTCTAATGATATTGTTGACCATTCAGTCCACTCAACCAGACTCATACGGGAAGTGCAGGTACAAAGCATTTGTCTAAGTCTAACCAAGATTTTTGGTTCTCATTCTTCTGAATGAATTTAAGCTTTTGGTTTAGTGGAGCGCAATAGAAAGTACCATTATTACTCATTAATTTCCACCATATGTTATGCATGATCTTCATTCCACTCTTTTGAGTGGTGAAGATCAAACCCATCTCTTTCTAATCCCACTTCCTTGAATGAGTAATATGAGTTCATTTTGTGGGAATGATAACCCAACTCAGATCACATACCATTTGAGGGTGTCAGGAATCACAGTTGTAATTTCATGCCATGATATAATAAATGCTTGAAACAGAAAGATGCATATAATCACAGTGATTTTTTTATTTCATTAATGTCAGTACAATACTAATCACTCAAAAGCAATTAGAGACTTTTTGTTGTTATTAAGGTTAGCATATATCATTTTCTTACGATAAAAACCTAGCTCATCGTGGAAAGACAATGCCGATATAGTGAAAAACAACACGGAGTTAAGAAATTGCGTATTCAGAGACACTATAAAAAAAAGATATCAAAAAAATAAGGTAATAAAAGAAAAAGTTGATCCAAGTTGCATACATATATATATATATATATATATATATATATATATAAAATAAAACTTCTCTAAGATAAGAAGTTATGCCTAAAAGACGGGTCACCCTTTTTTTATTTTAGCAATCAATCCTCTCAAAAAACTCTGCTGCTACACGTTGCACGTAAGAAGTGGCACTGTGGAACTGTTGGTCTCTTTTCTTATTGGATATTGAGCAACTGCTCGACACCACTAAAAACTTTTCTAACCTTTTTCCTCTCCTTTAGTGTTATAAAGACTTTTCACGTTCATATCTTCTGAATCCAAGCTACAAGATGCTAAAAAAGAGAATGATGGTTGGGATTTGCTAAAGAGAAAAGATGAGATTATTGAACATTTATGGCAATGTAATCCTAGGGTGGTGACTTTTCTGTTGATTGAACGGGCGTTACTGTCAAAATCTTTTACAATTATTCACAGTCATGGCACTATTTTGTTCATTTAAAGGATAAACTGTTGGATAACCTTTATGCCGGTGAAAACAAAACCTAGCTGTATCACATCTTACAATCATCTTCACTTTTCAGTCATGACACCATTTTGTTTATGTAAAGGGCAATTAGCGTGGAAAACCATGAGAATATGCTAGAGAGGGTGAAAACATTAAACCGGTATCACTATTTTAGCAGATCTGTAAAATAAACACAGTAGATTGATGCATTCGGCATTTCTAACACATAATTGGCATAGGGAGTAATTAATTAATTAAGTCTTCTATTTTTCCCTATGATTACCATTAAAGTTGTCATTGCCACAGGCCACAGCCTAAACAGACTCTGATTAGTACCCAAGTACCTAACCCTACAAAAGAAAATAAGAAGTGATTGCTGACCAAAGCTTGGTCTTCTATTTAACCCATACACATATTGTTGTTTTTTTGCAGGTCCCATAACAAGTGGTTCTTGAGTCATCAAATTCTTAACCTTTCTTTCTTTATCTCAGTCATAAATTTACAAATGAGCTTGCCTTTCACATCCTCCTTTTTCCTCCAATTTCTTATGTCACTGAAGCATGTACTGTCCAACAGATAATCATTTTGGAAACTACACCCTTAATATAATAAAATCACTTCTTGGACTCCAAATTTTCTCCTGTGCTTGCTTTCAACCAAACAGTCCTTCAATAGTTCTATTCTACGCCCCATGATATGAAATGCCTCTATATCTCTGATGTAAGCATTTTTTTTGCTTGAAAATGATTATCCACAAACCCAAGTTGCATTCCACCGTTGTGTCACTTATGTGCATCATGCCATTCACACATGTCATGTCACATGTATGTTATGCACATGCATACATAAGTGCAATGCTTTTTAGAGTAAGCAAAGAGTGCAGATAGCAATCAAACCACTACATAGTCATCATCTGCATGGCATTCCATCAATCTAATAACCTTTTAACAAAAATTCAACATTGTTGTCAGTGGGGCCAGTTCACCATATTTTCCCTCCCTATATAATAGCTACCCTGCCCCCTCTTCCTTCCTCCTCAAAACCAGTTCAATTCTCCACCACTTTTCCTCGAAGGCCCTGCAATCTTTTTCTCATTGCTAAACGATGCAGACGAGGGAAGTTACAGGACTCAATTATTTGCTCCCTTCAAACCCATCTCCTTATCCAGTTAACTACACCACCATTCAGAACAACATTCCCACATTTCAATTCCAAAGATTCCCTAACCAATTGTATGGTTTCCAAAACCCTCCTGAATTTAGTCCTCAATCATCATGTATCAGCAGCAATTCCACCTCTGATGAAGCAGATGAGCAACAACTGAGCCTCATCAATGAGAGGAAGCATAGGAGGATGATATCTAACCGAGAATCGGCACGCCGATCACGCATGAGGAAGCAGAGGCACCTTGATGAGCTGTGGTCACAGGTGGTTTGGCTCAGGAATGAGAATCACCAGCTTATAGACAAGCTGAACCATGTGTCAGAGTGCCATGATCAAGTACTTCAAGAGAATGCTCAGCTCAAAGAGGAAGCCTCAGAACTTCGCCAAATGCTAAGTGACATGCGGATACACAGCCCTTGCCCTTCCTTGAACCCTTTGGAAGATGTCCCTTGCAGCTCAGCATATCCCAGATCTGACAATTCCTCAAACCAAACCATCTCAAGTTCTATGGACCTTATTGGCTAATTTGAAAGAGACTAGGCCAAATTTTCATCTTTTTAGTTTTTCTTTATCTTCGGTTTTGCCATGGTTTCAAATTGCAGTTGTGTAATTGACGCAGCTGCAACTGCTATTGTAATGCGGTTACAGAGCCAATTGCGATTGCGCACCATAATTTTAAACCAATTCTGTCTGTGTCGTATGGAAGTCATGTAGTTTTCATCTCCCTTTTGAGCTGTATGAGGTGTAAAGATAAATGGCAATAACATGTTTTTCAGTTTCTCTATTTGAGCCTTTAGTTCTTTAACTTGAGATACTACTTCTCTTTTAGTATAGTCGTCTAATTCTTATGTTTTGTGAAACAAACACTTAACGAGCCTGAGGAGTTATCTATAAACCTGCTGGGTTAATGGTTAGCACCAACTTGTTGGTCATTCAGCAGAGTCAGACACACCATCATGGTTCTGGCCCAGAAAACAATGTAGAAAGCTCTCATGACCCCATCTTCCCGCAGCAATAAACAGAGAATTGAGGATAGATAAAGAAAGAAAGAAAGAAAGAAATAGAGAAAGATTGAATAAAGATGATCATATAATAAATAAAATATGGAGCCAAAAGAAATCTATGATTGTGAAGGCAACATAATCCTATGTATGATTTTTGTAAAATAATAGTATAGTAGTAAACTATGTCTGGTGGAATTGGGTTGGGGAGAATTGGACAAGACACAGTGATAAAAGAGTGTTTGTAGTGGTCATCGGTTGATGATAAAAAAATTGCCATAAAAAGGAAAACATTTGGACAGGCCACCCACTAGAATCCTTAGTAATATTTTATGGCTTTTTTTTTTTCAGAGCTACCTTGACTACATATTATTGGAAAATAACTGAAGCTTTGGTTATATACTTTCCCAAGTTTTGACAGGGATCCAACAAAGCTGTGCGTCGGTCGCTGATGCAATTTTCTCCTGCAATACGGCACCTGAATAAAAAACATCGCGCAAATTAATGCAAATATGTTAACACACATGCACAAAAATATGACTTTAATTTACACTGTTAGCCAATAAAAATAGTAAAAAGTGCCAACTCACACAAACAATTATCCATTATAATGAGGGATCCATCATAATTTCTCATTTTCTCCTATTTCTACTAGTTGATAGTGTAAAATAGTTTTACACTGTCAGTATATATCAATTAAACTCCAAAAATATTTTGCCCGTAATATATATATATATTTTTTGGTCTTGCCCATCATTTTCTTTGGTTTTTGGTATCTATTCTACACTAGCAAAAATGGGCCTCTGCCCTATTCGAGAATCTGGGGGATGTTGACTAGAACTCTTCGTTGCTATATGGGGAAAGCCCTAAAACATAATGGCTACAGTCGATTAGTACCAGCTGAAGTAATTAGGTTCCTCCAGACCCAAAAAAAGATAAGGTTCCTCAACCATCTCAAGAATTGGAGTCGGAGAGCTCGTTGACCAAAAACAAATTTATAAAAACAGAATTCGAGAGGATTGCATCTAGGCCCATTTAGATAACTCTATTTATGACTTTTTTCAATTTGTCGGAAATCAAAAGTCACATGTTAACATTTGGCTCTATTTGGCTATGCAGTTAATTACTTTCCAAATATGTATCTATATATAAAATAATTTATTTATAAATTATTTGTTAGAAGTTACTTTCATATGAGTATTTAAATAAGTTATTTATCCAAAACAAATGCTTATTGTTGTATTTTAAAGCAAGGTGCAATCTGTTACGCATCAAATTTAACTGGGTGCATGATGCACTAAATAATCCAATGGTAGGAGAATGGGGTGTATTCATGCATTAAATTATATATAGTGCATTATAATATTTTTTTTAATTTAATCAAATTTCAGGTTAAATATATTTTAAAAGTGACTAAATTTTTTTTTTTTGTAAAATACCCAAAAAAAATATATTTATTTATAGAATCATATAAATAAAATATGATAACTTCTGAATTGATCAAATTTTATCTATGTGATATTCTTTGTATTTAAGAAGTAACCAAAATTTATATGTGTAATACCCAAAAAAATTTAGTTAATATTAGGATCACGTAAAAAAATATAGCCACTTCTAAAATGTATTTAATTACATTTTTTTTAATTTGGCTAAATTGAAAAAAAATACTCCAACACATCATATGCAACTTGGTTTATTCACTTTAGCCGGTGCATCAAAAACCAAGGTCAACTCAGTTAATTATAGCATTGTTCTCAAAGCAAATGTAATATTTCAAAAGTTTTAACTTCTTATTGCTTGAAATAATGTTTTTAAGAGTGTATATATATCAAAAGGTTTTGTAAGAGTTATAAATTGCTTCACCAACGTTTGATTCAAGTGGTTCGACACTTGTTCCTCTTAAGTAAGATCTCTGGTTTGAGTCTTGTGGATGAAAAAAACTAGCGCTATGAGAGCTTTATCCTCATAATGGGTCAACCCGATTTCCGTGGTTCATACAAAAAAAAAAAAAAAGAGTTATAAATTACTTCAAAGAAAAGGGGTACACATGCGCGCACACGCACAAAACTTGCGCCAATGGCTTGAACCTTCTTACCAGAGGATCTTTATTGTATAAATCTATTCATTTTTATGCACACATTAATATTTGAAAGTCACAGTGCGTTTTGCACATACTCGCTCATCCTTTTCTTTTCTTTTCTTTTCTTTTCTTTTTCCCTTTTGGACAAGTCATATATGCTTATTTTAACTATGTAGATCTATTCAATCATACATACACTTTAATTTTTGAGAATCGTAGTGTGTGTTGAATATACTTCCCTATCAAAATTTTGAAACCAATAATTATCTTTTTAACATTCTCTTGTTGTACTTTCATGCGGTGGACGAGATAAAGGTAAGAATTGCAAAACTTAAGGCTATTTCCGCATTTTGTAGTGAATACTGAAATGAAATGATATAGATTGGAATAGAATGAATTAAAATAAATATTATGTTCCATTATTTGGATATCAAAGAATGGAAAGGATGGAATAGAAAGGTTTAAAATTTATATGCTCTCAATTTATTTGATTTCATCCCACTCCACCCAAATTGGAGGGGAAGAAAAATAAAAGCATGTTTAGATTGATAGAAACTAATGGAATGGAATAAAATAATATTGTGTTTCATTGTTTGGATACTGTAAAATAGGATATATGGAGTAGAATGGTATTCGGTGGACTGCTTCCATTCCATTTCATTCAACTCCCTTATTTTTCTTTCCCTCCAATTTAATTGGAAGAAGATGAAATGAAATGAGAATAAATAACTTAAAATTCTTACCTTTTTTATCCCTTTCATTATATTTCCAAATAATAGAGTGGAAGCATGTCCATATTTTATCCTTTGATATTCAAACAATAAAATGAAACATTTATTTTATTTTATTCCATTCTTCATTAAATATTCAAACATAACCTAAGAGTGTTGAAATGAATAGAATGGATTGGATTTCATTCAATACCATTTCATTCCATCTAATTTTAAAATATCTAAATAATAGAATCTGATATCATTTTATTTCACTTCATTCTATCACTTTCCGTTAGAGATAAAGTAAACAATTTAACATACAAAAAAATTGGTTGAAATTCTGAGCAAGATAGCCAATCAGTGATGCTTCGTTTGCAGGTCGAAGCAAAGTTTGGTAGAATAAGTTATTTCTCTACCTCAAGTCAATACAATTGGTTTACTCATCAAAGAAATAGTAAGTGGTGAAAGTGTTCAAAAGTTAGGAACCTAATAGTGGAGAGCTGAAATAGGCTTGTCTATATTTGACCAAAAATAATAATAATAATTAATATATTAAATGAATGATCATCAACAAATATTGTTGATCATTTTAGTAAAGAGTTCTGACAAGTATACCAATTTTATTGGATGTCCCCGAAGGGACTCATATAACATTCAATATTCTTCTCAATATGCTATCCCATTTTTTTTTTTTCTATAAAAACGCTCAATGGACTCATATAAAGCCAAAGATATGTGTTACCGCCTCCTACAAAACTGAGGTTTGATCTAGCAATAAGAAGGATAGTCTATCACAATATAATGAATCATGCTTTGAATTTAGTTGGGATAGTTACCCACATTTAAGTGCCTTATAGTATCCGAATAAAATTACTTTCGATGGAAGGATACACATGGAGAAACAAAAAAAAAAAAAAAAGGTGTTATCTCCACTTTCCAAACCTGTCAGCAACACAACCAAAATCACATTCTTCTCTTCACCATCAATCCCAGCCACACACCAAGCCATCATAACTGCACCCTAACCAGACTGCATCCGCATCACCACCATGCCATGCCTAATACCTCACTTGGCTTGCATCATCATGATGAAACCATTGCCATCAAGCCTTCAACGTTGCACCACCTCACCATGACCCTAAACGACCGCAACCTAACATTGTCATGACAACCACCTCCACTCTTCGTGGCCATTAACCTTGCCCCGCCGCCACTCTAGCAACTCACATCATTGCTTCGAGCTCTGTCGCCTAGCCTTGGCCAAGTGTCACATTTTGACTTAATATTTTATGTTTTTAATAATCTATTAATCCTTTTAATTTATTTAATAGTTTTGAGTCTGTATATAATTTTTGTTCAAATTTGTATTGCACACTTAACATATTATTGTTAGATAATAATATAACTTTTGATATTTGGTTTAAATTATAAAAATTTTGATAAATTGTTTAATTTATTGAACTCAATAAAAATGAATCAATCAAACCATTCTAAACTAATTTGAATTGATTTGGATTGGTTTGATTTTTCAAATAGAATCAAATTGAAATAAATTTCATTATTTAAATTGGTTGAGTTTTTATTTTAAAATTGAACAAAACCAAACCACTGACACCGCTGCCAAATATGCCCTACGTGGCAAAATTAAAATATCTGTACAAAAAAAAAAAGTAAAATTAACTATAATAAAATGATAAAAATTGTATTAGAATTAATCGTTAGATTGGTATGTATTTTGGTATAGAATTGAATCTCTAACATACCAGTCTTAAAAGACTTGAGCTAATACCTGTGATCTTGTTGCATATTTGTGTTTAACTCCTTTTCATGTTTGTTCTGTTCAAAGATTTAAGGAAAGATGTGCCTAAATTTGGGTAGAGAGTTGGTAGTCTCCAACAATTTCTTGTGTGGCAACAAGCAAGGGAGGAGTGCCTACAATGGCACTTTGATGCTTAACTTAGGGTTTGCACTAGGAGGACAAAAAGTAATTAAAAGAGATGATGATTAATTAAGGGACATTATAAATTGAGTGTACTTTATCTCTTTATACTCTCATATGGAGAAATTTAAGGAGAAATAATCATCTTATAATTATTTTCTAGTGTCAATGAGTTGTAGCTCAAATGACATTTCTCTTGATCCATGAATTAAGGGGTTTGTAGGCATTGAGTCAGGATTCAATCTCTAATTGTCCATCTCCTTCCCTATTTCTCTTTAACTTCATTAGAAGCTCCTTAAAACTGGAAAAAAAAAATTCTAGTAAATGTTGCCATGATAAGGGAGGGCGCCATAACTGCTAAAGGACTAAAATCCTAGTTCAGCTTGTTTCTTGTCTAAAGTAGCCAAGTGCTAAGCCCTATTATGGCGTGAGCCAAGGTGAGAGATGTAATGGATGTGGAACAGATAGACCCAACTTGGTGATGATTTGGAATGAACACAATGTCTATGAGGTTCTTGAAGGCGACGTGAGGGAGTGTGAGTTTCTTTAATTTGAGTTATTGATAACTCAACGGAAATGTAAGGGCTCATTACAAGCCTTTCTTTGGCGTGAAGACGAGCATGAAGTTTCGTTGTCCTAGTTTCTATTAACTTGGAGGGAACGTGACATCCCATCGTAGCCTTTGTTGCTTTGGGAAATATCCATCTAAGATTTAGTTTTCCTCTTAGTAAGAATTGACTGATATTATGGGGAGTTTGAGGCGATTTTATCCCTTTATTCCATGATACTAGGAGCTATGAGGAAATATGATGCTCCTTTAATTGTTTTATAGAAGATGCGAACATTATGAAGTAATGCCACCATAATTGCAAATCCCAGTCCATAACAATGTTGCTCTTTAAAGAGATTAATTATGACACAAGTTAGTGTAAAATGTTTTATACTTCTTTTATATGATTTTTAAATTAATTATGGTAAGAGTCAAATAATTTTGATTAATTATATGTGATTGGATAATTATATAAAAATATTTTATCTTGTGTGTTTAGCTATCAGAATTAAATCCCTCTTAAAAAAATCCCTCTTTAAAATGCAATTGAGAATGATTTTGGGCTGAGCTATTTTGTATGATTAGTTTTTATATGAATTTCTTCTTTTTTTTTTTTTTAATGAGATTTGGTTTCTAATTACAATAGAAACAAAATCTAATCATTTTTTCGTTTTCAAATTTAATGGTACTTATTAGATAAGAAAATATAGTAACGACCATTTATTTGTTTAAAAAAAATAACATAGCTAATACTTTTCATTTTTAACAGAATGGTTTAATATTAATTTTTGCCACGTAAAAATAGTAGTGAGCAAGTTCTAAAAATTGAGCTGGTTGTGAACACTATATTTTGTCCGAGACACAAAAAAAAAAAAACAAAGAGAGAGGGGAAAGGAAAGAAAGCTGACCCATTTGCTTTTTGGAATAAAAGAGCAGCCCAATTATGAAATATTTTAACAAAAAAAAAATTAAATCAGAATAAATGAAAATAAATTTGGGCAAATCTCTTAATTTTGGCATTTGTATCCAAGTCAGATCGAATCTGCCAATCATCATTAAGGCCAAATTCCTAAATAGAATCAATCAGATTAATATCATTTGATCTCTTTAACACTTATAAATAGATCAAATATTGAGAGGGGAAGGGGTCCTTTTTTGGAGGAAACGGCAATAGAAATTAGGAGCAAGATTGTGAAGTCCACTCTCAACTTCATATTTCTCATCCATCGAGGTATTTGTGGGTAAATCTCTTCCTTATTTTGTATGAGCTAATTTCATTCCTTTCAATATAGCACATTGTCACTCTGCATTAACACATTTTCATTCAACACAAACACACACGGACACTGTCATTTATCCTTTTGCATTTGTTACTATAGCACCGTCGTACACTTTCTTTGTCATTTTGCATCAATTTCCCTTGTTCTTTCAACACAACAAACGACTGGAAAAAAAAACCAAAAAACCAAAAAAAACAACAGCCACCTCCTTATGCAACCACCGCCAATGTCCCTTAACCAAGATTGCCACCACCAGGACTGCCGTCCCACAACCATTGTGACCTTCATCCCATCCCAACCGTCACAGCACCCCAACCCCTTTACACCCCAAACCCAAAGAAAACTAGAATCATCACAGCAAAAAAAAAAAAAAAAAAAATAGAGCCATTCGCATTCCTCACTCTATACCTCGATCCTCATCGAACAACCATCGTGACCTCCGCCCCAGCCACCGTCACCGTCGCAGTAGGTTGAGCTCCTCGCGAGATACCATTACGCTGTCATAGCCATTGTCGAGCCCATCACCACCGTCACAGAGATTGGACGCTTCGTGAGGCATCACCTCAGCCACGAGGGTGCCATAGCCACCGACGAGCTCCGCCATGAATCCTTGCACCTCTCTCACCTCTCCCTATTTTTTGTTCCCAAATGAACCTAGCAAATCAATCCTTTCCTTTTTCTGCTTCTTTCATTTCTTTTGTTTTTTCTTTTTTTTTTTGTGTTTCAAACTTTTTTTTTTATTTTTTGCTGTTTTATTCAAATCAAGTTTTTTTTCCAATCTATTTTTTGAGATGGCCCAATTATTTTTTTGTTGTTATTGTCTTGGGCCTTGTTTTTACTTATGTAAATATGAAAAACAAGCAAAAGGATTTAAAAAACAAAACAAAACAAAAAAATATTGTAGATTTCTTCCTTTTTGAATTCATGCAATAATCTATGACATTGATGTATGGTTTAACCATTCTCAAGGGTTATAAAAATTATAAGGGTTTATTGTATAGTTCATGTTATCCTAAATCCTGTGCAAGAGTGAATTTTTTTTTTAAAAAAAAGAAATTTTTTTTTTATAAATAAAACCAACCAACACACAATTATTTTCTATAAGAACTACATAATTTTGAATTCCTCATTGCACCGGAAGATACGTAGGACCAGATAATCTCCGTCAAATCAAAAGTTAAATTTTTTTAAATTTGGTTCAATTTTAATTCTTTAAATAATTGTAACAGTAACTTTACTTTCTTTTCCGTTTGTAAATAATTGTTATATCAATTTCTATTTCTTTTGTAAATAATCATAACATTAATTTTATTTTCTTTTTCTTTTGAAAATAATTGTTATATTAATTTTTGTTTCTTTTGTAAATAATTGTATATTAATCTTGCTTTTTTTTAGAATAATTATCATATCAATTTTGCTTTTCTTTCCTTTTATAAATAATTATCATGTTTTTGTAAATAATTATTGTACTAATCTAGCTTTATTTTATTTTATTTGTAAATAATTATTATATTCTTAAGGGGGAAAAATAAATATTATTAAGGTTATTAATTACATAACAAGCTCTAGGGTAATCGTTATAAAACGGATGTATTAAGGGTGCAGTGGGATTAAGTTTTCACCATTCCCCATACATAAATAGACTCCCGAATACAATCTCTTTAAAAGACCAATTTTACAAAATTAAAAGGTTTTTCAGATTTTTCCCATAATAAAAATTGGTGGCGACTCCATTGAAATTTATTTTTCAATATTTTTGTTGCCTCTCGTTGCAGCGCCCTCCGGGCACGTTGTGACAGTTTGGCGACTCCACTAGGGATGGTTAGAGAGTTAAGCCTATTAGAGTAAATTCTGCAAATTATATAACTAAAATAATATTTATTTTTCCCCTTCTTGTTACTTTCCATTTTTTATCTTTTTTGTAAATAATTGTCTTTATACATAATTTTTATTTGTAAATAATTATCTTATTTGTAGTTATTTGTCACTCAAACCTTAGGGTAGCAAATTTCTTTTTTATCTTTTTCTATATTTCGTATATATCTCAAACCTTAGGATAGTCGATATATCATGTATACGCGTGTTTTTTGGTCTTTTCCAGGTTTTGCGTGTAATCTTAAATTAAAAGGTTCGTATGCACCCTTCACACACCTCACTGTCACCTACCTCACACACTATTTGGTCTCTATACCCGAGCCTTGGAAATCCATAGGAGTAGAAGGGGTTTTGACGAGGTTATTGTGAAGCTTGCGCTTCCTTAACAGTCGTTGATTTTCCCGCTCAGATTTGCTACCGGAATTGTGAATCTCCACATTGTGACTTTTATGTCCCTATGGCTGTGCTTACAAAACCGGGTCCTTATTTTTCAAATAAGGGCAATCTGGGAACTTTGACTTGTAGGCATTTAGATCTGTCCCAAAATCGTGCACAATAGAATAGACTAGTAGACTAACCAATTAGGGTTCTAGCCTTAGCAATGTCCAACCATTAGGTCTCACCCTATTAGGACAAAAGGGAGCGTACTTCTTTTCCTTTTCCCTTAACATCACAAGCATCTAATCATCCACATTATGTAGTTTTAACATGCCATACACTTTAGACTTGCATGCCATCCAGCATTTAATCATGATACATCATGCATTGCATTTGATACTACATCGGGTGTTTTCTGATTTTGCATATTTATGATACGTCATCATGCATTTTCCTAACATGTCATGCATTCTTTTCTTGCTTTTGTATATAATCATCATGCATATCATCCAATATCTCATCATAATGCATCACATATCCAGCATTACATCATACATTTTTTCATTTTTGTTCCTTCTTTCTTTTTTTCTCTGATATTTTACTTGTTTTAAATTCACAAAAAAAAAGGGTAGCAGTAACACCATATTTGATAACAAGTGATGGAAGAAACATAACCCACTAGCAATATCACTGATGTGAAGAAGAAATCTAGTGGGGCCATAAATATCAGCTCATTGGAAAATCTAAAACAGTTAAGCTAGTCATTCCTTTTTGAAGAAAAGAAGGCCTTTACCAAGAAATATGGGGCTATCTTGGACTTGCTTTTTATTCCAGTCGAGACCTTAGCTCTCAATGTCCTGGCTCAATATTGGAGCCTGGCCTTGAGATGTTTCGAGTTGCCAAATATTGATATTGTACCCACCATTCAAGAATACGCGTGTATGTTGAAGCTGCCAATGAGAAGAGATTCCACAGTATACCTACGCATAGAGGAGTATTTGTCTGAGATAAAAGTAATGGAGCAGTTTGGGGAGCTGTTAGGGGTCCCTGTAACCCAAATTAGAGTGACGGGTCACACAAATTCACGGGGGCTAACCAAAGCATTTGTGGAAGCACATTTGAGAGAGTTGGGGCATTTACAAGAATAGAAAGTTTTCGCAAGGGTGCTAGCACTTGCTATCTATGGGTTGGTGATATTTCCCTCTGCACCTGACATGGTGGATCAAGCTGCCATGGATGTCTTCTTCATGGTGGAAAAGAAGAAGAGGAACCCGATACTTGCTGTGTTGGCTGAGACATTCCTAACCTTAGATTTCTGCCAACGAAAGACAAAGGGGAAGCTTCGATGCTGCGTACACCTGTTGTATGTATGGATTATCACACACATGTATACTGGCAATCACTTCAAGAGTAGATCAGAGCCATTGGGAAGCTTTCACTAGATCCCAACAAAGTCAAGAGATGAAGATGAGTGGAGGGTTGAGTTTGATAACATTGACACAAGGGCATTCAAGTGGGTATGCCCATGGTATGGACGTGAATGAGGAGATATCATTTATAGCTACAAAAAATTCCCTAATATACCCCTCATAGGTCCAAGGGGGTGTGTAGCTTATACGCCAGTAATAGTACTCAAGTAGCTTTGCTAGATGCAAAGGAAGCTGCAAGAAGAACGATTGGGAGGATTATGCTTCTGGTATAAAGATGGAGAACACACTCAGCTTTTATCAAGAGATATTAAGGAAGCATGGACAAATATCTGAATGGCAGGAAGAGCAAAGTTAGGAAAACCACTTGTGATTGACACTGTAGAGTATGTTGCATGGAGAAAAGCAAGAAGGGTGCCCCAGACCGTCCCTAAGAAAGTCACAAAAAAGAAGAATAATTCTTGCCCAACATCTCAAGCAACTGAACAGTTGGAGGTTTTGCGAGCTCAAATTCAACTTTTAGAGCAGCAAAAGCAAGTTACAGAGTTAGAAGACGTTATAGCCTGAAGCCAGTGTAAGAAGAAGGCAAAATTGGTTGAACATCTGAAAGATGAACTGGCTGATGCCCCGGTAAAAGTTCCTGCATCACTCACAAGAAGGATTCAAAGCCTTGAAGGTAATTTACAAATCCTTACAAGAGAAAGGAATGAATTAACCGAAGAAATTAAGCGGCAAGAAATAGTCAATGAGGAGCTAACAATGGAAGTCAACTGGCAGAGACAAGCAAGAGAAGAGTTGATAATTGAAGTGCATAAACAGAAGCAAGAGAAGAGTAAGTTAGAGCATAGACTGGAAGAATTGACCGCGCTTTTAGCACAAATGAAAAACGATCATGATCGTGGATGGGCTTTGTCTACACAATACCGAGATATGCTCATCCAAACAGCAAGTATCGGAAAATTCTGGAAGGCCCAAGCATTAGAATAGGAAGCATAAAATGAAGATTTGAAAGAAAGACATGCAAGAATGGTTGATAAGTTAAATTGCCATATCCCGAACTTCATTTACCATTTCGAAAAAGCGGAAGAAGAAATTTGGGCAAATCCCATGCTCCACCTTCCTTGTGGAATAAAAGATTTCATAAAGATGAGTAAGGATCTTACAAAGGGGTTTAAGAGAAAGAGAACCAATCTTATGATGTAATTGATAGTTTTAGATTTTGCAAATTTATGATGTACTTGCACTTTCAAGTGAATTTTCGGAATGAAATTATGACTCAACTTGTTTCTTTATCCCCTACACAAAACCCTTTCTTCTTAATTCATTGTTATTACTCGTACTCGCCTTATAGGATTTTCTCTCTTTTTGTGCGAAATAAAAAGCAAAGAATTTTAAGAAGGGTTAAGATTTTGATATTGCTAAAGTGTCATCAAAAAGGTATATTGTGGAAGGAACTCTCCCCTATACTTTTTATCAACCAAGGACTCTATCTAATAGAGCATGGTCCATCGCCATTGCTATCGAATATGGGTGATACATTCCTTCCCCACACAAAAAAAAAAAAATCTTTTTCTTATTATCTCACTTCTTGTTGTTATGATAAGCAGGAATCTCCAAACATTGCTCCTCCAAAGAAAACTTCGTCTAAACCTAGTAACTCATACGAGTTGTGACCCAAAGCCCCTCTAGAAGGCATGGCAAATGAAAGGAATTTGAGCCAAGAGATCAATACCTTGAAGACCATGATGCTTGAACAAGGAGAGGAGTTCAGAAAGATTCTCGAGGTCATAATCGAAACCAAAGAGACTAGTGAAAACAATGATCCTCACGATCAGCCGGGGTATGAATCAGGGAATGACAACAACTTTGAAGTGGAGAAGGAAGCGGAACGATTGAAACTAAAGGAAGAACTGGAGAAGGAGATGTAAGCACAGTTCCGGATACTGCGAGGGCCTAACCCATATGACTCTATAAGCATTAATGATCTCTATTTAGCACCAAGCGTCACTATCCTAAAGACTTCAAAATGCCTGAGTTCATTAAGTTCGATGGCAGCACAAATCCTATGATGCACCTGAGAATGTACTGCACCAAGATGAGGATGCGGGCTAAAGATGAGAATTTCAGGATCAGCTTTTTCCCTGAAAGTTTAGATGGGGTTGCATGGGAGTGGTACATTCAGTTAGATCAGACTCAAATCGGGTGTTAGGAAGATCTTGCCACAGCCTTCACCAATCAATACAAGTTTAATATGAATACTGCACCTACAGAGACCAGCTAAAAAATTTGAGGAAGAAAGAGAAGGAGCCGTTCAAAGAATACGCCCAAAGGTGGAGGGCAATAGCAGGCCGGGTTATTCTCCTTATGTTGGAGCAGGTGATGTGCTCTTATTTTATTCGCACTTTGGAAGGACCATTCTTCAAGAATATGTTAGGCACTCATGTCAGAGAATTCATTGGCTTAGTGGAGATTGGAGAGAGGATTGAGGCAAACATCTAAGAAGGCAAAGTAGAGCCAACGACAGGTGAAATAAGTGAATCTCAATTTAAGAAGGGATAGCCGCATAAGAAAAAGGAAAATACTGTTAACGTCATACAGTCACAGCCATCCCAACCCTACTAAGCCTCTTTTCAACTGACTCACTGTCCATATCAACCCCCATACTTTCCATGTCCTTCACCCTATCTACCTACCATGCCTTACCCTCCTCAGCCATACCAAGTCAATAATGTTTCATACCTCAACCTTATACACCAGCCATACCTACACTTCACCAAACAACTTCCCCGAGTCACCAAACAGCTAACCCTCCCATAACCCCATCACGAATGCCACCTAGAATCAATAACACCTGCAATCCATTAGCCAAAGACTGTCCCTTTCCTAACTTTCGCATGAGTAATTCTGAGTTATTTGAGCACTTGTGTGGTCAGAATTTGCTAACCCCACGCCCTGGGAAGACTTCCACGGCACCATATCCTCGTTGGTATGATGCAAATCTTTCATGTGAATACCACTCCAACACTCCCAGGCATTCAATTGAAAATTGTTATGGCTTTAAACATGCTATATGGTGCCTGATTAATACCAAGGCCATTCAAGTGGAAGAAACGGAAGGGCCCAACGTGAGGAGCAATCCATTTCTAAATCATGATGGAAGACAGGTGAATGTTATTGATTACAGTGGGTACATGGGTGGAGAATTAGAGGGCATTAAACTTCCAATGAAATATGCCTTAGAGGGGTTAAAGGAAGTGGGGTATGAGATGATTTCTGAAAGAGAAGAAGGGAAAAGAATACTAAAAAGGATGCTGAATGGAGATGAGGAAGGATTATTCTGCGAGTGCCTCGATTTTGAGAGGAAACACCATATCAAAGACTGTCCCGAACTCAAACGCTTTGTCAAAAGAATGATCAAATTGGGTGTGCTTGCTGTACCCAAGAACGTTAAGGAGCAAAGTGTTAACATGACTTACCCAACACCTCCAGTCTTTAAGGTCTCACCTCGAAGGCCGGCACTAGTTTTTAAGGTACCCAAGCCATTCCCTTACTAAAGCGACCATGCGATCCCATGGAGATATGAGACAGTGGTGGAATCAAACACTGGAACAAATCATAGCCTTGTAAAGATGGAGTCAACAATTCCTGCTAGAGAGTCACCGCCCATTTTCCAAGTGTCAAGTTAATCTCTTTATCACATCAATCCTGCTCTCCCTAGGAGGCATGGAGCTGTTGTGAAATTCAACACTAGAACGGACCTTGACCCTAAAGTGACCGAATCAATAACAAATATTATGGGAGTTGGAGGGGTATCCCAGAGTGGCAGGTGTTATACTCTTGATAAGCTCCAAAGGGCGTCCAGAATGATAAAACCATCTGAAGGCCCCAAAGAAAAGAGCCAAGAGAATGAAGGCGAAGAATTCTTAAAGATCATGAAGCAGAGTGAATACAATGTGGTGGAACAGTCAAAGAAGACACCTACAAAAATTTCTTTGTTCTCGCTAATTATGAGTTCTAAAGCTCATCGCTATGCTCTTAAGAGAGCGTTGGATCAGTCTTATGTGAACAAAGACATAAGTCCTGAAAAGATCAAGGGAATTGTAGGTGCAATTCGAGCCAAGAACTCGATAACTTTTACCGAGAATGAGATAAGTCCAAACACCACATCAGGTCGCCCAAAAGCTTTATACATCACTCTAAAGTGCCAAGGCATCGTGAAGGTGCTGATAGATGGGGGATCGGCTTTTAACGTGCTTCCTTATTCCAACTTACAACAATTGCCTATTGATCCGGCTACAATAGAGCCAAGTGGCACAATTGTAAAAGCGTTCGATGGCACCCAAAAGGAAATAATGGGAAATATTAGTTTGCAGCTGGAAATAGAACCGACCACTTTTTGACAAAATTCCAAGTACTGGATATTGAGTTGGGATACACTATGTTATTAGGAAGGCCATGGATTGGTGAAGCTAGGGCCGTTCCATCTACCCTGCATCAAAGGATGAAATTTGTAGCCGAAGGGAAGCTAATCACTATTAAAGGGGAGGAGGAGTTATAGATGTCTAAAACAGTCACAGTTCCTTACATTGATTGTGCTAAATTGAAGTCTCTTTCCAAAACCTAAATATAGCAGAGCCAAAGGAACAGACGAGCAGTGTGAATCAAGTTGTTGCTCAAATGATGCTCAAAAGTGGATTTCAACAAAGAAAAGGATTGGGAAGTCAACTACAGGGGATCAAACACTCTATTGTGTTGCCCGATAACCCAGGAAAGCTTGGTCTGGGATACAAATTAGGGGAAGAAGAGCAATTGCCCTGGTTTGAAGCAAAGAAGATTCCGCACATCAAGGAAACATTCCTTATGGCTGCAGAAGTTGTGGCACTAGAACCGGGTGAAACAGTTAATACCCTGAGAAATGCCACGGAGGCTTCATTGCTTATCCACCCAAGCTATAAAGCAGAATAATTGAACAACTGGGAATCCGAAACTTTAAATGATTTGTTGTACTTTGAGTAATGGATGCTTTTATCTTTTTATTTGTATTTCAAATTTTATCAAATAATGGAATAATTATGGATGGTTTTCCCCTCTTTTGTCTCCTTTTTTCCTCTCTTTCCTTTACATTCAAGATGCACTCTTTCAAATTTATTCATTCCTAGTCTTATCTCAATTCCAGGGATTCTTCCTTTTCGGGATCTCCTTCTCATGTGGATGATTGTGATAAACTATTAATTGATTCTTGTGTTACAACGAACTTGAATAAGAAGGAATAAGATGAAGATCCTGAGCTGTGCTAACAATTTGCCAATATGATAGATTCGCTAGAAAAAGGGATAAATCCACATGATGAGGTTGTCGAAATAATAAACCTAGGAACTGACGAGGAAAAGAAAAGAACTGAAAATAGTTGATAACCCAGAAAGAGAAGAGATGATTGCACTATTCAAAGAATACATAGATGTTTTTGCTTGGTCATATAAAGACATGCCTGGTTTGGACTCAAACATAATGGCCCACAAAATCCCATTACTTGAAGGGATGGAACCTAAGCAACAAAGGTTGAGAAGGATGAGTCCTGAAATGTCACTTAAGATCAAAGACGAAGTTACAAAGCAACTTGACGCTGGCTTCTTAGAGATATCACTCTATCCAAAGTGGGTAGCAAATATAGTACTTGTGCCTAAAAAAGACAGAAAGGTTAGAATGTGCGTAGATTATCGAGATCTAAATAAAGCCAGCCCAAAAGACAACTTCCCACTACCTCACATAGACGTTCTGGTTGATAATACTGCCAAAAGTCATCGGTGCTCCTTTATGGATGGATATTCAGGCTATAATCGGATCCTCATGGCAGATGAAGATAAAGAAAAACATCTTTCATCACTCAATCGGGAGTGTTTTGCTATAGAGTGATACCTTTTGGATTGAAGAATGCCAGAGCCACCTATCAACTAGCGATGGTTACACTTTTCCATGACATGATCCACAAAGAACTAGAGGTCTATGTTGACGACATGGTAGCTAAGTCACAAGAGGGAGAGAGTCATGTTTCCGTGCTTAGAAAATTATTCGAAAGGTTGAAGACTTACAAGCTGAGATTAAATCCGGCAAAGTGCACTTTTGAGGCATCCTCAGGAAAGTTATTGGGATTCATTGTTAGCAAGAAGGACATCGAAGGGGACCCTGATAAAGTCAAAGCCATCCAAAACATGCCAGCACCCAATATAGAAAAGGAGGTTCGTGGTTTCTTGGGATGTTTGAACTACATAGCAAGGTTCATTTCTAACTGGAACTATACATGCGAACCAATTTTCAAGTCGTTAAGGAAAGATAGCCCCGAAAAGTGGGATGATAGATGTCAAGAAGCCTTTGATAAAACCAAGAAGTACCTGATAAATTCGCCCCTTTTGGTCCCACCAACACCAAGGCAACCACCCATTCTATACCTTACAGTGTTGCATGGGTCCATGGGTGCTATGTTAGGTCAACATGATGAGACTGATAGGAAAGAGCGAGCAATTTACTATTTGACCAAGAAATTCAATGATTGTGAATCTCGATATATAGCTATTGAGAAGACTTATTATGCACTCGTATGGACCGTAAGAAGATTGCAACAATACATGTTGTACTACAGAACTTGGTTAATATCTCGAATGGATCCCTTAAAATATATCTTTGAAAGTCCACATATTTCCATGAGAATGTCTAAATGGCAAGTGGCTCTTGTAGAATTTGACATTAAGTATGTGACTAGAAAATCAGTAAAACGGAGTGTTATAGCTTATCACCTGGCTGAGAATCCACTCGAAGAATATCAGTCAATGAAGGTTGAATTTCCGGATGAAGATATCCTAGCAGTCATCGAAGATGAGAGCGAAAACGATGAAGGGGAAGACCTGATGTAACATCCCCACTTTCGTAAACAGAACGTAATGGAAACTTTGAATTATTTCCCTTAGGTAATGTGAGAATTTTTCAGGCAGCGCTATACTATGACGATCCTCATACTTGGAATTATAGGGTAGTGTAACACTACCACTGAAAATATGGCACTGCCGTATGTTGAAAATTAAGAAATGACAAAAGTGCCCCTGTAAATCTTTGTTAATTGCAATGATACCCAGGATTTTTAGAAATTATATTTCGACCCCAAAGACTTATTCCCACAATAACCCTAGAATTTTTCATAAAATGACTTTCATGTCCCTATATCTGTAGAATTAGCAGAATGGAACTTTAAACAGAGCAGAATCACGTGGTGAAACCATAGGAGTTTAAATCCCTGCCAATTGGGCCATGGAGGCAGTCTGGGGTGAAATGATGTGGGGTGCCCTTAGACTTGCTCAAAATTATAGATATGCTATTAGCTATGGAAAACAGAAAACAGAAAGGCTCTGAATTTGCGAAACGTTTAATCTACGCTATTAATCGATCTATTCGATCTTATTGATTAGGTAAGGTTAATTAGAAATTAATTGAAGGATAATTAGAAGTTAATTAGATGTTAATTAGAGAGATAAGGCTTAAGAAAAATTGAATAAACATATAGAAAATTTTATAGAGTTATTTAGTAACGTTTTACCGATTATCGGTAAAGATTTGGTGTTTTAAACTGCCGGAGCCGAATCAGTAGAATCACACACCAAAAATCCTAACATGAGTGGCCAAGATTTAGCCACTCTTCCCCCCATGTAAGGCGCCATTTTGCTGCCCACTTTGTGAGAGAAAGTGGCCAAATCATGACCACTAAAGCCAACTACTTCAAGGCACCCTTATTTATGTCATAAGACTTAGAAAATTCCACCTACCTCCCTTTTAATTTTTGCCCTCCACCAACTGTAGACTTCTTCCATTTCTTCTTCTTCTTCTTCCTTTCTTTCCTTACCTCCATGACCAAGAGCTTCAAGCTCAAGATTGGAAGCCTTCTTGACCTCAAACCCTCTTGCTTCTTTTATGAAAATTAATCCTTATCCTCTCCTCTACAAAACCTCTCTAACAATTTTATGATTTAGCATCAAGTGGTGTCCTTCCACCACCATTCATGGCACTGCCATGAGAGGGGAAGAAGGTTAGGATGTTACTCTTGCCTTCCTTGCATCCATGGTTTTAAGGATTTTGAGGTAGGTAGCTCAAATCCTTAGTTATTTGTTGTATCATGTGACTATGTGGTTACTGTGTTCCTCTTATGCCATACTTGTATGATGATGTTTTAATATTCTTCTAGTGATTTAAGATGAAGAAACTTGGTTTAGGTTGAGGAATTTATCAAAAACTCAAAAAGGAGCTAAGCAGAATCTATTTTTGTAAGGAAACCCTACGGCGTCCGTACTGGCGGAGTGTACGGCTCTACCTACAACTGTAGAAAGTGAATGAATCTATTTTTATATGAAACTAGACATTCAGAGATTTCCATACATATAAATTATAAGGTCATTAGATTAGTATTGAGGGAGAAATGAATTTTGAAGTTTGACCTAGAAATCTGGATTCTCATCTAGGCAGTATGAGTTGAGAAGGGTATAACTCACTCTACAAAACTCTAAATTAAGTGCAACCAATGCTGTGTGAAAGCTAACATGTAAGGAAACATCCCATAAAAATTTCACAGTCAAATTCATTGCCATTTGTTCCCAACACATCAATGAAGTTGACTTAAGCCCAAACTAGGCTGGAATAGAGTAGTCCAATATGGTCAAATCACGAGGCTTATATCTCAAAATATACTCATGCAAATGATATGAAAATTATTTCATTTGAAAGCTTGTTCTGTTAGCTTTAAATTGATATAAATTTCGTATAATTTCACTCTAATTTCTATTTGTAGTGAATTTTCACTTATAAGGGTGCATTTATGGCTGAGTACAGGGCAGTCTGAGATAAAATACTAATAACTTAAGTTATACAAACCCAAATGAGATGGGACTAAAAGGGTTGGAAACTAGACACATAGAGCTATGACATATCCAAAATTAGGTTTAAATGAGTTGAATTGGAGTAGAGGTGGATTATACAAATTTCGGGTAGAATTAAATAGAATTGACAGAAATGACCAAATTGATGGTTTCTCAAATATTAGTGTACATATAAGGCTTGGGTTGAAGGCTGCAAGTTTTACATTGATAAATATGTTAGATTGATTATACTGCTATGATTGATTTGTCCGTGGGACCCTGGCACTATTCACGGGGAAGTGGATTTGATCCGTTATGCTGCCGAATTTTCGGCAGGAGTTTAATGGGTGATTATACTTTGGATATATTTATATTTACATGTCATGTTCATGTATGTCATGCATGTAAGCATAATTAGAATATGATATGAGAAATAAGGTGTGAGATATATCTATGTATGCACAAAGCATCCGCACGCATGATAAGATGTGGAAAGGAAAAATAATAAGAACTTGCAAGAGTGACGTACTAAGCTACCACGTGAGGCATGGCGTAGACCCAGCTATGTGGGCTAGAGCGGTACTTTCTAAGACTTGGGCCAGCCCTCGACCAGATTTAATGGGAATAGACCGGTGTGAGGGTCGGGAAAAGTAAACCCGTCACTCATGTATAGGTATGAGCTTGGACCTGAAAAGCAGGCTATTACCTAGGAGTGAGAAAGGCCATTCACCTCCGGGGGACCAAGTACAAAAAAGCAGGGTTAAGTTGCAAGTTAAAGAAAGATACGAATTAAGTCAAGTGCACTTACATACAATCAAGTATGAGCATCTATATGTGCATCTTCAATTATCTCGTTAAGTCATAATGCTATTATGATTCTTGTTGAAGTATATTATATGATTCATATTTCTATGTCTGTCATATAATATGGCAAGTGGTTGATAAAATATAACCTACTTCAAGAAAGGTGCTTTCAACTTAAAATTGAACTACTATTTATTTATATGTGCTCATATTTTCACAATAAATCGAAGCGGCTGGAATGTTTATGATAACACTGTAAGATTAGTTTGAGTTTATCTACTAAGAACTTTGGGTTCTCACTGCCTGCTTGTATGTTTTTTTTCTTTTCCGTAAATATTTCAGCACCCAAGTTGGAAATCAAGTGCAAGGCGGAGTATAGGGCCATTCATTGAGCAAGATTCGGGCGTAAGCCAGACCAAGAAACTGTTGAAGCTAGCTAACGACTAGTCGGAAGTAGACACTGTGTATTATGACGGTCACAATTTCCTTTAAAGTGTAATTATTTTATTCTTTATGTATCAGAGACTATTAGTCAGTAATAAAGTGAGCAGTTAAAGGGTCATGTATTATATTTTCCATATTTTAAAGATTTCTTAGCATAGTGACAACTTTTTAATATAACTCCATGACTCGAGCATGGCCTATATGAAAGAGGTTATTACACCTGATATGGAATATGTACTTTGATGGTGCAGTTAACATCCATGGGAATGGGGTTGGAGCAGTTCTGGTGTCGCCTAGCAGCAAATAATTCCTAATTGCTATTAAATTAGCATTCGACTTCACTAACAACATGGCCGAATATGAAGCCTGTATAACCTGCCTAAAGCAGCAGTATCTCTTGGTGTGAGATACCTAGATGTCTATGGTGATTTGGCGCTCATCATTTATCAAGTCAACGAGGATTGGTGAGTCAAGGAACATAAACTAATGACGTATTATGAACATCTAAATAGTCTAGCAAGGGAATTCGAAGAAATCACCTTCAACTATTTGATGCTTAACAAAAATCACTTTGCACATGCACTCGCTACTTTGGCTATCATGACCAAACTTGATTTAGAGGTGGAGGTTCGGCCTTTACAGGTCACTGTTAAAAGAGAACCAGCATACTGCTTAAACATCGAAGAAGAGCCCGATGGTCGACCGTGGTTCCATGACATAAACAATTCATTAAGGCGAGGGAGTACCCAACTGGGGCAAATGAGAATGATAGAAGAACGCTCCATTGGCTAGCAATGTCACTCTTCCTCACTGGTGATATACTATACAAAAGGAACTATGATGGGGTCTTGCTAAGGTGCATTGATGCCACAAAAGCTCGCACTATTATATTAGAGGTCCATGAGGGTATTTGTGGGACCCATGCTAATGGGCACACACTATCCCTATAGATTTTAAGGCACGGGTACTATTGGCTTACAATGGAAAAAGATTATGTTGAGTTTGTCAAAAGATGCCACAAATGCCAAATCTATGTTGATCGCATTAACTCTCCTCCAGTCCCATTACACAACCTTACGTCACCGTGGCCATTTGCAATGTAGGGCATTGATGTCATTGGCCCAATTAACCCTAAGGCCTCCAATGGGCATCGATTCATCCTAGTGGCTATTGACTACTTCACTAAATGGGTAGAAGCTATCTCATATGCTAGTGTTACACAAAAGGTGGTAATGAAGCTCCTAAAAAATAACATCATTTGTAAGTATGGATTACCAGAGAGGATCATTACAGATAATGCCTCTAATTTCAATAGTGTAGAAGTGCGAAGACTGTGTGAACAATTCAAGATCAAGCACCACAATTCGGCTCCTTATCGGCTAAAGATGAATGGGGCAGTGGAAGCAGCAAATAAAAATATTAAAAAGATCCTAGGGAAAATGGTGGTCACATATAAAGATTGGAGTGACATGCTACCTTATATATTACATGCATATCACACTTCGGTAAGATTCTCAACTGGGGCAACTCCGTACTCATTAGTGTATGGAATGGAAGCAGTGACGCCAATAGAGGTAGAGATCCTGTCCTTAAGGGTCTTGGTGGAAGTTGAACTAGAAGAAAATGAGTGGATCAAAATGAGATATGAGCAATTGAATATGATTAATGAAAAGCGATTGGATGCAATCTGTCATGGACAATTGTACTAAAAGAGGATGGCTAGGGCATTCAATAAGAACATTCGTCCACGAACATTTCAGCCAAATGATCTTGTTTTAAAAAGGATATTGCCAAATCAGGAAGATAGTAGAGGCAAATGGTCACCCGCATATGAAGGCCCATACATTGTTAAGGAGGTATTTTTTGGGGGAGCATTGATCTTAACTGACATGGAAGGCCAAGTGCTTCCCAAGCCAATCAACTCAGATGCTGTGAAGAAGTATTTCACATAAAGAAAAGCTCGCTAGAATGAAAACCCGAATGGGCAGTCTAGGCAAAAGTTAGAGCACAAAAAACAAAGAGGGAGAAGCTCGCTAGATTGAGAATCTGAAAGGGCAATCTAGGAAAAAGTTAGAGCAACAAAATATCTGCTAGGTTGAAAACCCGAAAAGGTGACCTAAGCAACAAGATATCAGCTCAAAATCCAAGCAAAGGGTGAGAAGCCAGAGATGACATTAAACTGGGGCAATTTAATGGATGGAAGATAGGAGAAAGAATCAGTGAATTGAGGCAAACATTGGCACATGTCAAAAGATTATATTGTTGGCCTGAAAATGCAAGTCCGATGTAACCAAAGAATCAGTGAAATTGGTTAATCATATGAAATCTGCATTGCAATCCTCCTAGTCTTTTGTATCTTATCTGTTTCTTCATGACTATTTGTGGTTTTTTATGCTTTCTAGATACAATAAATTTGTCTTATTATACCGTCTTTTTTTGTCACTCATTTTTCTCTTTTCTCTTTCCATATTCTCTATCCCCATCATCAAAGAGTGCATTCTGTTCTTTCTGTTCTCTTCTAAACCATGCATAATTAGAACATTATATTTGAAATACAATGAAAAGGGATATCTGTAGACAGGGTTCAGATACGATAAGACAATTCAATATCGGATTCAAAAGCAGTAGCGCAATGAGGAAGGTTAAAAAAAAAAAAGAATAGAAAAGAAGAAGAGGAAGAAGAAGAGAGAGCAAGAAAGAAAGAAAGAAAGAAAGAAAGAAGGGAAGGGTTTGCTAGATCGAAAACCAAAAGTGGCTATTTGAGCAAAAATTAAATCAAAGGTTAGAGATTTTGAAACAAAAATCAAAAAAGGGGGACAAAGCCAGATAATACAGACAGCTTCAAGGAAAAAGCTCATGTGGTGGATTCATGAAACTAGAGGGCTTGTTATGGATTAGACGTAGAATTTCCTAGAAGAGCAATGTTTGGAAACAACAAACTTGGGCAATTTTTTTTGTGTACAAATTTTCAATTTAATTTTAATTCCAATTTTCAATTTCCAAAGTTGCATCTTCAAATTCAATTTCAAATTTATTTCAATTCTGCAAAGCTGCATTCTCAATTTCAATTTCTCATACCTGCATTTTTAAATTCAATTCAATTTCAAATCTATTTCAATTTTGCCTGCATCTTCAAAATCCAATTTCAAATCTATTTCAATTCTGCAAAACTGCATCTTCAATTTCAAATCTGTTTGCATCTTCAAATTCAATTTCAAATCCATTTCAATTCTGCCTGCATTTTCAATTTCAATTTCAAATCTATTTAAATTCTGCTTTCATCTTCAAGTTCAATTTCAAATTATGCAAGGCTGCATTTCATTTTGCAAGACTGCATTTCATTCACATGGTTGCATTTTATTTTCACTTGCAAAGCTGCATTTCATTCACATGGTCACAAAGCTGCATTGCATTTGCATGGTTGCATTTCATTTTCACAAGCATATGCTCTCATCATCTTCCTTGCTCAGACAAAATACATGTTCATGTCTTTACTAGTTTCTTACTACGAAAATATCAAAACCTACGATTTTATATTTTCTAGTAAGAAACAAGTAAAGAGGGGCTACTGTGAACACCATATTTTGTCCGAGACACAAAAAAAAAAAAAAACAAAGAGAAAGGGGAAAGGAAAGAAAGCTGGCTCATTTGCTTTTTGGAATAAAAGAATAGCCCAATTATGAAATGTTTTAACAAAAAAAAATTCAAATCAGAATAAATGAAAACAAATTTGGGCAAATCACTTAATTTTGGCATTTATATCCAAATCAGATCAAATCCATCGATCATCATTAAGGCCAAATTCCCAAATAGAATCAATCAGATTAATATCATTTGATCCCTTTAACACTTATAAATAGATCAAATATTGAGAGGGGAAAAGGGTCCTTTTTTGGAGGAAACGGTAGTAGAAATTAGGAGCAAGATTGTGAAGTCCACTTTCAGCTTCATATTTCTCATCCATTGAGGTATTTGTGGGTAAATCTCTTCCTCATTTTGTATGAGCTAGTTTCATTCCTTTCAATATAGCACATTGTCACTCTGCATTAACACATTTTCATTCAACACAAACACACATGAACACTATCATTTATCTTTTTGCATCTGTTACCATAGCACCGTCATACACTTTCTTTGTCATTTTGCATCAATTTCCCTTGTTCTTTCAATACAACAAATAACCAAAAAAAAACCAAAAAACCAAAAAAAAAAAAAAACACAACAGCTACCTCCTTATGCAACCACCGTCATTGTCCTTTAACCAAGACTGCCACCACCAGGACTGCCATCCCACAACCATTGTGACCCTCAGCCCATCCCAACCATCACAGCACCCCAACCCCTTTACACCCCAAACCCAAAAAAAATGAGAATCATCACAGCAAAAAAAAAAAAAAAAATAGAGCCATTCACGTTCCTCACTCCATACCCCGATCCTCATCGAACAACCATCGTGACCTCCGCCCCAGCCACTGTCGAACCCACCATCACCGTCACAGCAGGTTGAGCTCTTCGCGAGATACCATCATGCTGCCATAGCCACCGTCGAGTCCATCACGACCATTACAGAGATGGGGCACTTCGCGAGGCATCACCTCAGCCACGAGGGTGCCATAGCCACCGCCGAGCTTCGCCGTGAAGCCTGCCGCCGTGAATCCCTACACCTCTCTCATCTCACCTTGTTTTTTGTTCCCAAATGAACCTAGCAAATCAATCTTTTCCTTTTTCTTCTTCTTTCGTTTCTTTTGTTTTTCTTTTTTTTTTTGTGTTTCAACTTTTTTTTTTATTTTTTGTTGTTTTATTCAAATCAAGTTTTTTTTTTCCAGTCTATTTTTTGAGATAGCCCAATTATTTTTTTGTTGTTGTTGTGTTGGGCCTTGTTTTTACTTATGTACATATGAAAAACAAGCAAAAGGATTTTAAAAAAAAAAGAAACAAAACAAAAAAATATTGTAGATTTCTTCCTTTTTGAATTCATGCAACAATTTATGACATTGATGTATGGTTTAACCATCCTTAAGAGTTATAAAGATTGTAAGCGTTTATTGTGTAGTTCATGCTATCCTAAATTTTGTGCAAGAGTGAATTGTTTTTTTTAAAAAAAAGAATTTTTTTTTTGTAAATAAATCTAACCAACACACAATTATTTTTTACAAGAACTACATGATTTTGAATTTCTCATTGCACCGGAGGATACGTAGGAGCGGATAATCTCCGTCAAATCAAAAGTTAAATTTTCTTAAATTTGATTCAATTTTAATTCTTTAAATAATTGTAACAGTAATTTTACTTTTTTTTTCCTTTTATAAATAATTGTTATATAAATTTCTATTTCTTTTGTAAATAATCATAACATTAATTTTACTTTCTTTTTCTTTTGAAAATAATTATTATATTAATTTCTGTTTCTTTTGTAAATAATTGTATATTAATCTTGCTTTTTTTTAGAATAATTATCATATCAATTTTGCTTTTCTTTCCTTTTATAAATAATTATCATATTTTTGTAAATAATTTTTGTACTAATCTAGCTTTATTTTATTTTATTTGTAAATAATTATTATATTCTTAATGGGGAAAAATAAATATTATTAAGGTTATTAATTTACATAACAAGCTCTAGGGTAACTGTTATAAAACGGATGTATTAGGGGTGCAGTGGGATTAAGTTTTTACCTTTCCTTATGCATAAATAGACTCCTGAATTCAATTTCTTTAAAAGACTAGTTTTGCAAAATTAAAGGTTTTTCCGATTTTTCCCATAATAAAAATTGGTGGCGACTCCATTGAAATTTATTTTTCAATATTTTTATTACCTCTCGTCGCTGCGCCCTCTAGACACGTGACACTGGTCAGGGATTTGATTAAGAAACTGGTTCAAGGTTTAATAGTTCAATCATGGTCAAACGACTTATTCAATCTTGTGAACCAATACTAATTAGACAATTCACCAAATTTTTACTAATTCACACGACTTTTGACCAATTTTTAAAGTCTTGAGTTTTATGTTGTGATCGAGCCAGCCTAGTGGTTCTCAATCCAATTAGTCGGATTGGCCAGTCTAATCTGATTTTTTAGAATATTGATAATAAGAACATGTAACTGTATCAAATTTTCTTAACAGTAAATTTTGTGTCTTTATTGTTCATTTTGCAAGGGTTTAGATTTTCCTTTTTTATGTTTATTGTCCTATGATTATTTTTACCATAATAGTCTCATAGGTAAGGGAGAGCTTTAGACTTACTTTAAAAAGAGAAATGATATATTTTTCAAATTATAATAATTACAAATTATCCATGTTTAGTCAATTAAAATGATTTAAAACTTATTGATTTTAAGTAAGATTCTAAGTTCGAATCTTGTGAATGAAAAAATTAGCACTGCAAGAGCTATACTTTCATATTAAGTCAACTCAAGTCAATTTAAATTAACTAGACTTATCAAGACCAAAATAAAAAGACAAATTGTGAATTGACTAATAGTATAAAATTGACTTCTACAACTTTGGGGTAAGGGTGGTGGTTAAGCAAAATCCTTTCTAAAGTGATGATTTTAAGATTTGAACTTCTGACATTGCAGGTAAAGTTTTCCTAGAATCACAAACTACTTTCTAGTGCAATCAACCACTTTTGAGTTTTACTTTTGAGTTTTAGTCACTCATAGTTTTGTGTGTCATAGTGAGCTAGGTATAGGTCAATTTTTTTTTTTTTTTTTTTTTTTTGCATAGGAAAAGAAAGTGCTCAAAACTTTCAAAATGAGAAGAGCGAGAGAAACAAGAGACCCAAAGCACAAAACTAGCTAGGAAAAAAAAAATAGAAACACATGTACTCATAGATATGGAAGGGGGCAAAACACTAGCCCCTAAACCACAAGAGGCCAAGAAACGACCCAACAAAAACACTAAAAACACAACAACACCTCAATACACTGCGATTCACATAGAAGAGACACTAGAGACTATGTCAACTACTTTACAAATTCCTTTTATCTCATTTAGGCCTTTTTCTACCCCTTCGTCGAGGTGGTTTACTCGGAACCACTTCTCTGCCTTTTGATCTCAAAGATTGGCAAGTGATTGGATCACCCTGTCCTTATTCTCAGTCTACAAAACTAGAATCTTGCCCAAATTCCACATGTTCCTCACTTCAGCCAACACATCTAGTTATAGGTCTTGACACCAAAGATTTTGATCCTCAACCTCCTCATGAACAACAGTTCACACTCTACTCTTACTAGACCTCACTTAGAACTTGTTGCATCTCTTTTTCCCTGGGATACGACACCTTTTCTTACACTTTTTATTTTCTGACTTCCTCTTTGTAATATCCCCATATAACGTTATAGAAAATAATGAAAACGTCCTTGGGCAAATTTTTATTATTTACATTCTTGCCACAAAACATTTTAGAAATTGATATTTAGGTCCCTAGATCAATAGAATTAGTATAATAGAGTTTTAAATGAAGCAGAACCACATAGCGGAAGTGTAGAAACTCAATTCTTAGCCAATTAGGCCATGGAGATAGCCAATTGGGCCACGAAGATGCCCACATGTGAAATGACGCGGGATGCCCCTAGACTTGCCCATAATTACAAAAATACCACTAGTTACAGAAACCAAACAGAAAATATTAAAGGATTTACGAAAAAACGAAAAGATAACAATTCCAAAGAAACAATGCAATTGATTTATGCTGTTAATCAATTTATGAGAAAAATAAGATTAATTAGGATTTAATTAAGTGTTAATTAGAAGGATGAAGTTTAGAGAAGATTAAGATAGATACATAAGAATGCTTACAAAACTATTCAATAATGATTTGCCGGTTTGAAGGAAATCGATAAAGATTCGGTATTTTAAATTGCCGGAACCAAATCACTAGAATTATATGATGAAAACCCTCAATCCAATGGTTGAAAATTTAGTCACCTACCTTACTAAAAGTGGTGCCCTTGGCAGCCACATAGGGGGGCAATTTGGTTGAGTTTCAACCACAAGAATTGGCACCAATGAGGAGCCACTTTTCCAACAACCACATTATTATACCAGCATCATATTTCCTTTCCTTCAGTAGAACTTCGTCCTCCCTCTTCCAGCAAGCTTCTCTTCTTCTTCTCTTCATCTTCTTCATCTCCTTCTTCCATTTTTAGCCTCCCTCAAGTCTCTTGCATCCATATCTTTCACTAGAACTCAAGACTAGCTAGTTTTGCATCAAAATAAGGTAGAGGTTCAATCTTGTTCTTGTTATTCTGGTTATGGGTGGCTGATTGTGACTTTATTTTCTCAATTCTTGGTGTGATGATTGAATGAATATGATGATCTTTGGCTGGTTTGTTGGCTGTTTTTTATGTTAAAAATCGATTAAGAAGTAAGAAAAGGTGAAAGTAGGAAGATGTGAGGAGCTGGAAAACCAAAATCCCTCGGCAGTCCGTACGGTGGAGTGTACGGCTCTGCCTATAGCCATTTAAATTTGATGAAACTATTTTTATATGAAACTAGACATTCAGGGATTTCCATACATATATCACATAAGGCCATTGGATTAGTATTGAGGAAGATATGAATTTTGGAAATTCAACCTAGGTTTTTGAGTTTGATTCTAGGTAGACTAGGTTTTTCAGGGCAAAACTTGCCCTATACGACTTAGAATTTAATGAAACTAACTTTGTTAGAAAGCTTACACATAGGAGAACATCTCATAAAAATTTTAGAGTTAGATACAATCTCGTTTGCCCCAGTAATTCGAAGAAGTTGCCCTATATCCAAACTAGGCCAAAATAGGGCAATTCAGGAAGGTCAAATTTCGGGGCTTATATCTCGAATTATATTCATTCAAAGGACATACAACTTCTTTCATTTGAAAGCTTGCTCTGTTAGCTTTATATTGATATAAATTTCGTATAATTTTAACTAGATTTCTATTTTTGGTGAATTTTCTCTTATAAGAGTGCAAATCTGGCTCGAAATAAGGTAGTCTGGAATAAAAAACAAATAACTTGATTGATGTCAGAACTCGAAACTTAGTGAATAGAAAACTAGATCGAGTATGGTTAATGTCGGACCTCAGAATTTAGTGAATTGAAAACTAGATCGAGTATGGTTAATGTCGGAACTTGGAACTTAGGAAGCACATTCATAAAAGTCTTGGAAGACCAAGCGTGGCTTAATGTCGGAGATCGGAATCACAAGCACATAAAACACTACACTTAAACCTGGAAGTCAAGAATCTTCAACATAAACTTGAAAGTTGGTACCAAAACATGAATCCTTATAACCGCATCTCGGAAGTCGAGAACTAGGACGCTTTAAGACTCGGTATCTCATTAAACATATAACCTGGAAACTCGGTCTAGAATTGATCTCGAAGCTCAAACATAACCCCCAGAAGTCGGGAATCAAAACATTAACCTTATATACATAACCCCGGAAGTCAGAACTTATATAATCTAGGAACTCGGACCCAATTCAATCTCAAAAGTCGGTCCTAAGCTCAAATTCGGGAACATTAATGAAGGTTAAAGACTTGCAAGATGGATTAAGACTTAAGATTTTAAACTTGCACATATTGATATTGTTACACTACTAGTATGACTATGGTGTTCTATATTGGGTTACTATTTGGTTAAATGTTCTGGTTGTCTAGAACTATTCACGGGGAAGCGGACTAGATTTGTTATGCTATCGAATTTCCAGCAGAAATTAGTGATAGTTCTAAAAGTTAATGTGTTAATGTTATTACACGACGTATATGAATACCATGCAAGTATGATCAATTAAGAATGAGGTATGAAGCCTGTGTATTTATAATTCTATGATGAAGCATATGTATGAGTGCATTCAGCATGTCTATATATAATTATGTATGAGAACAAAAGGATATGAATATATTAAATGTGGATCCCTTCATCTGGAGGCAGTTATGAGGTCCCTCCTCGTGAAGGCAGTTAAATAAGATAAGATTGGGTCCCTTCACTTAGAGGCAGTTAATTGGGTCCCTTCCTGTGAAGGCAGTTAAAAGATATGATGAAGATTCCATATTCCTAAGGAATGTGACATGACGATCACGCTCTGATGAGGTATGACATGGCGATCATACTCTGGAATGCATATAAAGATTCTATGATGAAAGATATGATGATGAGTCCATATTTCTAAGGAACGTGATATGGCGATCACGTTCTAATGGGGTATGACATAGCGATCATACTCTGGAATATGGCATAATGATCCCACACCCTAAAGAATGTGACATGGCGATCATACTCTGGAATATGAGTAACAAGTAAAGGAAGATAAAGGAAGAAAAGAAAATTATGGGTATCTGCATAAATTCAAGTACAAGTAAAGGCATGTGTAGATTTTATATTTTCAGTCTATTGGTGCTAATGTATTTTAATACATTTCAGTCATTATTCATAGTATAATTCATGAATTGACTTTGTATTGGCTCACCCAAATGACAAGTGTATGAATAAAATGAACCTTGCTTCGGACAGTATATTTTCGAACTATAAAATTAAACGTTTGTATAACATGTTCGCCTTTTTCATAATAAATCGAAGCAACTGGAGATGACAATGATGACATTATGTATAATAGTTAAAGAATCCTACTGAGAATTTTGAATTCTCACTCCTATGTTTATTTCCGTGTTATTTCCAGATAGTTCAGAAGTTCCGAAGAAGGTCCTCCGAGGCGGAGTTGACTAATAAGATTGAAGGTGGCCGAAGGTTGCTGCCAGACAAAGTCCGATTAAGTGATAGTAACAACTCCTAGGTGATGTATTATGACTTAAGCATAGTAACATACTTGGGAGGGTGTTACATTAATGGTATCAGAGCAGTTCGTCCTACCTGGACCTGGGATGGGCTGGTTATGCTTCCAAGGAGGTATACTCTGAAAGTTTAGAAAGGCCATGCTTTAGGTCCTTACATGACAAGGATGTAGATATCTACGTATGGCAGCCTTGTTGTATGTTGTAGCGTATCTGTTGCACTTGATGACATATTGAGCCTGATCACCTTAATATGAAGTTCAGTGTAGGCGGGAAACTACGACATTTAGTTGGATTTCTAGGGATAAAGGAATTTTGAGGGCAAAATTCTTTTTAAAGGGGGTAGTGTGTAACATCCCCATATAACATTATAGGAAATAATGAAAACGTCCTTGGGCAAACTTTTATTATTTACAGTCTTGCCCCTGAACTTTTTAGAAAATGATATTTAGGTCCCTAGATCAATAGAATTAATAGAGTAAAGTTTTAAACGAAGCGGAATCAAGTAGCGAAAACGTAGAAACCCAATTCTTAGCCAATTGGGCCACGGAGATGCCCACATGTGAAATGATGCGGGATGCCCCTAGACTTGCCCATAATTACAAAAATGCCACTAGTTGCAGAAACCAAACAGAAAATATTAAAGGATTTACGAAAAAACGAAAAGATAACAATTCCAAAGAAACAGTGCAATTGATTTATGCTGTTAATCAATTTATTAGAAAAATAAGATTAATTAGGATTTAATTAAGTGTTAATTAGAAGGATGAAGTTTAGAGAAGATTAAGATAGATACATAAGAATGCTTACAAAACTATTCAATAATGATTTGCCGGTTTAAAGGAAATCGATAAAGATTCGGTATTTTAAATTGCCAGAACCAAATCACTAGAATTATATGATGAAAACCCTCAATCCAATGGTTGAAAATTTAGTCACCTACCTTACTAAAAGTGGCACCCTTGGTAGCCACATAGGGGGGCAATTTGGTTGAGTTTCAACCACAAGAATTGGCACCAATGAGGAGCCACTTTTCCAACAACCACATTATTATACCATCATCATATTTCCTTTCCTTCAGCAGAATTTCGTCCTCCCTCTTCCAGCAGGCTTCTCTTCTTCTTCTCTTCATCTTCTTCATCTCCTTCTTCCATTTTCAGCCTCCCTCAAGTCTCTTACATCCATATCTTTCACTAGAACTCAAGACTAGCTAGTTTTGCATCAAACTAAGGTAAAGGTTCAATCTTGTTCTTGTTATTCTGGTTATGGGTGGCTGATTGTGACTTTATTTTCTCAATTCTTGGTGTGATGATTGAATGAATATGATGATCTTTGGCTGGTTTGTTAGTTGTTTTTGATGTTAAGAAGTAAGAAAGGGTGAAAGCAAGAAGATGTGAGGAGCTGGAAAACCAAAATCCCTCGGCAGTCTGTACGGCAGAGTGTATGGCTTTGCCTATAGTCATTTAAATTTGATGAAACTATTTTTATATGAAACTAGACATTCAAGGCTTTCCATACATATATCATATAAGGCCATTGGGTTAGTGTTGAGGGAGATATGAATTTTTGAAGTTCGACCTAGGTTTTTGAGTTTGATTCTGGGCAGACTAGGTTTTTTAGGGCAAAACTTGCCCTATATGACTTGGAATTTAATGAAACTAACTTTGTTAGAAAACTTACACATAGGAGAACATCCCATAAAAATTTCAGAGTTAGATACGGTCTCGTTTGCTCCCAGTGATTCGAAGAAGTTGTCCTATGTCCAAACTAGGCCAAAATAGGGCAGTTCAGGAAGGTCAAATTTCGGGGCTTATATCTCGAATTATACTCATGCAACTTATTTTATTTGAAAGCTTACTCTATTAGCTTTACATTGATATAAATTTCGTATAATTTCAACTAGATTTCTATCTTTGGTGAATTTTTTCTTATAAGAGTGCAAATCTGGCTAGAAATAGGGTAGTCTGGAATAAAACACAAATAACTTGATTGAGGTTGGAACTCGGAACTTAGTGAATAGAAAACTAGATCGGGTATGGTTAATGTCGGATCTCGGAATTTAGTGAATTGAAAACTAGATCGGGTATGGTTAATGTCGGAACTTGGAACTTAGGAAGCACATTCATAAAAGTCTTGGAAGACCAAGCGTGGCTTAATGTCGGAGATCGGAATCACAAGCACATAAAAACACTACACTTAAACCCGGAAGTCGAGGATCTTCAACATAAACTTGGAAGTTGGTACCAGAACATGAAACCTTATAACCGCATCTCGGAAGTCGAGAACTAGGACGCTTTAAGACTCGGTATCTCATTAAACATATAACCTCGAAACTCGGTCTAGAATCGATCTCGGAGCTCGAACATAGCCCCGGAAGTCGGGAATCAAAACATTAACCTTATATACATAACCCCGGAAGTCAGAACTTATATAATCTCGGAACTCAGACCCAATTCAATCTCAGAAGTCAGTCCTAAGCTCAAACTCGGGAACATTAATGAAGGTTAAAGACTTGCAAGATAGATTAAGACTTAAGATTTTAAACTTGCACCTATTGATATTGTTACACTCCTGGTATGAATATGATGTTCTATATTGAGTTGCTGTTTGATTAAATGTTGTCTGATACTATTCACAGGGAAGCGGACTCGATCCATTGTGCTGCCAAATTTCTGGCAGAAATTAGTGATTGTTCTTAAAGTTAGTGTGTTAATGTTATTACACGACGTATATGAACACCACGCAAGTATGATCAATTAAGAATGAGGTATGAAGCCTGTATATTTATAATTCTATGATGAAGCATATATATGAGTGTATTCAGCATGTCTATACGTGATTATATATGAGAATGAAAGGATATGAATATATTAAATGTGGATCCTTTCATCTGGAGGCAGTTACAAGGTCCTTCTTCGTGAAGGCAGTTAAATAAGATAAGATTGGGTCCCTTCACTTAGAGGCAGTTAATTGAGTCCTTCCCTATGAAGGCAATTAAAAGATATGATGAAGATTCCATATTCCTAAGGAATGTGACATGACAATCACGCTCTGATGAGATATGACATGGTGATCATACTCTATAATGTGGCATATAAAGATTCTATGATGAAAGATATGATAATGAGTCCATATTCCTAAGGAACGTGACATGGCGATCACGCTCTAATGGGGTATGACATGGCGATCATACTCTGGAATGTGGCATAATGATCCCACACCCTAAGGAATGTGACATGGCGATCACATCCCGATGGAGTATGACATGACAATCATACTCTGGGATGTGGCAGGAAGAACATATTCCTAAGGAGTATGACATGGTGATCACACCCCGATGGAGTATGATATGGTGATCGTACTTTGGAATATGAGTAACAAGTAAAGGAAGATAAAGGAAGAAAAGAAAATTATAGGTATCTGCATAAATTCAAGTACAAGTAAAAGCGTGTGCAGATTTTATGTTTTCAGTATATTGGCGCTAATGTATTTTAATACCTTTCGGTCATTATTCATAGTATAATTCATGAATTGACTTTGTATTAGCTCACCCAAATGACAAGTGTATAAATAAAATGAACCTTGCTTCGGACAGTATGTTTTCAAACTATAAAATTAAACGGTTTATATAACATGTTCACCTTTTTCATAATAAACCAAAGCAACTGGAGATGACAACGATAACATTATGTATAATAGTTAAAGAATCCTACTGAGAATTTTAAATTCTTACTTCTATGTTTATTTCCGTGTTATTTCCAGATAGTTCAGAAGTTCCGAAGAAAGTCCTCCGAGGCGGAGTTGACTAGTAAGATTGAAGGTGGCCGAAGGTTGCTGCCAGACAAGGTCCGATTAAGTGACAGTAATAATTCCTAGGTGAGGTATTATGACTTAAGCATAGTACCATATTTGGAAGGGTATTACATTCTTCACTATAACAGCTTTAAGAATATGATCATCAACAAAGAGGCCATGTACATGATCATGTCTCCTAGTGTGCCCCCCAACTCCCTCTCCTCCATTAGCATTGTCGTTTTCCTCCTCAAAAGAACTTTCAGGGACCTTGTCGCTTAAATTTTCCTTAGCTCCCCATATATGCTCATTCACTTTCATCCTTGTGCCAAATCCTGTGCGGGCATCAAGAGATGATTGATCTGAGCCGAGCTCGTCAAAACCTCCTTCTATAAACCCATCGCAACCAAGAGATTCTAACTTCCCAATTGACACAAAATTGTCAAGACCACAAAGGCTCAATGCAACCTTCCCTTCGCATGGAATCACATTAAATATTCGCTTATTATCGTTGAAAGTGGGCGTGTGACAACACTCATCCCTAGGAGACACTACAGTTGCCACTCTATACGAGCAATCACTCTGCTGCCTCGGTTCCAACCCCAAAGCAAGCCCAGAAAATGCAAGCACATTGATAACATCGTATCCCGAAGAGCCACTATTGACACCCTCGAACTCGTGACCATTAGCATGAGGGCCACTAACCTCATCATTCACCAGCTTTTGTCTATTCGTCTCCACCACCTCAGTACCACGAACACCCACAAGATTCATGTCAGAGAAATTAGAAGTGGTGTTAGTTCCTCCCATCCCTTAGTTACCCTCTTCCTTCACAAACCAATAGCATCCAAGATCGTCACCCTGATCAAATGACATGAAATCCAATCCCTTGTGAGGTATCGCATAAAAGTATCTATAAGAATTTTGACAAAATTGGCAGACTCTCCCTTTGCAAGGATTTTGTCCAAACCCCCCAATGAAACCCCAAGCTTGACCAAATTTGCGAATATTGCTCCTAGACCATGCATAAGGTGGTAATCTTGTGCATCCAAGCCAAACACGTCTGGTGGTATTCCATTCTTGCGACTTCTAAGCTCTGATCTCGGAGTTAAGAAATATTTAGTACTTTGTATCAAATTATTTTTTTAGTTTACAAAATGAAAAATATTTACGGGACACATTTTTTGTGATGCACTACGCGATGTATATGGAAAAAATGAGGATAACGATAAAAATACTTGGATGATGGGTCCCACATAAATATTACTGCTTTTATTCAATTTTTTTTATCTAAAAATTTATCAGTGCAAGCGCTAGTATATATAAAACTTATCAGCGCTTGCATCGTTTGTGCTGATAAGTTTTGTTTTTTTGTTTTTTTTTTTTTAACAATCTTATCAACGTTGCATTGTTTGCATTGGTGAGTTTTTTTTTTTTTTTAAACAAAACTTACCAGCATTGCACTATTTGCAATGGTAAGTTATTTTTATATTTTTTACAAAACTTACCAATATAAATAGTGCAACGTTGGTAAGTATTTTTTTTTTTTTTTACAAAATTTACTAGCGCTTGCACTGTTTGCACTGGTAAATTTCTAGATAAAAAAAATTTGAACAAAAGTAACAATAATTATGTGGGATTCATCATCCAAGTATTTTTATAATTTTTCTCACTTTTTAGTATGCTTCGTGTTTGCATCCACTATTTGTGCATTCTTCTATCAATTCTCGATAATACTAAATTATTTTATTTTGTTAAATAATGTTGACTGGTTTGGGCTATCCGAACTTAATTAAAGGCCTTGAATTTGAATCCAATATACATAGCTGCATTAAAATTCGGAATGAAGAACTTTGCCATTGGTCGCATCCAACTCGAGCATAATTGCCTTGAAGAGAAGGATAGGTTTCAACCAAAAAAATACTTTTGATTTTGACTTTCGACTACTAAGGACTTCAATTTATAATTTAATAAATTGTCATTAAAAGATAACTAATTTACGATTCAACTAATTCAACCGACAACTTTTCTTCCGTTTGTAAAACATTACTTTCAAATCTACCAAACCAACTTGCTTTAAAATAAATATATGAGAACAAATTATGATTACCGCAAGGATGCACCAAAGACAAATATTTCTTCTATTCGGGGGGAACGCACCAAATGCAAATATAACTGGATAGTATAAAAGAAAGTATCCACGAATTTAACCACACAGCCAAAAAAAAATAAAAAAAAGGGAAAGTCAAAATTAGGAAACAATCCATGATGCATCAAGGGATGAGGTGGAGCCAGGATCTGTCCTTGGATTCAGGTTCGGGACTCAGAAACATCTTTAAACTAGCGCGCACACATCCCTATTCACCTTCACATTCACATTTCGTGTACTACATTACAAAAGCTCACTACACACAAATCGATCACACGAACTAAACACTTGCATTCATTGCATCACATACACTCACATCATCATAGAGAAAATTGTCCCAAATTCTCCATTCCCCACAATTAATTCTGCCACCATGGCCATGATGCCAAGTTCACTCTCCAATATCCAACTCAAATGATTAAGAATTAAATTAAAATACACACACACAGTCACACACACTATAACACGGTTTGTTCTTCATTCTTTGTATCTGACACTGATTCTCCCACTTGGCCCTTCCCTCACAGTGAAATCAACAATTTTTTTCGGTGGTAGAAGAAACTCCTTCCAATTCATAAAGCTCAAGATCCCAAAAAGGAAGAAGACCCTTTTCTCGGATTCTGATCCAAATGGCGGTTGCGGTGAGAGGAGGCAGAGGTGGATCTAGTTTCCGCGGCTTCTTCTCCTTCCGGATCTTCATCTCCGCAATGTTCTCTCTCCTTTTTGTTGCCACCCTCTCAGTCCTCTTCACCACCAATCCCTCCACCACACATGATGACTCTGTAAGTTCCTCTTGTTTCTTGTACTTTCTTTTTCATTGGATTTTTGTGTTTTTGTTCTACAAATTTTCGATTTTGATCGAAACCCATTTTCAAGTTGGTAATTTTGAAACGAAAAATATTGTAGATTCAGTATAAAGCATAACCCACATGATAATTTGACAATTTGAACGAACCCCATGTAATGATTTAGATTTTTTTTATTTTTTATTTATGTTTGGTCACACTCACAGGCTCTTCCCACGACTGGTAATGCATACGTGCATAGAACATTTTTGGCATTGAAATCTGACCCTCTTAGGACCCGAGTGGATTTGATACACCAGCAGGCCAGAGATCACATAACGTTAGTGAATGCCTATGCTGCTTATGCCAGGAAGCTCAAGCTTGATATTTCTAGGCAATTGAAGATGTTTGATGAGTTGGCACAGAATTTCTCGGACATTTCTTTGAAGCCAACTTATCGAAAGTCGCTGTTCGAGTCAGATGGTCCTATTGATGAGGATGTGCTGAGGCAGTTTGAGAAAGAGGTTAAGGATAGAGTGAAGATTGCGCGGATGATGATTGTTGAGTCAAAAGAGAATTATGACAATCAGTTAAAGATTCAGAAGTTGAAGGATACGATATTTGCGGTTCACGAGTCGCTCACGAAGGCAAAGAAGAATGGGGCATTGGCGAGCTTGATTTCTGCCAGATCGGTTCCCAAGAGCTTGCATTGTTTGGCAATGAGGCTAATGGGTGAGAGAATTTCAAATCCTGAGAAATATAGGGATGAGGGTCCTAAGCCGGAGTTTGAAGATCCCAGTTTGTATCATTATGCAATATTTTCAGATAATGTGATAGCTGTGTCGGTAGTGGTGAGATCTGTGGTCAAGAATGCAGCTGAGCCATGGAAGCATGTTTTTCATGTAGTTACAAACAGGATGAATGTTGCAGCAATGAAGGTTTGGTTTAAGATGAGGCCAGTTGAAGGGGGAGCATTTTTAGAAGTGAAAGCAGTAGAAGAGTTCACATTCTTAAATTCATCATATGTCCCTCTGTTGAAGCAACGTGAGTCAGCAAAAATGAGGAAGTTTAACCTTGAGAATCAAGCTGAAAATGCAACAAATGACATGAAACCTAGCAACACTAAGTACCTGTCCATGTTGGATTACCTTCGGTTTTATTTGCCTGAGATGTACCCTAAACTGCATAAAATCTTACTTTTGGATGATGATGTTGTGGTTCAAAAAGACTTGACAGGTTTGTGGAAGATTGATTTGGATGGGAAAGTGAATGGTGCCGTTGAGATCTGTTTTGGCTCATTCCACCGGTATGCTCAGTACTTGAATTTCTCTCATCCTTTAATTAAGGATAGCTTCAATCCAAAAGCTTGCGCTTGGGCCTATGGTGCGAATATATTCAATCTTGATGCTTGGAGGCGTGAAAAATGCACAGATAATTACCATTATTGGCAAAACAAGGTAAATTTCTTCTGCTTGTAGTTATAAATTACAACTCTCAACTTCTCTATGTGCTAATATTTTGCTGCTATAGTATAATATGTCAATTGCCTTCTCTAAGACTATTATTTTGCTGAAAAAAATTTGCCTGAACAATGCTCAAGCTCCTCCATTATACAATACTACTGGGTTACTGTAAAGCGGAACTCACTAAATTCTTTTTTTGTTTTGTATCTGTTATCAGAACGAGGACCAAACTTTGTGGAAATCAGGGACCCTTGCACCTGGTTTGATTACCTTCTACTCCACAACCAAGTCATTGGACAAATCCTGGCATGTGCTTGGGCTAGGATACAATCCCAGTATTAGCATGGACGAGATCAACAATGCTGCAGTCATCCATTACAATGGAAACATGAAACCATGGCTTGATATTGCTTTGAATCAATACAAAAATCTCTGGACCAAATATGTGGACAATGACATGGAGTTTGTGCAGATGTGCAATTTTGGCCTGTAGTTGAGATCAACAACGCTGCTGGTATAATCATATGCTTGGGATGAAGAGTGTCCATTGTGGTTTACCATATTAGTTCAGAATTTAGGATCTCAAGTTCAATGTACCCCTTCACGGAGAAGTTCTGTGTTGTGGTCAAGTTTCTTCTAAACTGGGAATGCCATCTGAGACTTTCATTGTTGATAATTTTCAGATGATAAGCAATAATTTTGACAAACTGAATTGGAAAATGTACACGAAGTAGTTTCTTTTTTTTTTTTTTTTTGGTCTTTTCTCTTTCTCTACTTTGGAGCATATTTAGCATTTGTTCATTTGCTGATGGTAGTAGTGTAATGACTATGTTTAACGAGAAGGCACTACTGGTTATCTTTTTAATACACCTACTACATGCTGTTTTTTCGTATGTTTCTGGACATGCCTCTTTGTTTTTCCATTGTTGATAAAGCTACATATCATAGGAAAAGGCCAAGCCCATGTGGAAGTGTACATTTTTTGTTTTGTGCATTTGGTTGAAGCATAATGCATGTTCAACCATGGATTTTCGTTTCTATAACTTCTGTCTCAGGTAGTTTTTCTGGCTTAGTTTTTTGCAAAGTGCTTTTTTTAAGGAATAAAAATGTCATCTATGGATTTTTATAGGAGTTGGATAGTCCAATTTTTAGGAACTTTTGTTAGATGGGATTCGTCTAAGTTGATGTCTGCTTTTGTGTTAGTCTCCGGTTAATCTACACTTTGATTTGCTGCAGTAGTAGGGATCTCTGTTTTCTTTAATATATTCCTCTTTGATGTTTTGTTTTGTTTGGAATTTGGATATTAATGCCGTTAAAACACTTTTAAACCCAAAAGTAAGCATAAAATGATTCAATGGAGAACTTGCTTAAATCAGACATCAGTCCTCAACTTTAAAGTGATGAATACAGCTCCCATTTATATATCATGCATGTGTTAGTGCAATAAGTTGAAGAAGTCAATGCGGGCTTGTCATCAATGGCCATAACAACCAGTATCCTGGGCTCACAGTCAGTCTCTTCGTTCTGGTGCATAGCCTCTTTGATGTGTTCACTATCACCATTGCCAAAGAAACCAGAAGCAGCATTAGAGCTTAGCCTACGATAATGTATGGAATTGGTGACTTCATTCTATAGCCTAATCCCACTAGCTGATGAGTGATGATGCACTGTTTATTGGCCTCATTGTTCTTCAAATTATCTCTCTATTGGTAGCATTGGTGCAATTGCAGTGAAATTTAGTGAGGTGGTGGTTCTGGAATTTGATTAAAATTGATTCATTTTGATATGCAAAAGTACCTTGTGCGGAAGATATCATTTTGTGCTTAGATGCTACATGCAGATGACAGAAGTGCAAAAATTTAGTGATCTGGGATCTCAAAATTGCCTTATATGGTATAAGCACTAATAAATTCTAATGCAGCGTTTCAAAATTAGCAGTTTTTTATTTTTTATTTTTTATTTTTTCAAAAGATGTTTTGCTGAAATCAACAATTTGATGTTTGTTGCCGTTACAATTTTTCCTAGTATCAAGTTTGCCAAACGACAAGCGGGGTAAAATTCTGGTTTAAATCTTCGTATGCAAAAAGCAGCTGTTCCTTTAGCAAATACGGGAAGATGCATAAGAAACTTTTCATCATTATACCTCTGACCATAAGGTAATTGCAAATGACGGATATCAACCTACCCTCTATTTGCCTCCTTTAGAAAATGAACAAGATATCTTGCGTAACTCCTGCAGCAAGCCATTCACCAATGACTGGTCTATGTGGAGTTGCAAAAGCAAAATATCTTCCAGTTGTGTAATGCCATTGAATTGGGAATTACGGGGTTACGTAGCCTACAACATGATCATGAGCTGCTGTTGGTTGCTGCAACCTCTAGCACCATTTTATCTTCGTACCATCTTTTTCACAACCCAGATTTGATTTTAACGAAAGTACTCATGAGCTCTTACAGAATTACCAGGACAACCAGGACGTTCAAAATTACTTTCTAGATATATACGTATGTTTGGAAAAGTGATAACATTAAAATTATTTTAATAATTATTTTTTTGTATAATTATTTTTTTATATATTGATTATATGAGAATTAATTTATATTTAGATACTTTAATTGATAAATAATTTTAAAATAATTTATTTTGTTTGGATTGTATAAAGAAAGTTATTTTTGTGAGGTAAAATTACTAAAAAAGATATGGAATAATTATTTATATTATATAATATTTAATATTTATGATCAATTTGATAAAAACATAATATTATGTATAATGTACAAAAACTTTTTTGAAATAATACCCAAAATATAGCTTTTGCATTTTTTTTCCCCTTAAAACAGCATTATTTTTTTGAGTCCGATTATAATCCAATCCAACAAAACTTACCTAAACAAGATTTTTTCTCCAATTTTTTTTTTTAAAAGTATTTCTCTCCCTTTAAAAGCACATCCAAATGGACCATAAAACTATGTTTGGATGGAGAAAAAAATTTGGAAGGAAGGAAATTGAGAGAAAGAAATTGAGTGAAAGAAATAAAGTGGATTTGTATCTTCCATAGTTATGTTTGGATGAAAGAAAAATGAGAGGAAAGGAAATAGAAGAAGAATTATTTTTTATTGTTTGTTTGTGTGGAAAAGTGAAAAGAAATAAAAAGATAATGTTGTCAAATTTATAAAAGGTATTTCAACTATATTAATTAATATCAAATAAAAATTTTCACTATTTTAATTTAATAGTTTAAAATAATATCAACCTATTAAATCAATCTAATATTAATAAAAATAAATTATTCAAAATTATTTAAAATGGAATTAATATTTTTAGTTAATTTAATATTTCAAAAATATTACTTAAATATATGTGTTACCAACTAAATAATAGCACAAATGAAATTTTAAAATTTTATTCAGCTATTATTTAAACTCTTAATGTAGCACAAAAGAAAATAAAAAACTTATATAATATCAAAAATATTATTCATCTATTATTTAAACTCTTGATCTAGCACCAAAAAAAATCAAAATTTATGTAATATTCTGTTTAAAATAAAATATCTATTTAGAATAAAAAGCTGGTAAACGAGAAATTTTAAAATTTTAAATAGCTTGTGCTTTTGGTATTTTTCGTATTTATTTTTAATAATATAATGATAGAGAAATTAAAATTACTTAAAGGAATTTTTTTAAAATGTTGATTTGAAAAAAGAAAAATAAAAGAGGAGAGACCATGCAACACTACCCTAGCCGCTCTCTCTCTCATCATGATTTATCTCATCATCTTCCGTCTCCCTCATTTTGGAAAGGAGGGCACCAACCGAAACCAACATCACCCGCCCCGTTTCCCCTAGTTTTTCGCCTAGCAATGGGAGGAAAAAAATTTGCACTATGCGGGCCTATAACTTTTGGATACTATTCAACCTTCTCTTCCTATTTTTTCCCCATAACCAAATAAGGAAAATGTATCCCCTTTTTTCCTATTTCCTTCTCCTCCCTCTTCTTCCTTTCTAAATCAACCCAACCAAATAAGGCTTAAGAGTTCCTTCTTTGTTGCAAAAGAAGGAATGGCAGTATCCATTTATACTATTGCAAAGGGGATATCTTTTGTAACTATTTTTTTTTTTTGTCTCCACAAACTATATGGAAACTTTTTTTTTTTCGATCCATATAAATATTTATACTAACATCTATACATAATCAATTATATATAAAAAGAAAAAATTGACAAAATTGTAAAAAAAAAAAAAAAACATTTTCTACCCAATAACGTTCACTAACTCAATAGCTCCTACAACCTACTAAGATCGTTATCTCCCTCTTAATTTTAGTTTAATATTTTAAAAAATAAAAAAAAAAGATCATTTTAAAATTTATGCTAAAAATGAAAAATAAGTGCCTATTAATCCACAAGTATTGTATAACTGATATTGAAGGTTGACTTACTCACATAATCAAGTTACTACGTTAACTATCCGACAGCAATTTTTAGACAATAAATAACTAAATATTTTTTTATTATTTTAATGAAATCATCAATATCCGGATTCTATTACCAAAAATCTGACTAATTTATCCCGATCCAATGGAGGTCTCTAGAGAGGGCAAATCTTAACTTCATCAATCATTAAAAAACTAAAAAAATGGTTAATAAAAATAAATAATAGCTATATAAAAAATAAAAGGTGAATTAATAATTCTAATATTAATTTTATAAATTAAAAAATGATATTTTCTACAAAATATTGAAAATTAAATTATTGTACGATTAATTTTTAATATAATATTAAATTAACATTTTTATATTATTTTTATTAAAAAAGAGTCAATTACTGTAACAAAAATGTAAAAAAAATATTAAATAATTTATGATATTGGTGTTATTAGGAAGAGAATATAATCGATAAACGGTTTTATATATATGTTTTTGTTTAATATATACCAGTGTTTTGTGGTTATTTACATAAATTTATGTAAATGGTATTTTTAATTGAACCAACCAACCAATCTCATTGGCTGGCTCATTTTTGTTTTTTTCTCTGAAATCCCGGCCAATGATGGGATTCCCCTGTTCTGTGATTCCCATCACCCTGAAGCAACCATTGGGATTGGCTAGTTCTATTAAAATTAGATATTTCCGTAAATACTCACATAATATCCTATTCTGCAGAATGTGCGACTGTGCGTTGTGTTCGTGTTTGCATACTTTGGAGTCCGCTTCACTGCCTCTGCGAGTGTCCTCGTGCGAATGATGTGTGGACTCATCTTGGTTTCAGTTCCAGGCCCAACTTCTCCAGTTTGCTGTTGCATGCATGGGTGTTGGAGTTTGGATTTGGCCAGGACAGTGTGTGCTTCATTGTTGCTCTTTGGCGGCTTTGGAAGTCGATCGAGGTGCTTTGGCCATTGCTGGTGAGGATTGGCCCCTTCATAAGGTCCTGATTTCCATTTCCTCCACCCTTTCAGATATTACACGGGTTTATGGTTACTCTCATGACTTGAATCGACAGCCCAAAGAAATCAAGTGGGTGTGTTGTCCTCCTAGGTTTTTTAAGCTGAATGTTGACGGCACTCGTCAAGGCTTGCCCTTGTCTGCTGGATTTGAGGGGTAATTCGTGATGATACTGCTTCTTGGCTGATTGGTTTTTCTGGTCATTTGGGCAATAGTTCTATCCTTTTTGCTGAGCTTATGGCGATTAAACGCGGTTTAATGCTAGCTAGGGACAGAGGAATCGAAAAGCTGATATACAATTCTGGCTAGTTGCTGGCTATTAGCATGATTTCTAAAGGTGTTGGTAAGCACCATTTGCTCAATTTCTTGTCTCATTTCGGACATACAATTAATATCTGCTAACCGAGATGACTGGGAAGTTAGAGCATCTCCAATGTTGGGACCCATCTAAATCCCATCTCTGGCCCCACTAATAGCCACATTAATGCCACATAATAAATGCGTCATAAAAAGTAAAAGTGTCTCAAGAGTGGGACTCATGTCTCCAATGGAAGGGATCAACTTTGATCCCACCTTTAGTCCCACATAATTTTTAAACTTAAAAAATAAAATAAATATATATTCTAAAACCGTGAATTACCAATGGTCAAAAATTGTTTCAGAAATTAAAAAAAAAAAAAAACTATGCCTCACTTGGGACGTCCCTGCACAGAGGGATGCCCTTTTCTTTGTCCTGTCCCATGCCCTTTTCTCTCTCCTGTCCCACGCTTTTCACTCCAATGTTGGGACAGGGACAACTCTGACAGTTGCAGGAAAGTAGGACGAGCAAATTTGCCCGTTGGAGATGCTCTTATGCTGGAGCGCATCTATAGGAAAGGCAATTTTTGCGCTGACTGTGGCTGGCTTTTTGACTGTACTGTGACACTTTTTGAAACAAAATACCAATAAGTTGTTGTTTAGAAACAATTTCACTATTTGGGGTAGTTTCTGCCATGGCGGATTTGGATGTATAGCATGGTGCAACTTGACACTGCACCACCATGACCACCAGACTGACACGGATGTGACAAAGTAGCAGGCTGGCGCACGTTCAGGTCAAGCCACTCCTTTGCCCAGCTCCACTCAGACACCGATGTGATGTGACAGGGACTGACAACACTAGGATGGTGGTGGTTCGAGCTATGCCATCCCTGGGACTTTGTCCCAGTGTAGGCTAGCATGCTGTGACATTGCGCCACCCTTCTGTGCCCTCTATAACCCCCTTCACTCCCGTATACACTTCCTTCTTCAATTCTGTTGAAGTTTATTTTTTTTTTTCTATTATAAGTGAGGTATTTCTGGAATTTATTTGATCATTTTGTTTTTGTGCAAACAGATCTTATAAAGGTAATTTTAATTTTATTTATTAGTTTTAGATTTTAATTAATTCATTCAGTTTATATTTAAATGAGTTTATTATTTTTTAACAGTAGACTTTGATTTTTATCAATAAATTTAATTTAAAAAATATATTTAGAGTCTTATTTTTTTTCATTAGGGTGGTAATTAACTTATTGTTTTAAAAAATATTTAATTTTTTTATTTCAAGATTAGAATTTTAAAAGAATTATTAGACCACACGTAATATTTTTTGACATGTTAATTAATATAATATTTTGAAAGTTTTCTGACATGTGTAACAAGTAAATTTTAATTTATATTAATGAAAAAATAAAGTATTAAGAAGTTAAATAAAAATAATTATATTACTATTGTGTATAAAAAAGTATATAAATAATTTAATAATTACTTTTTTTTTTAACAAATGGCACCTAACTCTTCTTCTTCTTCATCGCGTGTCATTCATCCCAGGCGAGAAGATGCATCACTGTTGACAATACAAGAAACACACATTTCACAATATATTTGGAATGGACATCCTAATCAGGTGTTGGTTATCAAAGGAAAATCTTCTATTCGTAACAGGGATGAGCAAATTCCTGTCCAGATTATTCCATACTTGGAGCGGGCAGGATTTCTTGAAGTTGCAAAGTTTGAATTATTTCAAATTGAGCACACGTTGATTTCTGCTCTAGTGGAGCGTTGGAGGCCGGAGACACATACATTTCATTTGCCTCCAGGGGAATCCACAATTACGTTGCAAGATGTTGCTATTCAAACTGGCCTTCGTATTGATGGAATGCCAGTTGCTGGCAATTCTTCTGGTCTGTGGCAACCTATTCTCCAACAATTACTAGGTGTAACTCCCCTGCAGAACACTTTTCATGGTCATCGATTAAAAATGGGGTGGTTAAATACACACTTTAGCGATATAAATGACCATAATGACAATGAGGTCCAAGTTCAGCAGTTCGCTCGAGCATATATTTTGCAGTTGATGAGGTCAGTCCTATTTCCAAATCATTCTGGAAACGTAGTGCCTTTAAGACTTCTTCCATTTTTAGAGGATTTCATTGTGGCTGGATAATATAGCTGGGGATTAGCTGTGCTCTCTTATTTATATTGCGAGCTGTGCAAGTGTACAGATTATAATCGGTGTGAGATTGGAGGCATGACTATGTTGGTTTAGCCATGGGCGTGGGACAGATTCCCATTAATTGCCCCAACTCCTTCAGTAGAGATCGGCCATGCCCCACTCAGTGCTCGGTGTGACTTTTGCCCTTCTTCTTTTTGTAATAAGTTTTCTGTTTAAAAAATCATTGTATGTTTATAATATTTGGTTGAATATGCAAAATAATAGATGGATAGGTGCTATGACTTTTGTGACTGTACGACAAGACTTACCATATTATCGTCACAAACTTGATCGTTTAAAGCAAAAAGATGTAAGAATATATTATTGATGTATCTGTAATTTTGACTGTATAGAATTTTTAATGTTAATTATTATTATTTTACAGATTTATAGGAACCATATCTTGAATTTTACGGGTCACTTCCGCATATATGTCTTGAAGGCTCTCATGTTTGGAGAGCTGTTGTGCCACTTACATTTTTTCATATCGTAGAGTGGCATCAATCGGATTGAGTGATACGTCAATTTGGCTTACAACAAAGTATTCCAGACCCACCATGTCAGCCTGAACAACTCCATGATCTTACTTTGCATGGCAAAGAAAGTGATAGTTGGATGCTCCTATATGCTTCCGTTATCCAAATATGGAATCAGAGGGCACAATATGTGGTAATTAGTGACCAGCAGAAGAGGTTGTTAAGTGAGAATGATCCCTACATGAGATGGTATTCAAGGCACACTCGTCACTAGATCAATAGGGATGGTGCATGCAGAGGGCAAATAGTAAGTATTATTACTTTTTGTTAATTAAATTAATTTTGTTATTGTTACTGGTGTATAATGTTTATGTATATAATATTTTTGTCTTTTTGAATAGCACAACCAGCTAGAGCGAATGCATCATTTATCCTCTATCAACGACTCAACATTTTTAATGGAGGATGTTAGAGACGTAACAGCACAGTTATTGCAGCAATTTGAGGAATTAGACAGGGTCGTTGAACCTGCAAGACCCCGTATCCAATAGCAGCCTCTTCCACAACCTAATGTGAATGTGGCAATACCTCCGACTTGGGTTGAAGGTCAGGGACTTCAATGGCGTAGAAGGCGAGAGGCAACATAGGTTCATACCCTTCCTCCACTTCCTGAACGTGGTCACGGTCAATATTATGTTCCATCGGCATCATCAGCCAATCCGATGGATTCAGGTAGTGAAAGAAGTTATTATTGGCCACCTCAATATCAAACAATAGTAAGAGCACCCTCTTCCCATGCTGCATATCACTCATATTGTCCAGACGAGGCATATGTTCCTTCCGCATCAAGTCCGTCACAATTTACACCCCTTGCGTATATGCCATCAGAGTTCACACCTAGTGCACCTATGGGGTTTATGGATTTCTTATCACAAGAAACCCTTTACAGTCCACGTGGTGTGAATGTTGTTTCTCCATAGGGTATTGACTTGAATGAAGAATTTTTATCTGTAGCTAACCCTAAGGATGATGCGGCTGATGTGAGAAGAAACCTGCATTGTAGAGCAAGAGATAGGCGATGTGGTTGTAGAGTACCGCCTAACTCTCCGCATGATTGATTATGGATATATCTGCTTGTTTATTAAAGATGGGTTATTTGTGCAAATGTTTTAAAAAAATGTATTTAATTTTCTTATTAAATATGTATTTGATTTTTTTTATTCCTTATTCCTCAAATTATTTATTGTAAAAGCTAATACTAATATAATAAATTAATCTTAATTTGAGTATAGTATATTTCACTAAACTAAGGATAATTCAGAGAATGATAACAAAATAAACAAGGGTATAATTGCAAGAAAATAATTGACAACTGTATCAAAGTTTTTATTCTTAAAATTAAAATGAAATTACATAAGTGGACTTAGGATAAATTTGCATAGATATTAAAAATCTTCATCATTTATGGTGTCAATATCATGTTGGGAGCTTTGACTTCCAGTAAGACGAGGGCAAAGACGTCGGTTATGACCTTCCTTTTTACATATTCCACATCGTTGCCTTCGCTGCGACTCTCTCAAATCCATCTCATTCCTTATGCGTGAGGACTTTGGCCTACCTTTAGCACGAACGATTGACAGATTTGGAACCAATGTCCAGCTAGATGTAGCTGTGATGCAATCCTCATTGTCAATTGGCCACCACTGTCCATTATACGCATTGACAATATTTTGAATAGAGTAAACAGGATCAACTAAATTGTAAAAGTCTATGCTCACAGCAGCACAGGTAGCAATGGCATGAGAGCATAGATATTTATATGCTTGAAATTTCCCACACTGACAAGTACCTCTCCTTAAGTTCACGGCCCACGTATGACCACCACTTTGTGTCACACGGTTGAATGCCTCTTCAACCTCAAACCTTATGGTCTCTATGTCATATTTGTGAACTTGGTGGGAATAAGCATCCTCTTGATTCTTCCTAATGGCATCGATTAACTTCTTGCAAAACCTATTTCCAACGCTTAGCTCCGCCCTAGCCTCTGCACCTCTTTGCACAAAATACTCAACCATCCTTCCATACGTGCACTTAACCAATGCAGTTATTAGCAAATTTCTAGCACCTTTTAAGACTTTATTCACAGCCTCTGATAAGTTTGTTGTCATATGCTCGTATCTTCATCTTCCTACATCATATGCCTGACTCCATTTCTCCTTCAGTATACTATCAATCCATCTTTGAATTTTAGGACTAGTTTGATGAAATTTTTCCAAATTCCTATCAAACTGGTGCATGCAAGCTATATACCCTGCATTATCACAAATTAAATGTTAACTTTGAAAGAAACAAAATTCATATACATAATATTAAAATTATGAAAATGTACTTCTTACCAAGTTTCAATAAGTCTTGCTTCAATCTCGTATTCTTGAACTTGTGGTTGAAATTGCTAGTAATGTGGTGAATACAGTACACATGATATGCATATGGAGGTTGCCAACCGAGGTTTTCATTTGCCACAGCTCCTTTTATACTTACATGCCTATCAGAGATAAGACACAGACCTTGTTTTCTTGTCACATATTGCCGGATGTTTCCCAAGAACCATGACCAAGCGTTTAAAGTTTCTCCTTCAATAATAGCAAAAGCAATCGGTAAAATGCAACTGTTGCCATGTTGTGTAGTGGCAATTAAGAGTGTACCACAATACTTTCCATATAGAAATGTGTCATCAACTTGTGTAATGGATTTGCAAAAATTGAAAGCATCGCAACATTGCTTAAATGTCCAAAATACTGGATGAAATGACCGAGTATCTACTTGATTATTGATGATAAATTCGGTTGTCTCTATTTTGTACACAGAGTCTAGTGTGCAAACATATGCATATATGCAAGCCATCTAGGAAGCATTGCAAATGATTCATCCCAGTCACCAAACACTTTTGCTATTGCCTTTTGCTTAGCCTTCCAAGCCTTCCGGTATGATACTTGAAATCTATATTGACTGCTAATTCTTTCTTTGATCAAGGAAATTGGAATCGATGGTTCCAATTTAACCAACCCTATCATAAATTAAGCAATCCAACTTTTATCAATAATAAAAGTTAACAACCATAAAGTATATAATTCATATATTGTTTAGTGCCATACCTAATATATTTGCGCAGATAAAATTTGAATCCAATTTGCAATGGTCTTGAGATATTATAGGATTAAGATAAATGTGACGACCACCTCATTTAGTAATTTGCCACTTGTTTGTCTTCTTTCCTAAATTTGCCCTCATTCACCAAGGACAACCTTCTTTGTGTCTTATGCATTTTGTGCAGAAAATTGTTAGTGTTGATTCGACCACAATATATGTTTGATGGATTTTCATAGAGTAATGTCTAACAGCCATTTGTATAGCTTCTTTGCTATCAAATCGTAAATCAACGTATAGCTCATCTCCAACACACCAGGAACCACGCATATCCAACCCAGAAAATTCCTTCGTCCCTTGATCAAGGTGATCCTAATTGATATAATTATAATGTGGAGATGCACTTCAGAATGGAGACTCCATCAAATATGTTACACCTATAAAAATATCATCAAATCATGAAAAAGGTTCTAGTAAAATCAATATATGCACATACTTAATCAAAAACTAACCGTCTTATTGTGAAAGTTGCTCTCTAATATGCAACAAGGATATAATAGGAGAAACTGCAATAACCAGAGAATCTAATTCAGCCTTAGACTCAGAAGAATCGCTATCAGGAATTTCACCTTCATCATCGTCATTTTCATTTGAGGATAGATCTCTGATGTAATCTTCATCTTTATCTTCATCTTCATCATCAAATGCAACAACAAAGTGATTTCCACGAGCAATAGGCATCAATGAACTACCTGCAACATCAATCTCAGCATATAGTTCGAGCACCGTCAAAGAAGACCATTGCTCAAAGGTGCTAACATGCAATCAACATCATCATCATCAACTATCTCAAGAGCAGTATATGTACTACTATCTCGAGCAATTGAAAATCTATAAGTGAGACTGGAAATTATTTGATAGGACTAAAGCTTTAATTTGGCGGCAATATTTTTCTTTAGTGCATTATAACTGACACCTTTCTCTATTTTAATTAATCTTTTATCACCTTCAAAAGTACATCCTTGCAATCCATCAAATTTTCTACCATTTCAGTATATAAATACATTAAAAGTACTCTTTTTTTTTTTAAGTAATTAAAAAGAAAAGAATACTATAAATTAATTTGACAAAAAAATAGAACCTAAAAAAATTCAAAGACTTAAAGTAAGTAATATAGACTAAAAATTGAGAAATAAAAAAATTCAAACACTGCAAAGAGAAATGAAAAAAATTTAAAGAAAATAAAGTTTGAGAAATTTAAAGACTACAAAAATAAAGACTGCAAAAAATAAAAAAAGGCATGGATTTCAAATTGGAAATTTTAAAGTATATAAAAATCGGAAAGTTCAAAAATTTCAAACAATTTGAAGGTAAGCTGATAATGGTGTGCACGAAATAAGCTTGGGGGTACATATAGACGAGGATTGAGCAATTCCATTAAACCCTGTTCCCCCGCGAGTGAGCAGTGATGGAGTGGTTGGCGCAACCTGAACCAGCGCCAACCTAGAAAATCTCCACATGTTGGCACCCCAAGGAGTGGCGCAACTCGAACCACCGCCATCTCTCATCCCGTGCCTGAGTTGTCAATCACCTATCTCACCTGTCACGTCAAGTTGGTGTCTGAGCAAAGGAGTGGCGCAACCTGAATGTGCGCCAGCCAGCCCATGCCTCCTCTGTCACGTCGGTGTCAATCTCTTGGTCATGGTGGCACAGTGTCATGTTGCGCCATGCTGTGCTTCCAAATCCACCGTGGAAAAAACCACCCCAGACAGTGAAATTGTTTCTAAACAGCAACTGGTTGGTATTTTGTTTCAAAAAGTGCCACAATACGGTCAAAAAGCCGACTGTGGCCTGCTAAGGATGATTCCTCGGCGGGTATTGATTATCGTCTTTGGCTCACCCTTCCTCCTTCTTTGAGCCTTTTGCTAGTGGCGGATGGATTGGTGACTTCTTTTGTGCAGGTTTAGTTGTTATTTTTTCAATTGCAGAAGCACCAAAAAAAAAATTCTGATATTATGGGTTATTAAAACCCATATAAAAAGATTCAGCCAAAATAATCCGTGAAGGTATTAATTATTACAAAAATATGCATTTTCCTTTAATAAATGAAATATTAATTATTAAAATAAATATTATTTTTAATATAATTATTGGAAAAATATTTATTAATTATTACAAAAATACTCATTTTTCTTTAATAAATGTAATATTAATATTTCAAGATAATTATTAGGAAAAACATTTTATATATCATACTGAAGTCCTTGCAAGAATCTAAAAGGAAAAGAAATAAGGGGAAAAAAAAAAACCCTCCAATAAGAGAGATGTTGAAGCTGGGAGTAGAATGATATTTTTATTTAAAAAAAAATCCCTAGTCAGATTTTTACTTTTTTGGTTGAGCATTGGATTTTGGTTTAAAATGACATGTTAGTGGATTGGTCAATTATGTTGTTGATTGCTGGGGAATCAATTTTTATGGCATTGGCGTAAACTATGAACAAGAAAAAAATTTTAAAGAAAAAAGGTATATTGGAGAAAGGAGAGAAGGTGTCGGTATTTGGTGGTAAATAGGGATGTCAATTTTCCCCACTTAATGGGGGTTTTCACAAAGACTGTCCCATTCGAGGATATTTTTCCCACGAGGATAGGAACAGAGTTAGTTAAAAGTCTCCTCGAGGTAGATTCGGGGATGAGAGCGGGGATCACACTCCTCACCTCGCAAGGTACCCGCATGTATGAAAATACAAAATTACCCTTCCATTATATATATATTAGGCATTTCACATTATACTAATTTCATTTTAAAAGTAACAAAACTCCCCAATTTTTTACCCACCCAAACTCTAACCCTAGATCTAGTTTTCTTTTGTGAATGAGTCTCTTTCTCCCTCTTAAACTCAGTTGCCTCCTCATTACCATAACCAAACTCATCAAATTAGCCACTGCCAGCACCGGCAACTAGGAGATCGCCACCACCTATGCAATCAATGACCTCATCTCTATCGGTGTTGCTACCTCGACCTCACTTTGCCGGCCTTCACGACGTTGTTTGCCTTTATGAAGTAGAACCTTCGTGACCAAGACATAACGCCTCCATGACTGCAACGTCGCGCCTCTACAATTGTGACATAGCGCCTCCACAGCTGCAACTCCAATAACCACAAACATGAACAAGGCATGGCTGGTTGTTGGTGGCTATGGTGTGGAAGTCGATGGTGAAGGGCGAGCTTTGCGGCAAAGACACGAGTGGTTGGGTTGTCTTGCTCTATTTCAACCCTTTTTTTTCGGCTGAAAATGGCTTCTTTGTTAAAGAAGGGGGTTATGGGATTTTGATTTTGTGCAAGGTTGATGGTTTTGATTTGGTTTCTTGTTTTATTTTATTTTTCCTTTGTATTACTGCATTCCTCTGTGTTTTTTGTGCTCTGAGGTGGTAAGTTTTCTAGTTTGGCTTGAGTTTGGTGATGGCTGTGATTAGAGAGATAGATATGAGTCTAATGGCTAATATTGGGTTCTATTTAGTGATTGAAAAATTTACTCTTTTCTTTTTTTTCTTATTTGTTATGAACAATAGACACTTTCTTTTGTTACAATTTTTTTTCTAATTTTTTTTTTCTATTTGTCAAACAATCAAGGTCGATCTCCACAAGGACCCACAGGGAGGCCGGGAATAGGGATGGGGAAAGATATTCCCCCATGACGGAGATCAGGAATGGGGATGGGAATGAGAAAGGGGAGGATATGGGATGGCAGGGATGGAGAATCGGGAAGCACTCGCGGCTCCACCCTGGGCTGGTAACATGCTAGTGGTAAATAAAAGAAAAGTAAATGGTGGAATTTGAATTTGAATATTATATATAAATGTCAATCTATTTTGTTTGATTTCATAATTAATGCATTATGTTGACTCTTTCGTCTGCCGACTTCGAAAATAAAATGTCAGACTAGTGGGAAAGGATATAGGTCCCCGCCATGCTGTTTGTCATCTTGAAGAAATAGAAATGTTTAAAAGAAATATAAACGTGCTCACGGAATTTAGGGCAAGTTTAGGGTAAAATTCTAAAGTTGTCTATATCGATTTTTATATCAAATAAATTAATTTTTAATAAAAATAAATTGATAACTGGATCCTTAGTCTTTTAAAATATAAGATAAATTAATCTTTAATAAAAATAAATAGATAAATTAATTTTTAATTTTTTTAAAATTAGATGATTTAATTCTTTTATCAAATTTTTTTAATAGGATTAAATTATCTGATTTTAAAAAAAATTAGGAACTATTTTATTTATTTATTTTTATTAGGGATTAATTTATCCTATATTTTAAAAAATTAGGGATCAATTTATCACTTTATTTTTTGTTAAGGAATAATTTATCCGATATGAAAATCGATAAAGATCACTTTGAGGTTTACTTGTAAGTTTATTTGTAAAAATATTACATATATTAATAAAATAAAAATATTTAAAATCATTAAATATAAATCAGATAAATATTTAATTTTCTTAAAAAGTTATTCTTTAAAACTACAAACTATCCTTAACATTTAGTTCAGTTGATTTGAATTGTTTTTGTAAAATTAATCCTCATGTGAAAGTGAAAGCACAAAGTGTAGCATAATTTTTCACGAAGGCTATTTTCTTAAAAAATTGGCTCACGTTACGTTCTGCTTTCCATGAGTCAAAGTTATTTACCATATTAATTAATTATTTTATTAATATTATTAACTTTGTTACGTGGAATATTGAAGCAAATTAGTAGTTCACAAATGAATAACCCTAGTTTTTTTTTCTCGAACTTGCTTTTAATAGAGACATCTTATATCTTATAAGCTTTGTCATTTTTTTTTATCTCGACTAATATAAAATGATAAAATTTTAGCAAAAGATAGACATATGAAATTAGCGGCATAATATCAATTGAGAATGTTACTTTTATAAAAAATATGAAAGGAATAAATATTAATTATTAAACTATAGATAAATTTTTAAAATTAAGAGATATTTAATATTACATAATTATTTAAAAATATCATATGACTATATATTTTAATTTTATTATTTAAATAAGACTTAATAATTAAGATTTACTCTTCTAATAACTCTAATAAAAAATTGCATGGGATGGTAATGGCAACTCTAACGTCAAACAGTTAATATTGTAGTTAAAGTTCGATTAGGGCTGCAATTCACTTTCACTATAACCAACTATATTTTTTTTTTTTGTTTATTTATTTTTATATTTAAGAGAAAAATGAATTATTTACAAAAATATCAATCAAAAAGAATAAAAAGCGGATCAAAACCAAGAAACTGATTGGATTAGGTACCTATTTAGTTTAAAGTTTTAGGTGTGCAAAAGTGCTTTTATTGGAATAAGAAAAATCTTATTTCCTGTAAAAGCAAGAGTACATTAAAGAAAGATAAATTTCTAATTTTCAATTCACCAAAATGTAAAATAAATAAGTCTTAGATTAAATTTCAATTTTAATATTCAAAATCAATCTAGTTCAGTTTAAATCGATTAATGTTATATAATAGAATTTTTTATTATTAAATTTATAATATTTTTTATTATAAATTTAATTGATATATTATTTTTATTTATATATCACTTTTAATGAAATATTATTTTATGTATACTAATAAAAAAAATTTATTTTTTACTTTAAAAAACTTATTTTTATTTTTTTAATGACTTAAATTACTTTTAATGTTTAATATCTAATTCAATTTTTTTTTCTTCTGAAAAATTGATTAAATAATTCTAATCCAAATTAATAAAAATTAGTTCATATAACGTTAGTTGATTAGATTCAAATTTTTTCCCTTCTATTTCGTTACTCCTTATGTTTGAATTTACGCAGAACTAGCTTCTACTTAGAGTTATGCTCTCATTATGGAATCTAACGAGTCTTTCCCTTAATTTTTTATGTACCAAAAAAGAAAAAAGAAACTTCTACCCATCCTTGTTTGGTCACCGGAGGAAACCACATACAATGCAATTTTTTTCTCTCGTTTCCCATTTATTTTGTATTTGTCGTTGTTTATTAGCTTCAGGAGTTTATAATTCCCTTATAAATTTGTTGTGTCTTGCTCTGCCAATGGTGTTTGACTTTTTTTTTTTTTTTTGGTATATTCACTACTAGAAAAACATCAATTAGACAATTACCAAAAAATTTAAGGATGAAAAAATTTAAAAAAAAATTCATCGGTATTAATATTACCGACGAATTTGCCAATGAAAATAATCCATCGGCAAATGACACATCGGTAATAAAAAAAATTATTAATATTATTGATGATTTTTTTATTCCATCGGTAATATTTCTTATTTTATTGACGAAAAATATTCATCAATATTATTTTAAAAACGTCAGAAATTGTCGCTGACCAAATTTTACCGATGACTTTGTTTATAATTACTGATGGAATTTTTGTCGATAAAATTATAAAATAAAATTTAAAGTTTTTTCATTACCAACGGAGTTTCAGTCAGTAAATAAGATTTTTGAATTTTTTATGCTTTTATTAGTAAAATCTGAAATTAATATTTAAATATTTTAAATTATTATTTTAATTATTTACAAATCCATATAAATAGAATTATAATAAAATATAAAAATATGTATTGTTCACTAAAATAAAAGCTGTCAATTACAGAAAAATAAAATAAAATTATTACAGTATAATTCTAAAAACAAAAAAAAAAAAATCCTGAAATCTACAAGAGGACTATCTTGGCATCTCGTTATTCAGAAAGTTGAGGACTATCTTCGTCACTCTCGATTTCAACATCGTCATCGAATTCCTTTTCCTCGTCATCATCCTCATCCTCGGTGTTAGCATCCCTTTTATCAGCCTAGCCTATTGAATATTGCCTTGAGAGTTAAATTATGTCAACTTCCCCCCAGATGGAACATAGATTAGAGGGGATATCGGTATCAACAATAACCCTAAAAGAGATTGGATCATCAGTTTGGTAAGCTTGTTGATCAGATACATCTTGAATCTCTACTTTACCCCTTAGTTTGTATTTTATTACCACCCTCTAGTTAGATTTACATTTTCTAGGGTATGACAAATTATAAACTTGTCTTGTATTTTGGGCAGTGATAAATTGATCAAATTTTTCATACCTTTTAGTGTGGTTAATCTCAATTATTTTATAGTAGTTGTGTTTATGTATTCCCCTGGGACATGTTGGATTCTATCGTTTACAAGCGAACAACACAATTCTTTTAACAAGTTCACTAGGGTACTCTAATTCAAGTGTTTTATTAATTACTCTGTGCCAATCACTTTCTCCATCTCCTGTGTCTCCCCTAACACAAACCCCAATGTTGTCAGTTTTTTTCCCCCTTCCCCATTCAACTGTATAAAATTTATAACTATTGACATGTTACCTTGGCCAACTTGTAGCTCTGGTTTTCGAGCCCCAAGCCAAATTATACAAGTGAGGATTGGTTACACTATTCCTCTTATCAAGCACCTAAATATAAAGATTAGAATATTAATAACATAATAATATGAAAACAAAAATATGAACAGCAAAATAGAATCACTTTATCTTCCAAACTCCTGGCCAGCAATATCAAAAATATTCCTTCATAGCAATTAAGGTTATCTTCCCAAGTGATATTATTACTATCTTCGTTACCTACATCGAACCCCTAGTTGAGCTACTTCCAACATAACTGACGCCAAATTGATTCTCTAGTGGTAAGGTTTCCCCATGTTCAATCCAAACCCAATAATCAGGCTTAACCCCATCCTTGTACAAGTGATATTTAATAAACTCTATGTCTAAAAACCTCCTACATTTACATTTATATTTGCAACAAGGACACCTAGATGTCCATTTATAAGTAAATTGTTCTATTCGAACATAGACTATTGTAAATTCTTCAACTCCCTCATAAAATTCTAGTTTAATCTCTCCCTAACTTGGGTGCAATCTATCATACAGTCATGCTTGATTTGGAGCAAACATTTTAGATCTCAACAATATCACACGCTTACAAAGCAATACAATGATATATCAATTAAAAAGATTTAGGCAGAGTCTCCTCTTAAAGTAGGATCCTCCACAAAAGTTAATTTATCCCCTAAACACACCGAACAATTACTTATTTCATTACAATAATTATTTAATTCAAACATTATTCTAAATGATCAGCAGAATTTGGGTAGAGCCTCCCTTTATTTTCGGAGCCTCCACAGAAATTATTTTACCAGTCAAACATAAATAACAAATATATTTAGTGATACAAACTAATCAGTTAATCCTAAAAATCATTCTAGAGCGCATCCCTTTACCTCACATTATACAGGCATACAATACTATAACATATAATTCGAACAATGAGAAGGAACTCTAAACCTTCCCCCAATCATACAATCCTATCCTCCTTCTTCCATTCTACAACTCTATGTTAGAAATTTTAAGTCTCTAATATTTCAGAAAATATAAAAAATAACAAATGGGTCCAATGTGTATACCTAAAGCTTCCCAAACTCACTCCAATCAATTAATGCCCCAATCACCAAGTGCTCCAAACGAGATCTTTAACAATCAACACAACAAATCAAATTCATTAATTAACTCATAAACTAAACACTTTGAGTAGAGAAATAGAACAGCAAAAAGAGACTAAACAAAAAAAACTAAATCGATTAAAATACTCATTAACATACCACGAACATAATGGCAGTATTTGGCGGCGAAATGGAATCTCCTGCGGTGAGAAAATGGCCTGAGGCCGTAATGGGGGATAAGAGAAGGAGAGATGTAGAGAAAGAAAGATGTTACACGTAGAATGAGAAAGAAGGGGGTCGTTCGCATTTTGGTGTTCGGTCTTAATATTACCGATGGATTTTCAGTTGGTAATAGATAAATGAAATGAAATGAATTGTTTTATTAAATTATTTTACCGATGAATTTTTCGTTGGTAAAAACGATTCTGGTGAGAATTATAATTTTCAAATATCCATGAAAAATCTGTTGGCAAAAAAAAAATAATTAATATTTATTTTATCTAAATTACAACGAATTAGCCGTCGGTTATGATTTACTGCCATTATGCGCCAACATTTATCGATGGTTTGACCGACGGATATATGAGCCGTCGGTAATGTTTGACTTCAAAATTTAGCTTTTATTTACTGACGGATTAAAATCTGTCGATTCTAAAATAATTTATGGTAGTGATTTGTAGAATTTTTGGTATATTGATGTTTGCTAAGTCAATACTAGTAGTTGATATTTTTTCATATTATTTTTATATTTTAACCTACTATTTCTGATCAAAAACATAATTACGATTTTAACCATAATTATGGGATGATTTATACGACTAACAACTATAAAGAGGAGATTAAATGCTTTTTGAGATGCTAAGCATAGGGATAACATTCTACGATAGGGTATCTCAAAAAGACAGTAGAAACTATCCGAAAGGTGTAGCTTGGCAGGTTTTAGGTGTGGTATTAGCTCTAATAGAGAAAATCTCTTAAAATGAGCACTAGTGGAATCTTGAGAGTAAGGACAAAGGTCTTTATAGAATGCTCAGGCAACAGCTACCCAAGGGTTCCTCATGCACAATTATGTTTTTTTTCTTTGGTCTGAATGCACAATTACTTTAGATATAAATTTTTCCTCCCTTGTGTGTGTGTGCGCGTGTGTGTGTTTTTGGGAGGGAGGAGGACCTCGCTTGTGTTTTTTGTAGTCCCATCCCTATGAGCTGCCTTATTCTATTTTGTGCATCATAATTTATATGTTACCATCATAAGAGAGACTGAGAGAGTACTTGGAATATCACCAAATTTATTAAAAATATATTTTAAAATAATTCAAAAAAAGGGAGTGGAATGAAAATAAATGGATTCAGAGTTCCTTCTTTGCCACTAAAGAAGAAGGAATAACATTATATTGTGTAACTCGGATTAAAGGTTCACTCATTCAGAGAATTGAGTTACCGAGTTAACTATTGAGAAAATGCTCATTATAGTGCCTAAAATTGCAAACGTGAGTCAATTTAGTCCATAAAATTTAGAAATTAACCTTTTAGTCTTTAAACTTGCAAAATATAAGTTATGTTAATCCCTGACTCCATTTCCGTTATTGTGTCATTATATTTTTGCTGATGTATCATGCCTTTTTGGCACATTTTCAAAATCTTTAGGAGCTAATTTAAATATATTCTTCATCCATTCCACCTCAAAAGCCATGTGGAATGCTACCATGTCACTTAACATGACATATCAGTGCGAAATGACTATACAGTAATAGAAATAGAGTAAAGCACTAATGTGGCTTATATTTTGCAGCCTTAGGTATTAAAATGTTAATTTATAAATTTCAGTGATCAAATTGACTCAGGCATATAACTATATGACTGCAAGTTTTAGTAACTAAATATTTATTAATACAATTTTTTTCTCATAATAATTCTTAACTTCATTAATCATTAAAAACTAAAAAATTGTTAGTAAAAAAACTGATAGCTATGTAAAAATTAAAAATTAATTAATAATTTATTATTGATAATAAATATTTATAATATTAATTTCATAAATTAAAAAACTGACATTTTCGACAAAAAAATTGAAATTTAAAATATTATAATATCAATTTCAAAAATGATAGTAAATTAAAATTTTTACATTATTTTTTTTTATAAAAAGTAAATTACTGTAATTTAATTTCTAAATAAATGTTAAAAAAAATTATGATATTGGGACTTCCTATTATTAGGAGAGAAAATAATCTATGAAGCTATTAATTATTACAACAATATACATTTTCCTTTAACTAATGTAATATTAATTATCAATATAAATATCATTTTTTAAGATAATTATTACGAAAAACATTTTATATATCATATTGAGGTCCTTACGAGAATCTACCAGGAAAAGAAATAAGGGGAAAAAAAACTCCAATAACAAAAAATCTGAAGTTGAGAGTAGACTGAATTTTTATTTTATTTTATTTTATTTTTATAAAATGGCCAATCACATGGCTAATGACTCGTTATGTTCACACTGCAAATGCTTCATGCTAAATACTGGTTCTAATAAAAGAGAAAAGCTTTTTAGTATGAAAAGCTTTCTGTAAAATTTATGCGAATACCCTTCTATATATTCTACCAACAACACTAATTTTCATTTTGCATTTGTTAATACGTATTTCTTTTACTGAGATAAAACCGACTAATGATACGTAAACTTTGTTGCGTTCGTAGTGTATATGCTTCATACTAAATAGCAACTTTGTTATAGGGAAAACAAAAGTGCTATTTAGTATGAAAGATCTGCAATACGAACATAACGAAGTTCATGTGTTATTAGCTGTTTTTATCTCAGTAAAAGAAATACATATTAAAAATTGAAAAATGAAAGTTAGCCAGTGGCATTTTTAAGTGGGACGGTTGGTATGAGTGATAATGATGGAAGTGTGTATGAGAGGATGGAGGAGGTGGTGGTGGCAATAGTTGGGAGGATTCTCCATGGTCCTCAGCATGTAGGTTATTATTTTGCAAGTGCTTGATCTATTTTTGCATGTTTTGTAAGGTTCTAAATATGGCGTTCGCACGAGATTGGAAATGCTGGCATTAGGGTCAAGATTGGGGTTTGCATCCATGTTCTTGATGAAACCTTGCTTTGGGGTGTAGTAGGGATGGGTTTTGGGAATACTGCGTGCTGCACGTATCTACCATGAAAATGGCAACCCACACGCCGCTTGCAATGCTGAGGGTGGAGTAGGAGAGGTTTTACCTTTTTCCCACAGACGACGCCAAAATATTTCTGTCTCATGCTTTGAGGTAAGGTAGACTAGTGTCTAAGCTTAGAATGTCCCCTCCTTGTATAGAAGAAAGGAGTATATGTAGCGTTTTGTGTCATTATGATTAGAGGAGGTGGCCTAGAGAAGGAATCTCTAACGGATTGGGGTAGAGGAGAGGATTCCACTAGCGGTGTAAATGTAAGTAAATGTGGTAACATATCCCCCCTATTGTAGGGCATACAAGGATCGGTTGGTCAGGTGGACCCTTTGTATTGGTGCATGCAAGAGTTGGAGATCAAAAGCGGGGGAAGAGGGTGTTGCTCGGCCAAGCGCAGGTCAATCGGATTGACCAACCAGACCAAGTGTACGAATACCCTTGCACATATTCTGCTAACAACACTCATTTTTATTTTTTAATTTTTAATACGCATTTCTTTTACTAAGATAAAACCAGCTAATGACACGTAAACTTCGTCGCATTCGTACAACAGATAGTTCATACTTAATAGCGTTCAGTTGAAGATAAAATCTTTCTGGTATGAAAAGCTTTTCATGAAATTTGTATGAATACCCTTCCATATATTCTGTCAACAACACTAATTTTCGTTTTTCAACTTTTAATATGTATTTCTTTTCCTGAGATAAAACTAGCTAATGACACATGAACTTCGTCACGTTCGTATTGCAGATGCTTCATACTAAATAGCGGTTCTATTAAAGAGAAAAGCTTTTCATGAAATTCATACGAATACCCTTCCATATATTTTGCCCAACAGCTCTAATTTTCATTTTTCAATTTTTAATATGTACTTCTTTGTTGACATAATACTAGCTAATGACACATAAACTTAGTCACGTTCGTACCGCAGATACTTCATACTAAATATTGGTTCTGTGGTTTAAAATGACATGTTAGTAGATTGGTCAATTACGTTTTTGATTTGTTGGGAAATCAATTTTTATAGGCAACATCCGTAATGCACCCTACTAAGTTTGGTGCTTAGTGTACCTTATTATCTAAGGGTGCCATATTAACAGACTATCTATACATTTATACTCTAGTGGTACACTTTAGTAGCACCCCAATACCTTAAAGTCTCCCATTCTCACAAGCACACCACCTATCTACATCCAACCCATCACCGTCCTTTGCTGCTGCCATCTCTCCAACACCACCACCCCTTATCGTCCTCCAAGTCACTACGTAAACTCTTCTCCACCACCACAAATTGTACCACCCACCCAATCACAAACATGACAGCATCAAATTTTTAATTGTGGGCACTAGCAATTCCCATTGTGGCTGTGATAGAAACCCAATGATAAAAGAGATTACTTTAACATTAACCAAAAAAAAAAAAAAAAAGGAATGAAAAGGGGATAAAGTCCAAAACTTTTTGGAGTTGATCAACTATCTTGACCATCGCAATATGCTCAATCCCCTCCGGACATGATGATAACAATAAGCTTTGAAAATATTGTACAACTACATAAAAACTTTTGAACTTTACTCTCTCTCTCTCTCTCTCTCTCTCTCTTTTTTTTTTAACCAAAGTCTTGTTCTTTGTTCTTCCTTATGTTAGCAACTGTCGACTTCCACAAGTCCTGTGATAGCATCATTAAGGATGGGACGGAGTATAGGGGGGGTCATGACGGATCCTGACATGCTTTTAGATCTCGATTATTTCGTCGTCAGTGTTCTTGACGAAAGGAGAAGGTGGGCTGGCGGAGTACATGGGTTTAGAGAGGCTAACGGACTTATCGCCAAAATTTGTCATCGGTGCTTCTCAAAAGTGAACTAACTTCTCCAAATCTTGTTACATCATGAGTGAATAGGGAGGATGAATGACGAGGAATCCCATGGATACAAAGATTCAGAAATCCTAGACACACATTTTGATAGAAACAAGATTTAGGATAAACACCCTTCCTATGTAATCTCCAAGAAATCTGTTTTTGAAAACTTAGATAACAGGGATAAAAATTCAAGAAACTGATCAATTATCATATTCTTTCAGCTTCTTGATGCAACAAGTAAAGCAAATCACTCATCTCACTTGAAACACAAAGATAAATGATTCTGCATCATATAGAACCAAAATGAGGAAAATCTCACAACTATATTGATAGTAAAATATCTCTAAACTCTCAATTGTCTATAGGCTAATTTGCCTATTTACACATAATTTCTAAAATTGATAAAAATAGAAATTATCTAATTCTATCTAAAAGATTTGATTTGCAACTAAAATTAAAAAAAAAAAATTAAAGATATGATTATATCCTGAAATATTTATTCCTAACTAATTTAAATCAGATTTGATCTTTGTAGATTAAATCTGATTTAATCTTTTGATTTAAATTTTAAAAGATAAATTGATTCAATTCAAATCTAAACAAATCTAAACTAAATTAAAACAAATCTAGACACAAAATGTATCCCATTACATATTGGATTAGATATTGGTGCCTTCAATATGATCAGATTGCTTGCTCTCTAAGTTACTTTAATTAAGTTTGATTCCTTGATCTCCAAGTAACTTGAAATAAGCTCTTGGGTTACTTAATCTCCAAGTTATCAACAAACTCTTTTCTAGTTTAGAATAACCAAATTATCCTCTTGAGCTCGTATTATTCTCCCCCTCTTTAAAAAAATTCATACTCGAATCTTGCCTCTATAACCTTCAAAGTCATCTCCACCATTACCTTCCCTTCATAATACCATCTAAGAATATGCAAAAAGAAGGACCTCACTAGCATTCTCTCCCTGTTTTTTGTCCTTTTTTTTTTGCTTTTTTTTAACTAAATATACCTCAAATACAATGTGTGTGTGTGTATATATATATATATATATAGACAAAGTAGACACAAGGAAAACTAGAAATTAGACTCAAGAATGTAGACAAATAGGAACCAAAATAGTAAAGATAGGATTTTCCTAATAGGCCTTTAAGAAACTTATTCTTAACAACCTAGGTCACTAGAAATGGGTTTTTCTACTAGATTTCTAAAAAACTTGCTCTTAGCAACCTAGATCATTAAAAAGAGATTTTTCCTATTAGACCTCTAAGGAGCCTGTCCTTAGTAACCTAGGTCAATGGAAAGAATTTTCCCTAGTAGACTTTCAAAGAACTTGTCCTTGGCAATCTAGATCAAAGGGAAGAAAATTCTTCTCTCTTTTTTTTTTTTTTAAGCTTAATAGAAACACAAACAAAACAACCTAAGATATAAAACAAAGAGAAAAATAGATGCAATAAGAACTAGAAAGAAACACACAAACTAGACTGACAAGACACACAGAGACGCAACAAAAAAAAAATGATAAATAGGAATTTATCTGGACATTGCTCTAGATACCAAATGATGAGGAATCTCGTAGATATAAAGATTCAGAAATTTCAGGCACACACTTTGATAGAAATAAGATTTAGGATAAAACACCCTCCCCACTAAACTTCCAAGAAAGCTGCTCCTGAAAACTTAGATAACAGGGATAAAAATTTAAGAAATTGATTGATTATCACATTCTTTCAGCTTCTTAATGTAACAAGTAAAGCAAATCACTCATCTCACTTGAAGTACAAAGATAAAAGATTTTGCATCAAACAAAACTAAAATGAGAAAAATCTTACAACTATATTGATAGTAAAATCTCTCTGAACTCTCAATTGTCTATAGACCAATTTATGTATTTATACATAATTCCTAAAATTGATAAAAACAAAAATTATCTAATCCTATCTAATAGATCTAATTGAAACTGAAATTAAAAAGATTAAATATATGATTCTATCCTAAAAGATTTATTCCTAACTAATTTAAATCAAATTTGATCTTTATAGATTAGATCAGATTTAATTTAAAGCTTAAAATATAAACTGATCCAATTCAAATATAAACTAAGTTAAAACAAATCTAAACACAATCTAAATGTATCCTATCACATATTGGACTAGATAGTAGTGCCTCTAATATGATCCGATTGCTTGCCCTCTAAGTTACTTTAATTAAGCTTGATTCTTTGATTTCTAAACAACTTGAAATAACTTTGATTCCTTTAACTCCAGGTTATCAACAAACTCTTTCCTAATGTTAAAATAACCAAATTACCCTCCTAAACTTGCATTAATGAGATAAATGCATCTTGTAGTGGTTCTCAATGGTGAAGGTGCATAGGTAGGAGAGGGAGCAGGGAGGGACAATGTTGGTGTATCAAAACACCAACTGATCTTGGCCTTCAAATTAACAAGGTGCATGAAGCATCATTATTAGCGAGGCGGATAGTATAATGGACCTTTTTTAATGGCGCTAGAGTAAACTGTGAACAGGAAAAAAAATTTTGAAAAAAAAAGAAAGTAGATAAATTCGAGGAGGTAAAGAAGGTGTCGGTTCCCGGTGGTAAATAAAGGAAAAGCAAAATATATGAATGTCAATCGATTTTGTTTGATTTCATAATTAATGCATCATGCGGACTCTTTCGTTCGCTGACTTGGAAAATAAAATGTCAGACTAATGGGAAAGGATATGGGTCCCCGTCCTGCTGTTTGGTAATTTTTGAAGAAATAGAAATGTTTCAAAGAACAATTCAAAAAAAAAAAGTTTTAAAGAAATATAATCGTACTCGTGGGATTTACGGTGGATTTATTTACAAAAATATTTCATATAATCATAAAATAAAAATATTAAAATCATCAAATAAGAATTAGATAAATATTTAATTATCTTAAAAAGTTAGGCTTTTCTCACAAAGAAAAATAAAAAATATTATTTATGTATATATTTTTTTCAATTTTATTTTTTAAAATATTCTTTTTTATGGTATTATAGAAAAATATGAGAGAATAGCAGGATTTTTATATTTTTTAAATATATTAAAATTGTGATATCCTCCCATAATTTTTGTGTAAGTGTTGCCTATAATGCGGTTTAGAATAGAGGAAAAGGTGAAGTGTATAGAAAGAGAAGGGGAAAGTGGATAAAGAGAGAAGGAAAAGGTGAGAGTAAGAGAAGCAGAAAGAGAAAGTGGTAGAGAGAAGAAGGAGAAGGGGAAGAAGAAAGTGGTAAAAAGAAATAGACTTGTAAATTGATAGAGCACAAAGACTTACACCAACTTAATACGTGCAAGTAAATTGATGTAAGTCTAAATGTGAAGGTAATTTTTTTGTCTTAATTTAATATAAAGAACTTATTTAATTTAATTTAGTATAATATACTTTAATTTTATATTAAAGCCTAAAACATTATTCTTTAAAATCATAAACTATCCTTAATGTATAGTCTAATTTATTTGAATTATTTATAAAATTAATCCTGATGGAAAAGTGAAAGCATAAAATGTAGCATATATTTTTTGACAAAAGTTGTTTTATTGAAAATTGGGCTCACGTTACATTCTTTTATCAATGAGTCGAGGTATTTTTTTTTTTAAATTATTGGATGCAGATGAAGAAATAGGCTTGCAAACTGATTGAGCACAAAAACTTACAGCAACTTAATACGTGCAATTATATTGCTGTAAATCTAAATGTGAAGGTAATTTTTTTGTCTTAATTTAATATAAAGTACTTATTTAATTTAGTTTAGGATAATATACTTTAATTTTATATTAAAGCTTAAAAACTTATTCTTTAAAATCATAAACTATCCTTAATGTATAGTCCAGTTTATTTGAATCGTTTATAAAATTTAATCCTGATGAAAAAGTGAAAGCATAAAATGTAGCATGTATTTTTTTACAAAAGTTGTTTTTATTAAAAATTGGGCTCACGTTACATTCTTTTATCAATGAGTCAAGGGTTTTTTTTTTTTAAAAAAAATTATTGGATACGGATGAATGAGTCAGGGTTATTTACGATATTAATCAATATCTTTATTAATATTGTTAATTTTGTTACGGTGAATATTGAAGCAAATTAGTAGTTCACAAACGAATAACCCTTACTTTTTTCTTTCTCAAACTTGCTTGTAATAGAGATATCTTATATCTTATGACTTATAAGCTGTCTATTTTTTGTTATTATTTTTTTTAATTTTTTCATCTCCTCCAATATAAAAGATACTCTTTCTGATTTAAAATATCTACCATTTATACATTGATTAAAGAATCTAAAATTAAAAATTAATTATAATAATATTTATTAAAACACTCTTCTTTTTAATTTAACTGTGATCAACTATTTTTTTTGTTTATTTTATGCATATATTTAAGAGAGAAATGAATTATTTAAAGAAATAAAAAAAATCAATCAAAAGAATAAAAGGCCAATCAAAACCAAGAAACTGATTATTAGGTACCTCTGTAGTTTAAAGTTTTAGAAGTGCAAAATGCTTTTATTGGAAATAAGAAAATCTTATTTCCTATAAAAGCAAGAGTACATCAAAGAGAGATAAATTTCTTAGTTTCAGTTTGCCAAGATGAAAAATAAATAAGCCTCAGATGAAATTTCAATTTTAATTTTTAAAATTAATTTAATTCAGTCCAAATCAATTAATGTTATATAATATATTTTTATTATTAAATTTTATATTTTTATATATAATAATTTTACTTTATTATATATTATTTTTGTTTTTATATATATATATATATATCATTTTTAATTAAATATTATTTTTTGTATACTAATAAGTTATTTTTATATTTTTGTTATAAAAAAAACTTATTTTTATTTAGTTTTAATGACTTAAATTACTTTTAATGTTAAATATCCAACTTCAAATTTTGTTTCTTCCCAAAAAAATTGATTAAATTATTCTAATCCAAATTAATAAATATTAGTTCATATAAAGTTAGTTGATTAGATTCAAATTTTCGGGCTAAGTCTAAGATAAATTATTTGTTTAAATCGATTGACTTCTTAATATAAAATCGATTCAAAACATATTTAAAGCCTCCCTTTAACTTATGACATGTTTGGAAATATGTTTGCAGCATCCAAAATCAATTATGGTTCCCAAAATTAATTCTTTTAAATTTTGATGATGTTTAATTTTTATTACTTAAAATTAATTTTTATCTCTAAAATTAATTCTATAAAAAATATTTTTTTTATTTTTTATCAAAATTATTTTTTTTAAAAATTATCAAATATAAATTATTTTATCTTAAAATCAATTCTAATCTAATTAAATTATAACAAAATCAATTTTATTTAAAACCAATTCTAAAAACATAGAATCAAACAACCACTTAGTCGGTGAGCTCAAGTTGGCCAAGTCAATGGAATCAATGGTCTTGTTCCTTTGAGCATCTCCACCAACCCCAACTTGTTGGTTGGGACAACTTTGACCCAGAAGAATTAAGAAAGTGGTTCTTTTTCTTTGTCCAAAAAGGTTGGTTGTTGTAGTTGGCGTGTCACGGCGTCGCCTTGCAATATATCAATCTCTAGCGTACGCCGTACTTGTATTTAATATTATTGTACTTTCTCGTTTTGTGAACACTCATTTTCTCTGGGATACCCAGATCTCAATTTTCTGTGATATCATTCGAAAACCAGGTTCGCCTTTAAAGCTTACATTTTCATTTTTGCTCTTTCATGCACTTTAATCAGTGTTGGATTGATGGTATATATGTTCTTGTGAAATTATCTTGTTTGATCAGAAAATCCACATTCATGTTTTATTGTAGTCTTTTTGTTGTGGTTTGTCGGGAAATCAAAAAGTAGTGAGTGTTGACGATGATCTGGGTTTGTCTTCTAATTTTTTACTGATCAATACTGTTAATGATATAGGAATTGAGATCAATTTATTGGAGCATATTCTTTGTGATACTGGTTTGTAAATTGCAATTTATATATGGTGGATGCAGTTTTGCTTGTTATAATTTGTTGTGTTAATATTTGAGATTAACAAAAACAAAACAAAACAAAACAAAAGAATTGGAGGTAGAGTAATATTATTATTATTATTTGATTATTCGCATATTGGAGTATATCTGTTGCTTGATATGCATAAATCTTGAAAATTGTGGGCTTGTTTGGTTGTTGTGGTTAATACTTATCTTTTAGATAAATGAAAGAGAAATTTATCTTTGTTGAAGCAACTCTAAAAACCTTATCTTTAAGGCTAAGGGATACTCTAATATTTATATACCTTTGCTTCATTTTGGAAATCTCACTTTACGAGGAAGGAAAAGTAAGAGTAATCAATTTTGAATCTTGGAACTAGAAGACTCCTCTTCTTCCTACGTCTTTATTCTTGGAATATGTTATAGTTTATTGTACTTCTCATTGTACTTGTTAGAGGTTTTTATTCAACGCCTGTTGTTGTCCCCTATCAAGTTCTATTTGCCCCAGTTATTGTAGTTTACAGCTCTTGCTCTTCTTCAGAAATTAGAATTTCTAGCCAATTTTTTCCTGTTATACTTTTTCCTCATGTGAATTACCAACCATTGAACAGGAAACAAATTATGGCTCAACCTACAAATCTTACAAGAATAGGCCTTGCTGGACTGGCTGTAATGGGCCAAAATCTTGCTCTCAATATTGCTGAGAAGGGCTTCCCCATTTCTGTATATAATAGAACAACATCCAAGGTTGATGAGACTGTGGAACGAGCGAAACAGGAAGGAAATCTTCCTGTTTATGGCTACCATCACCCTGAATCTTTTGTTCAATCCATTCAAAAGCCTAGGGTCATAATAATGCTTGTTAAGGCTGGTGCACCTGTTGACCAGACCATTAAGACGCTATCTGCATACTTGGAGAAAGGTGATTGCATAATTGATGGTGGTAATGAGTGGTATGAGAACACCGAGAGAAGAGAGAAAGCTATGGCTGAATTGGGCCTGCTCTACCTTGGGATGGGAGTTTCGGGTGGCGAGGAGGGTGCTCGGCATGGTCCTTCTTTGATGCCTGGTGGTTCTTTTGAGGCCTACAAATACATAGAAGACATTCTTCTCAAGGTGGCAGCTCAAGTCCCCGACAGCGGTCCCTGTGTGACTTATGTCGGTAAAGGCGGATCTGGCAATTTTGTGAAGATGATCCATAATGGAATCGAATATGGTGACATGCAACTGATTGCGGAGGCTTATGATGTGCTAAAGTCAGTTGGGAAGTTGTCAAATGAGGAACTACAAAGCGTCTTCTCAGAATGGAACAAGGGGGAACTTTTGAGTTTCCTGATTGAAATTACTGCAGATATATTTGGAATTAAGGATGACAAAGGAGATGGATATCTGGTTGACAAGGTTCTAGACAAAACTGGCATGAAGGGTACCGGTAAGTGGACTGTCCAGCAAGCTGCTGACTTATCAGTTGCTGCCCCCACTATAGAAGCTTCTTTGGATGCTAGGTTCCTTAGTGGATTGAAGGAGGAAAGAGTTGAAGCTGCAAAGGTCTTCAAACAAGGTGGTTTTAGTGATATCCTGAATGATCAACCTGTAGACAAGCAGAAGTTGATTGATGATGTTAGGAAAGCCCTTTATGCTGCGAAAATCTGTAGTTATGCACAGGGAATGAATCTGATCCGTGCGAAGAGTATCGAGAAGGGTTGGGATTTGAAGTTGGGTGAACTTTCCAGGATTTGGAAAGGGGGTTGCATCATAAGAGCAATATTCTTGGACAGAATCAAGAAGGCATATGACAGGAATCCTAATCTCGCTAACCTTCTTGTGGATCCGGAGTTTGCCAAGGAAATAATCGATCGCCAATCTGCCTGGCGTAGAGTGGTGTGCCTTGCTATCAACTCTGGTATTAGCACCCCGGGTATGTCTGCTAGTCTTGCTTATTTTGACACATACAGAAGGGAAAGATTGCCAGCTAATTTGGTGCAAGCTCAGAGAGACTACTTTGGTGCTCATACGTATGAAAGGATTGACATTGAGGGGTCTTTCCATACCGAGTGGTTCAAGCTTGCCAAACAGTCAAGAATCTAGATTACTGGTACTTGAACCTATCAGAACTCCGAATAAATGCAATGTTTTCTGCTCAAAACTTTGTGCTGAGTTGAGCATGAATAACTACATGATGAACTTTTAACTTCATCATGTCCATCTTGGTTGCTTGGCTTTTTTTGTTTTCCCAATTGTTGTATCTTTGCTGATCCTTTTGAATGTTTGTGATACGATGGAAAATTGCCCCAGTTCATGGTGCCTTTTTAAGTTCATACCATTTGAGAAGAATTCTCTAGCACCATGGATTGTATCATTGATACATTTGGATGTGAAGTTAATCAGCTAATTGCAGTAGTTCATTCGGTCCCTTTTATTTTCAATTGATGCTTTTTTTTCTCCTCTAATAATGATAGTTCAAAAATGTTTTTGGGGTAACCATAAAAACTCGTGGAGGATGACCAATTTCGATTTCTGTGTGAAAGTATATGGACTCTTCACCGTCCTATTTCGTTCATTCACTCCTTCTGTTTGAATATACACGGAATTAGCTTCTATGCCGAGTTATGCTCTGATCATGGATTGTAGCAGAGTATGTACCTCAAGTTAATTTTATATGTTCCGCCCAAAAAAAAAATCTACGCATGTTTTTTCTGTCACCAGATGAAACCAAATCCAATGCAATTCTTTTCTTTCGTTTCCCACGTATTTTATATTTGTTGGTGTTTAGCAATTTAGCCTCTGGAATTTACAGTTTCCTTATAAATTTGTTGTGTCTTACCCGACCAAGACAGTTGATGTTTGCTACGTAAATGTACTAACTGATTTTTTCCCCCTATAATTTGTATCTTTTTTCTTACATTTCCAGTTTTTTGCACTCAATTAGTATACTCGAGTTGGATTAGGATCCTTTAAAGTTCGTATCCTTGTAAAATGAGAAAATAAAAGAATATCCACCTTTAAATCAATAGTTTGCAATGTATATGAATCCCAAAAAATGATCTAAAGGTGAATAATTCTTTATTTTTATTTTTTTTAATATAATAATTCTTTAATTTTTTGCTTTACAAAGATCTATATCTATTTGAATTACTTGTCACATCACATGTAATTTCATGAAAAGAATGCTCTTTCTTTTTTTCTTTTTCTTTCTTTTTAGTCTCTTTTTTGGGAAGAATTTGTTCTTCTTAAATAAACATTACTGATATTTAGTGAACTCAAATTTTGTATAAGCTATGTTAAATTTTAATATGGATAAGGAGCCTCTCATGTTAAAATAAACATGATAAGTTCATGACCTTGTCATGTTCATATTTTTATTATTGATTTTTATCTTTTTAACTTTTCACCCTTCTAAGATAACTTAATCAAAATAGTGGAAAAATAAACATGGCAAAGTTATGTTAATTTTCAATGAGAGAATCCTTATCCTTTTAATATATTTATCTTAAAATTTTGAGGAGGTAAAATTGATAACTTAAATTTTAGGTGAAGTCTTATAAATTTTATTTTACCTTTTTTAAATAAACCTATTAGACCCAATTAAGAGACACCTAGTTGGGTTCATCAGTACCTGCTTGACGGGAGTCAAGGGAAGAAAGGAAGCCTGAAAATTATTGGGAGGACGTTGCATAACTTGATTTGAAAAAAAAAAATAAGGGAGCAAATATAACCAAAAAGAAGATCAGGGGAGCACCAAAAAATAAAATAAAATAAAATCAAGGGAGCAAATGACTGGAGTAATATCAATAGAATTTGAGTAAGAGTTGATATATAATTAATTCATGGTGAAAACAGCTTTGTATTAATAAATAAGAAGTTAACTAGTTGATATTGATCATCAACCACATAAGGTTCAAGAAAACTCACTTCTAAGGTGCTTGCTACAATGTACCTTACAAACTAAGGTGCTTAATGCACCTTGTATTATTGTGCACTTAGTGTGCTCCTCGACTAGCAATTAGAGGTCAGCCAGTTATTATGTCATTTCCCTTTTTTTTTCTTTCTGGTGATTAGAGGTGAGCCACCGACACCGAAAAACTTCGAGAAACTCCGACGAGGGCAGCCATCGTGTCTTTTGCAGCCACGTCATGCTCACCATGACAAGCTCCTCATTGGCGAAAGTGGCATCACCCCATCAATCGCCAGAGTCGAGGTCGGGCACCGCATCTCTTGATCACCTTATCTTCCACCGCAACTCTCAAGGCCACCATTCCTACCCTTTCTCCCCAACCGTCCACATGTCCTATGCCGTCTCCCAAGTTGCATGGTCCTTGTCGGACCTTCCTTTCCTCCAGTCCATCTTCTCATTCCACCCTTGCTTCCTCCTTTCTCCTCTCATCACCTCTCCCAGATTGTCCCCTATCCTTGCATCACTTTCCATTCCTTTATTTGAAATCAATTATAGTGAATATTGCAAACAATTAGTGTTCCCTTTTGTTTTGTTATATATTAATCTCACAGTTTTGTTGTATGGTTGGCTGTATTAAGGTTCATATAACACAAGGTGACCTTGAGGGGAAATCACAATTTTGGAATATTTGATCAGAAAGTCAGATATGTTTCGGGTTATTAGTTTCATCGATTAATTTTTGGGCATGTAGTTAGGAATGAAGAATGGGTATCATGGGTTTTGTGATAATTAGGGGAAAGATTGGATTTTTTAAGCTCTATAGGTAATTGGGCATCATGGGTTTTGTGAGAAATTGAGAAAGTGCCATAATCTATAGTGCTTTGGCATCGCTTGCTATTTCCCAAATAACCAGCTAGATGAGAGAGCATGTGGGGTGGAAGTATCAGGTTGTGACTTCATATGAGTGGTGCCAGAAAAGAAGGAGAAGGAGAATGAGAGCGAGGAAGAAAAGGAGAAGCGGTTGCCAAAGGGAAGGAGCTTTTATATTTATTAAATAAATGCAGATATCCAAGATCCAGAATCAGGAATCTAGGTTCCCAACAACATTCACAATCATTCGATTTTAGTTTGCTCAAACCAATGCCTCATATTAAACCGCAGGTCTAGATACACCCTAGGTGCATGACGAAGTATAGTGCATTTAAGAAATCACCCACTTCTAAATTTGCTTTCTATTAAATAATGTGGAATTATTATACTAGCAAGAGAGAGATTAGGCTATTTCAAACCTATACATGTATGCTTGTTTCAAGCCTCTTTTCTTTTGTCATTTCTTTAAAATATCATAACATTTTAAAGTACTTTAAATTTAGTTGTTATAATATTTTAAAGGGACAAGGCTATCATCCTCACAAATTGTTTGGAAGATTCAATACTTGCAAGAGTTTGTTTTATGACGAGGATTAATAAATAGTATTATGGGGACTAATGAACAACTTTTGTAGATTTTTGATAAATAGTATTATGGGGACTAATGAACAACTTTTGTAGATTTTTAGTTATGTAATGGAGATTAAAAATTTTTCTCTCTCCAACTTTTTATCTCTCTCAAGTATGAAGGGGACTAATGAACAACTTTTGTAGATTTTTAGTTATGTAATAGAGATTAAAAATTTTTCTCTCTCCAACTTTTTATCTCTCTCAAGTATGAAGTGATAGAAAATTTTGAAGAGATGAAATGGGGATCAATGTTCAACTTTTGGGAATTCATAAGAGATTTAATAAATAAGCTTTGTATTTGAATACATATTCGAGCACATTCTGTCTTTTGAATTGAAAATCTCCATGCTTCAACTGAAAATTCTCCCCAATTTTATATATGAATCCCCACCGAGCAAATAATATGATAGAAAAGTTGGATAGAAAATAATTAAAGCTAGAAAGAGAATGTTTTTTTACTCCCCATTATATAACTAAATCCCCTTTTAAAAAAAATAAAGATCTTTAGTTCCCCATGATATTGTTCATTACTAACCATTGCAAAACCAATTTTGCAAGTATTAAGTCCTTCAAAATATTTGTGAGGACCAAAGACATATCCATTTTAAAGTACTTGCAAGCTTGTAGTAAAAGACGAAAATTGCTACAATTAGAACTTAAGTGAATTAGTCTAATCCATGTAGGGATTAAGACAAACAAAAAATATAGTGGATGGCAGAGTGATATAACTGCCATTGTAGGAGGGATCAAATCCTCTTCATTATCTTATATGTCCCATTCCTGCTAAGTTTATGGAGTCCGAACAAATAGCCAGTGAGGAAGACCGGTTGAGTGGATAATAGGCCAAAGATTTTAGTTGCTATAGATGCTAAAGGCTAGACTAAAACATGTTAGTTCTTATGCATACTAAGGTGCTTTATAAGAGTATAATGACTAGACAACATAATTAGAGAGCCCATCGATCATATAAGTGGATGATTTGGCTTTAGTGCTCGTTGAATGCATTGTTCAATCATTTAAGGAAAAGAACTCATTACATGAAGCTAGATAACTTTTCATCTACCATGATCAACCTATGTTTTATTAGGCCAATCGTCTAATCAGGTATGGGTCCAGTCCATAAGCTTCCTAGCTCGTAAGTCAATGGAGTTGGCTTAATGAGTTGCAAAGTTGGAGAGTTTGTACGTTAAAGGGTCAACTAAGTGATAGTGTAGTCGTTTATAATGCTTAGTATGCTAGTTCAAACTTAAGAATTTGTTCACAATGTAATTTGATCAAATATGAATAGGTGAAAACTCTGACTGATATTGATACTAAATAGGTTTGTCAACATCAACTAGAGTTTTAACTCATTAACATACTCCACAAATCAAAGATTATGTTTATCCTATTGCAATGAACAAATTAGTCACTATATGATTAGTTTATTAAGGTAGAAAGATTTTGAATCAGGATAAAAGGTGACTCAATTTGGTTTCTATAAAAAAAAAGCCTCAAACAATATGTGATTGTAAAGGAGCAACAAAGTGCCACCACATCCTGATTGAAATTTTAGTGATGATTATTATAATTAGAGAATAAATGAAGACTTAGACCTGCCAGAAAGTTATGAACCAAAGACAGCTGTAGAACTTAAAGAAGAATTGGAACAAGTTCCTTATTAGAGATAACATACATCAACTGTTGAAGATGATTCTCCCACAAAAAGAAATCAAGAGACTTCAAAACAAACTCTCAAGCCTCCATCAAATAATAACTATTTGGCATTGGAGATGTAAGCCATCGGATCTACTTAGAATGTGATCCTTGATTGCCTAACTCTTCAAGAATCATAGCTTCTTGAAATTTTGAATATTATCAAGAGAAGAGGTTGATTCTTTTTGGATGCTCATTTCTGTGATGCCCATTTCTTCCTCTTGTTTTATCTTTTGATGATGACAAAAAGGAGAGAATAGGGAGCAAAAACTTACGGGGAGCCATCATCATCATGATAGGAATACAAATGCATTCATGTTTAAATATCTTTATTGGATTCCTTGATGGATCAATTTTAATTCCTTATGTTGGTAATTGAAATAGAGTTTTGCATATATGAACCAACAACACAATTTCAAACCACATAAGATGTAATTTAATTTTATGAAAGTAGGATCACCAACCTCCAGCCATAGTCTTAATGTGATGAATTGAGACAAGAATACAAAAGAAGCACCTGCATGAACACACACACACACAAAATCTTCTAGGCTACAACAGTTCACAGTAGATGGAGTAGGGTATTATTTTTACTATGCTTATACTGGGGACTCAATGTCATATTCATATAGTCAAACTCTATCCATCAAAGATTCTAACTCTGGCTACCTCATTAAGGAAAGAATATCTCCATAATGCCTAAATAAAATCTCTCAGATTAATTGAGATTAATGGCAGATTTTATTACAATTTAATTGTTAATTATGGGTAAGAAAATCAAGACCATAACTATTAGATTTAATTTTATAATTCAAAATTTAAATCTTACTTTCTCCCATTTAGTCTTAGCATTTTCTCATCCTTTATGATATTCTCTAAACTACTTTTATGCTTATATCCAAGTAGTTAATTACACAACTCATGGCGGTAAGTCCTTCTTTTATAGCGAGTACTACCTTTCATGTATTGCAATCCAATTTCCTTTTAGCAAAAAGCCACAACTTTACTGAATGAACAAGTACAATACTTATTTTGATCCAAACAAACATATATCTTTCCAAACCAAATGTATATAACCAAAATGAGAAGGCAAGTAAATTAAACCAGAGTTTTATTATAGCCGAAGGACTTTACATAGCAGAATCAACTAACATGGACTTTGCATGATCCTTAAGTAACCTTGGTGGCATGCCTTTTGTCAAAGAATTTGCAATCAACAATTAGTGCTAACATGTTCAATAATGATGTCATTTGCTTTAACATATTCCTTCAAGGCTAATGATCCACCTGGTTTCCTGATCCCCCGGTTCCCTGACCTTCCTCACCTGACGTAAAACATTTCTTAACCTCTTCACTCTGTTAGAGCTCAAGGCTAGATGGCTTGTGATTCGTCCAAATTTCCTATTTGTTTGGTCTAAGTCCATTTCATAATCTTGCATTACTAGTGGGTATTACTCTTACCCCCTATAAATACCATAGAAAGGGAGGGGGTGAAGCAGCTTCATTTCAACCCATATACCAACCCTTGTACTTTCTCTACCTGGTCAAGACCAGAACATTTTGGCACCATTGGTGTGGAGTCAGGTAAAACTGCTTCCACTCCACCTTCTCCTGTAATCTACATGCCAGTCACCATCACCATTGTCAATACACGCAGCACATAGTATTATCGCCACATAAAAATGCTTTTTGTTATTGCACACATATCACCATTAGTAGGACCGATATGCATAGCACCAAAATCACCGCAAAACAAAACCTACTACATTGCTCTGTTCATCTAATACATTCCCAAAACAAACAACCCATATCACCCAAAAAGGACCGCACTAATAGAATTGCTCCCAAAAGAATATGGCTTTGTGGCCATTGTTCCCGTTCTCTACTACTTCCTCAATTTCTACATGGCTATCCAAGTGGCCAAGGCTCACAAGAAGCACAAGGTGCCTTATCCTACCCTTTATGCCTCTGAATCTGAAAACAAAGATGCCAAGCCCTTCAACTACGTGGCTCAATCCCCAGCCAATCCCCATCCAACCAGTGGCTCAAAGCTACACAGTAAGATCTAAATTGAATTCCTAGCGATACATGCAAAGGGCGAACAAGTAAGTAAGCCATTCAAAGTGTAAGTTTTTGTTGATTGTTAATACCCCCAATATGGAAACTATTTATATGATCTTTGTTGTTTTTGATTAATTCTCTCATTCTTACTTTTACTATTTGATCTTCTGCATTCTTTGAAATTGGATTCGCTTATGCTATAGCATTGCTACTTTCTTCGAATGCATGTCGTGAAATCAAACAGGAAATGGATATAGGACACAATGGGGTGTGGGAAATATTTTGAAGTTCTATCTTTTGCAAGAGCTTGAGGGAGATTGAATAAAGAAGAAGAAATGATAAAAATAGTTGCTTTGTTTATTTGGGGTAGGAACTGCCATAGCAGTATCAAAAAGTGAAGAAAAATGACAAAGAATGATAATGAGTGTTTACATATCACTTGTTAATAGAAGGAAAAAGGTGCCAAAATATTTAAGAAGCTAAAGAGTTTAAATACTCATTCTCTTTCATTCAATATAACAGGGACTTGATGGAACAAGTATTTAGGCGGTATTTGTCGGGAAGCCAAAGAGTTTACTTCGACTAATAGAATGGAATGTTTGTCTCATCGAGTTGGGTATGAAATTGTTGAGGTGAGGAGAATAGTACTTGAAGAGCATGAGTTTGTCAAAAAATGTGCATTGCGATTTCAATAGTCAAAAAGATAGATGATTGCTTTAGGTGGTTTATTGCTAATTCTGAGGACATTGTGATGATGATTTGAGTAAGGTCGAATCATGATTTGGATAAGGTTTGTTTTTGTAAGTTCCAACATTGGTATAAAGAAAGAATACAAGTTTGTGACCAATACTTAGTAAAATATGAGAAAACTTGTAAATGATGATGGTTTTGACTTTGATCAATGGATTAGAAAATGCTATGTCAAATTGAAGTTCATAAGAGTGTATCGACCCATGTTTGAACTTGTTCGAGAAAGTAGGAGCAATTATTATCGATTACCAAGCACATCAAAGAATGCTAGAATTTGGGAAAGACAACTACCAAGTGTGTCAAGGAGCATTCAAACATGGTCAAAGTGCTAAAGGTGGTAGGAGAATGACAACCCATGTTCAAGAGTCAGGATTAGGCCACCTGTCAATAATGGTTATTGAAGGTTTAGCTAGAATTTGTCTATAAATATGACCTTAGGTCATTTAGTCAGCTATGGTTAAATACTTACAAAGTACCTACTATTCGCATGTCATTAAAACAATGGAGTTACAAGGAAACATTGAGTAAACACCATCACCTTTAGTCTAGGTTTTTTACTTTCATTTCATTTCCATTTTGTCAAGTTAATTTTCATTTTTTTTGGGGCTAAAATTATTCAAAGTGTCAAATAATTGATTGACATTGATAGTGTTGAATATGGGTAAAAGTGTGTTGGAGGCAAAATTAGTCAAAGCATCGAAAAGTTGATCGACATTAACAATATTGAGTATTGGTGCGAGAAACTGGAGGTGGACTTAAGAAAATTTCGAGAACTTAGTCCAATGAGTAGCATGTGCCTAATCAAAGTAGATCCAAAGTGAGTTGGCACAAGAAAATAAAGACTCAACAGTAGGATGTGCTAACGGTTACGTGACAAGTTATAGCATTGGACGATTACACAATAGAAACAAGACTTGACGGTTGCAGCGATTACAAGAGAAGGGATGTTGCTCCTAAAGCCAAAGGCGGGAACAGTTACTAACAATTCAAATTTGGAGCATTATGAAGTTGTGATGATATAACCGTCAATGACACTTGGCAAAATCTGACAGTGTCACTTTAGTCTATAAATGGGGAAGGAGTCACCATGTTTAGGGAGTTTAGTCCAAGAACACACACTTGTAACACCCCTAGATGCTCCTTTGTCACACTGGCAATGTGGAGTCAATGGAAAATCAAATACATTCCCTTCAACTTATTTATTTTCTTTTAAGTATAGTTCTTTGTTTCATCATTCCTTTTCTCCTCCTTCTTCTTACTGTACTTAGTTACTTTGAACTTTGCTTAATCAAAATCATTATCATGTTTCTTGCTTGAAGTTTATCATTTCAACACTTTATTACTTCAAGTTTATTATCTTTACAATTCATTTCTATCAATTTATACTTTATTTCAATTCGTGGCATATTTGACACTTGAAAACGTTGACAGTTCACTGGAATACATCGATTAAGAAAAGAATTAATTGGTAAAAGTCTTTGAACAAAAGCTGTAATTTGAGAGCCTGCAAGAGGATATGCTTTTGTTTTTCGAATTGAGATCTAGAAGCAAACTGTTATTACTATTTGTTTGTTTTCAATAGTAAACAAAAACCAAGTAAAACACATATGCTTTTCGTTATTTCCATTTTATTGTTTCATTTCATTTCATTTTTATTTTTGTAGTTAAATTTATATTCTGTTTAGTCAAAGTTATCAAATTGATCAATTATAAATTCTTATTTTAATATTTGATCCAATGAGCTACTCACAGCTTATTAGTCTGATATTACATTTCACACAAATTTTACGTCCATTTAGAGAAAGTAATTCCCTTTCACGAATTGAGATATAAAATCAAATTTGATCAATTGAATAGCTTTTTCGATTCTAGTTTCAACATCAAATACTATTACAATCTATTAGTGCTTAAGCTTTTAACTCGATAGATTTTTACCCAAAATTCCAAATGTATTTCTCGCACTGCTTTTATAGCTCACTATTAAAATAAATTTTAGATTTTACCTATAAAAATGAGATTTAGAATTGGGGACTCACTTCAACTTTTAAGAGCTCGTCAATGCCAAGATTTGGTGTCCAAATGAAAGAAGTCAACAGCCTTTTAATGTTACCGAAAATTTAGACAGCTGGCCATGTTGTTCATCGTAGAGTGCGAGCCTGGTCAATCGTCAAATATTTTTGGGTCCATTCATTTTAAAGAGCAAGTCCTTTTCTTTACCGACAATTTTAATAAGTAGTCACTAATGGTCGTCATTTTAGCGAGTCCTGGTCAATAGTCATATATTTTTATAATATTCGTTATTTAGAGTTTATATATATTACAAATATGTTTATAACTAATTTCATAAAATTATTTTCACATAAAAAATTATAAAATACTTTTATATTAAAATTATAACGTTATTTATATTTTATAATTACTGTATTAATAAGTATGATTAACATAAAGTTAATAATTTCTTAATAATTAAAATATATAAATAATTTAAAACAAAAATAAATAAACTAACTTTAAAAATGGATGAAGTATTATTTAGTCCATTCATTGTGAAGTCCAGGTCCTTTTAATCCTACGGACAATTTAACAGGTGGCGATTTATTTTTATACAGGAATTATTCTTCTGCAAATAATTTTTTTGAGAAATTATTAAGTGATTTTAGAATATTAGGTAAAATTATGCTCGCATTATTTATAAATTGACATTTTACATTATTGTTTTTGGCATTTGTAGTCTTTCATTTTAAAATGCAAGTCTTGGTCAATAGTAATTTTTTTTTCAGTCTCGTTGCGGTTAAGAAAAAGGACCTTTCACTTTGTAATAATCATTTTAAAAGACCTTATGTATGTAATTTATCATAGGTAAAAATATGTACGGGCGAATTGCTAATGGGATTGACTTAGTTGATCAATCTTCTACTACTGTACAGTTATGACTTAGATTTGATTTTTAGCCTTTTCTGTTAATGGAGGATTTGTAAATATTTATGTAATGCGTAATAAATTCAAAACTATACCTTGACCTAAATTGAGATGAGTCTTCCCCCATAAACTTTTGTGAATCAAGGCAAAAAGAAAAAGAGAGAGAGAGAGAGAGAGAGTAAAATACACTTAATTTTTTGAGGAGTTAAAAAATAACACTTTATCTCATTTGTTAATGAGAAATTCTTAAATGCTTTGAGTAAGACAAAAATTTTGCTCTATTTCATTCATAGTTTAATACATTAATTTTTGTAAGCCATCATTATCTCCTACTATTTTTACATTTTTAATATAACACTTGATGTGTTTAGTGATAAATGGTATCAAGCAAAATTTTAATTTTGCTCTCAAAGCATATAAGAATTTTCTTATTTTTTATAAAATATACACTTTACTCCCATCCACTAAGTGTGTTTGGATTTGTTTTTAAAAGAAAAAAAAAACACTTTTTTAAGTGTTTTTAATTTTAAAATAAAGTGCTTTTATAAGTTTTAAAAAATATATTTGGATATAATTTTAGGAAAATGCTGATAAAAAAAAATTTAATTTACTATTTTTTTAAGTTAGTAATACCCTGCTTAAAAAGATAAAAAAAGAAAAAGAAAAAGTGGTTTTTGAAATTAAGATAATTTTTTATGTATTTGTTTGTGCTTCTAGCACCAAAAAAATTATTTTTTCAAAATTTTTCAAATAAATTACTTATAAAATTTTTAATATTATTTGTTAGTACTTCTCAAAAAAAGAAGAAACAAAAAATCAGTTTTTTACATTTTTGAGAAATAGATAGGAATTTACTTCTCTTAAAAAAGAAACAGTAAAAGAGAGAATTTAAGAACCACTACTTTCTCCTTTAGCATCCTCAAAATCTTTTAAAAGATATCACTTTCTTTCTGCACTCTCTCTTCAGGTCCTTAATTATAATTTATCAAAAATATTATCTCTATATTTATCACATTTAAATCGTTTAATAACTTCTAATTTTGATAAAATATATTTTTACAATTATATTTTTAAATGTAAAATATTTTTCTATTTTTATTTCTAGTTCTGCTTCTACTTTTGATTTTAAAGAAATACTTTTTCTAATATCTTAACCAAATAAACATTATAAATTACTTTTACTTTTGTTTTTTTTAGAAGCTGAATATTACTAATTTTAGAAAAAGTGAGAAATTAACTTTTTCTCTACAAGTATTTTTTTTTAATAAAATTATATTCAAATATTCTTAAAATTTTATAAAGCATTTTTTTTTCTAAAAATGCTTTCTCTAAAAAATAAATACAAATGCACTCTTAGTAAATTGGAGTTGAATATATATTTTATAAATAAATAAGGTGAAGTATTATTTCTCAATATTTAAGGATGTCTAGTGTATTTTACCTTAAAAAATAGCAAATCTAATTGTTCCATAAATTCATTATTACATCGATTCCACCTTCACATTATAATGCCAAGCAGCACGAATACTACAAACCAGCGCCCACGGTGTAGTAACTATTAATCTTTGTCTTTAATTAATTTTTGTTAATTTAAATGTGTAGAACACCATTACTCATGTGATTATCGCATTATCTTCTTCCTTCATCTCTTGGCCATTTTATTTGTCGACATGCATAACTTAGTCATGGCGCTTCATCTCTTGACTATTGCACCTCTCTTGATTTTAGTTATGGTTGGTTTAATTTTATTTTTAGTAGAATTACTTTTAAAATTAAAGTTAAAAAATTATTTTTAGTAGAATTAAAATTGAAAGAAATGATTTATATTTCAAAATAATATCGCAAAAATAAGTTTAAAAATTATTTTTTTAAATAATATAAAGCAAATTTACTTTTAAATCTAAAATTACTAAAAAGATATAATTGAACTTTAAAATAGAATAAAATAAAATATTAATAAGGTTAATATGATAAAAATATTATTTCAATTTTTGAAAGTAAACTGAAAAACAACTACAAAAATACTTTCACCAAAAATAATTTTGGGAGGTTGAAAAATTTGGTTTGAGTATCTGAAAATTTTACCCAAACAAAAGTAACATTGTTCAAATTCATTTTCAAGTGAGTAAAAGTAAGTTTGGCCTTGGCAAAATGTATAACAAACAGGCACTTAATTTATAAGTTATCTTAGTACTAGAGCTGTCGCCGATTAACAATAATATATATATATATATATATATATATATATATATATATGTGCGCGCTGTGTGTGTGTGTTGTATTTTTGGCTAGCATGCATAGCCAAGGGTTGAGGATCTATTTGAGTATATAATGCCTACATCAGGACTCTTTCAAACAAGTGTGTATTCTCACTTTTAATTTGGAGAAAATTGAGAAAGTCTCGTTCTTTTCTTTTAAAATTCACGAGGGAAGGAAACTATTTTTCATGTTAAAATTTTGGAGGTAGAAAATGGCAGCATTTAAGATTTCAAGTTGTACGAAGGAACCGACAAAAGAAAACGAGAAAATGTCGTATTCCTTGACAAGAGTTATCAATGTGTATAAAGAGTAGTAAAATTCAATCTTTCCTTATTTCCTAACTCTTTTTTCACGTCTCCTTAGGAGAGATGTATGAATTTCACTAGGGAATTCTTCTCCCAGACCAACAAAATACGTTATAGACGTTATCGTTTTTCCAAAAAAAGAAAAAGAAAGAAAAAGAAGACAAAAACAGAACAGAGAAAAAAAATCTTGGCTTAAATATATTTTTAACTTTGTAAATAGAGGTTATTTTATTTTTAATCATTTTAGTTCTTATTTTTCCTAATATTATATTATTTATTTCTATCATTAAGCAATACTATTAAGTAATGATATTTATAAGAATAAAAAAATTATTAAAATATCTATAAATATTAAATATATATTTTAAAATAATTTTTTAAATTGAAATTTAGAATAATAATAATTAAAAATATAATATTAAGAAAAAGGAACCAAAAATAATTTTTTTTTATAAAAACTAAAATTAAAATAACCTATGTATACAGAAATTAAATACATATTTAAGCCAAAAATCTTACATCAATAAGCGAGGGGTGGGGCTAAGGGAGTTTTCACGATGTTACATTGGTGTCCCTTCCCTTGGTTCATAGATATCCGCGTATTTTCTCCGTGCCCTTGATATCACACTCCATTCCCTTGCTCCTTTTCACTCTGCCTTTGTATTTTCTTCTCAATAATCAGTTGAAGGATGGCTGAGCAAATTCCATACAGAGTAGCTGCAAGCCTCATTAGCAGGTTGGCTTCATTGGCATTCGATGAATTTGGGCGGATTAATGGTGTCTCGGGAGATTTGGAAAGGCTCAGGAATACTGTTGAATCGATCGAAGCTGTGCTACTTGATGCTGATCAGAGACAAGAGCAAGACCGTTCTGTACAACTTTGGATAGCAAGGCTCAAAGATGTACTCCATGCTGCTGATGACTTGTTCGACGACGTTGCTACTCAAGATTTGCTATTCAAAGTGGATGGTTGTAAAAAAACAATGAAAGAGGTGCGTCATTTCTTTTCATCCTCAAATCCAATTGTTTCTCGTTTTCAAATGGCTCGTAAAATAGACAAGATACGCAAGAAGTTCAATGATGTAGCAGAAGATATGTCTAAGTTGAATTTAATCCCAAGACTTGTATTGGATAACCAAACTGAGATTGGATGTAGGGAAACAAGTTCTTTTGTGTTAGAATCAGATGTCGTTGGAAGAGAAGATAGCAAAAGGGAGATTTTAAACCTGTTGAGACAACCACATGAAAACCAGAATGTATCGTTGATTGCTATTGTTGGTATCGGGGGTTTGGGCAAGACAACTATTGCTCAATTAGTTTACAATGATGAAGAAGCCCAAAGACTCTTTGAAAAGCGAATGTGGGTGTGTGTTTCTGATGATTTTGAGGTCAAAACTATTGTCAGGAAAATATTAGAATCATTAATTGGTAGCAAATGCGATGATCAATTATCATTAGACAAATTGCAACATATGCTTCGTGAAAATTTAAATGGTGAAAGATATTTGTTAGTAATGGATGACATTTGGAATGAGAGTTATGAAAAATGGAGTCAATTGAGAACTTATTTGATGTGTGGTGCTCAAGGTAGTAAGATTTTAGTGACAACCCGTAATAAAATTGTGGCACAAACAATGGGAGTAAGCACTCAATTTGTTTTGCAAGGCTTGACTACAGAACAGTCTTGGAGTTTGCTAAAGAAAATAGCATTTGGAGATGATTCTGATAGAATCAATGATACACTTGAACCAATTGGTAAAAAAATTGCAAAAAAGTGTAGGGGAGTTCCACTAGCAATTAGAACTGTGGGAGGCATGCTACTAGGTAAAAAGGATAGTGAATGGATTAATATTTTAGCAGGTGATTTTTGGAAGCTGTGTGAAGATAAGAACAGTATCATGCCTGTTTTAAGATTGAGTTATCAAAATTTGTTACCTCAATTGAGACAATGTTTTGCTTATTGCTCCATATATCCGAAGGACTGGGAAATTGAAAAGAATGAGTTGATTCAATTATGGATGGCACAAGGTTAGCTAGAATGCAACAGATAGAACATGGAAGATGTGGGCAATCAATTTGTTGAGACTCTTATGATGAAGTCCTTTTTTCAAGATCCAAGAATTGATAAATATGGTAATATATGTAGTTTCAGAATGCATGATTTAATGCATGATCTTGCATTACTAGTAGCTGGAAATGATTGTTACTTGGATAGTAAGAAACAAGAACTTGTCGGAAGACCCATGCATATGACATTATTTCAATCTGGCATCTTCGGTTTGTTGGATTCATCTTACGCAAGCAGGTCGCAAAACGCGACCAGTCTGTTGGATTCATCTAAGACAACCATTCTACGAACATTGATTTTATGGCCACCAAATTATTTGGGCGAAGTTTCACAATTTAGGTTAGTGTCATATGTTGTTTCAACTTTCCGATGCTTACGCAGCTTGAATCTTTCTCATTCTTATTATTTAAACAAGTTGCCAGATTCGATAGGCTAGTTGAAGCATTTAAGATATCTTGACTTATCAGAGTGTGTGAATCTAAAAAGCCTTTCAAAATCTATAAGCAATCTTGTTAACTTGCAAACATTAAAATTGAATGGCTGTCAGGGTCTTCAATTTTCCACAAAAATTGTCACACGGTTAATCAATTTGAGGCATCTTGATGTATCTGGTTGTAAAGCATTTAAAAACATGATGCCAAGTGGATTGGGAAAATTGTCATCATTGCAATCCTTACCAACCTTTGTGGCAGGGGATGAGAAGGAGAAGAAAGCTGGCAAACTAAATGAATTGAGGGACTTAAATAACTTGAGAGGAAATTTACATATTAAGAAACTTGGTCGCATAAGAAATGTGATGATGCAATCACAAGAAGGGAATTTAAAAGACAAGAAACTCCTGCAGTCTTTGCGTTTAGCTTGGAATGGCGGAAGTTTAGATAAGAATGACAATGATAGCTTCCAACTATTGGAACACCTTCGTCCCCACCAACATCTAAAAAGATTGTGGGTGTCACGGTATCCAGGTGTGAGGTTTTCTAACTGGCTTTCTTCACTCACAAATATATCTTACGTCACTCTCTTGTCTTGTCACAAATGCCAATATCTCCCACCACTGGGGTGTCTCTCCTTCCTCAAGTCTCTTTATATAAAAGATATGGAAGCGCTGGAGTACATATGTTTTGAAATGATTGCAACACCATTCTTCCCGTCTTTGGAAACACTATTGTTTAAAGGCTGTAAAAAACTTCGGGGATGGCGGAGGATGGGAGATGATTTCAGTAGTACTCAATACCCACATCATCTCTCGATGCCTGCATTTCATCGTCTTTCTGAATTAACTATAATTGGATGCCCCAACTTGACTTGCATGCCTACTTTTCCATGTCTCAACAAGGAATTGTTTTTGCAAAATTCTACGGTGAAGCCATTGACAGAAACACTAAACAGAGTGTCATCCTCCTCCTTAACTCCTCTTTCCATGCTCAAGTCCTTGACAATGAGGGGCCCCCATCTGGACACAAAAAGTTTGCCAATCCAGTGGTTGCGGAACCTTACTTCTCTCCAGCATCTTGAAATAGAGCATCTTGAAGGATTTATAACTTGGTTTACGGACAACATTGACTACCTTCCTTCTCTACAGAAGCTTGAGGTACGTGATTGTCACATAAGCGATTTGCCAGACTGGGTATGTAACTCCCTATCACTTCAGCATATTGTAATAAAGAGATGCTATGAATTGGCGAGGCTGCCCGAAGGGATTCCTCGCCTTACCAACTTAGAGACTTTGAAAATCGGTTCATGTCATATCTTAGAGGAACGATGCCTAAAGGAAAGAGGCGCGGATTGGCCCAAATTTGCTCATATCCCGGACATATCATTGATTTAATTCTCTGATGTGAAGGTACTGTAACTACAGCCCTTTTATGAAATCTATAACCATTTTTGTTTTGATATCCTAGATCTCAAACATTAGTTGGCTTCAAATATCTTGCCTCAACAACATTCACAAATTGAATTGACTTGTGATAAAAGTGTCTTAATGTGTTCATGTTTTTAGTTTTTCTTGGTACAATGGTTGCTCTCAAGTTTGATGTTATGAACTCATTGCTTCTATCTGATTTACTAACAAAGTCACATTAGCATTCTAATCCTGTTCCCTTTATTCTTTTGAAATCTCATAATCTCTTTGCTTTGTAAATTTAAATATAGAAGGATTACAAAAATTATATTTGCAATTCAATTTTTTTACTTTTCTTCACTTATTTTGCTTTTCTGAAGTTAAATTTCCAGTTTGTTGTGGAAGAAAATGAATATTCATTCTTTGACATTGAATATTGACAGATAAAGATAGGTGAAATATCAAATCAGAAAACTCTGCTTTAACCAATGAAAAAGGGAAGAATCACTTTACTGCTCTCCAAACTTCCTTTTGATCGCAAAGGTCCACTTTGGAAATTGTGAGCAAGTGAAGATTGTCTGAAATTGCTAGATTACCAAAATGTTGTGTCGCCGCTTATTAAGGTATTCTTAATTGCTGGTCTTTGCTTACTTGGGTAAATTTTTTTAAATAGGAAACTGAACTTTAATTATTAGTTGTTATAAATAATGATAAAGATTCAAATATAACAAAAGAAAAATGGGGTCATCAGGGTACGTTTAATATGTGACCTGACTAGTACGGTCCTTGGTGGCTGCCTTGTAATAAACCATCACTTCCGTATATTTGCATTATAAACTTCAGCTTGGTAACTCCTTGCTCTTGTTATTCTTGGTTTGCTTTGAATTCTTCTAGTTTAAATTGCGGCTGTTTGTTTGGAATTTTTTTGACAAAAAATCACTTTTTTCATTCTAAAAATTAGTTTTCGCATGTTTAGATAATTTTTTTTTAAATAATTAGATTATAAAAAAAATATGTTTTCAACTTTTTTATAAAAATTAAAAAGAGTAGTTTTTGAAAAAAAAAATTTTAACTTTTTTAATTATATAAAATTTAAGTTTCAAAATCACTTTTTTTAAAAATTGAAATAAATGCACTCATATCTTCTTAGTTATGCCCATTGTATTCTTACCATATGGACTATGCTATGCTTTTTGGGAAAAAAATTAGATATTCATGGTGTAGGCTACTCTTAGCATCAAATCCAGATCATTGCTTTAAAGCAAATATATGGTTTTACCCTTGAAATGCCACTGCTACCTTCTGCAGGTGTTACATCGGACAAGGAAATATTTTGGTTATTGAAAGCGAAGTGATGAGCATGTTTTAGGCACCAGGAAAACATAATTCTTTCAATCTAATTATCGATGATGACACATTTAAACTTTATCTACTTAAATACTCCATCTCTCTCCTGGAAGACCGTTACTTGATCCAAATCTAGCATTTTTCTTAGGAATTTCTTTAATATTTACCAGCATGCAAAATGCCTTACCCTTATATTACACATTGATGCTGCTATGCCATCTTTGTTTTTTTTTAGTTCTCCAAAAACTCAGATGCTGTAAGTTCTTATTTGCAATTTACTATGAAAGTCACTTAGGTTGTTGAAACTTGTGGCGGCAAATGGTAATCAATGCATGATATCTTAAGGAACCTGGTCATTAGAGAGCTAAGTGCAGTAGAAACTCTAGTATATTAATGGAACCCAAGCTGATATTAGTATGAGTCTTAAGATATAAATAACAAAGTAAATGATACACTGAGTATTCAAGGGACCCAGCACTCTCCTAAAGCTAATGGCCTTCCAATCCAACTTTTGCCTAACCTCTCATTTCTTCCCTCCCCTCTAAATATTATTTCCCTCACCTTGTAATAGAATCACATGGTATCTCCTTCCCCCACTATCTCCTGCTGACTCAATAGGTAGTTACACAAGACAGGGCCCCTCATTCTCTCTCATCTCAAATACTTAGCAATTGCCACTAAGGACTACTTTATAATCTTGGATACCTAACAATACTCCCCCCTGAAAAATCACCTTATCCTCAAGGTGAAGTAGCTAGAGGGAAACAATAATGCTGAAAAATAAAGAGCTTCCTCTAGGTCCCAAATCTTGAAAAAGTTAAAGGGAAGTATGCTTGTAGCCTAGAAATGTCCACCGGGGTCCCATAAATCTAATCAAAGTCCCTCAACCAGAATTTCTTGGCCTTCTCGGGATAGAAAACCAATGAACCCTCTCAGAATTTTTTAAACTTGACTCTAATTTTCACCTTGAAAGAGTTTTTGAGCTAATACCAATAGAATTCCAGAACCATTGGCAGCTACATTTTCACCCTGTTGGACCCCAACATCAATAAAGATCTGTTTCTAAAAAAAAAACTGTATGCATAATAGGAGTGAAATATTGCCAGTGCCTAATCCTAAACCCTTGTGTCTTGCAACAAGTCCTCGATAACATGCTTAGCATATTTGAAAACAATTTGATTATTACTAGCCACATTGCTAATATAGTAAACATTGATTCCATGAGCATGAAGTGCTTTTATTAATGGTTGGCCATCCATTGGTGGAACTTCTAACATGCATTAGTCTTGTATAAACTTAGGAAGCACAACCTCAGTAGATCTAGACTAAATTCCTTCACATTATCTTCATGAGCTGCTACCACTGCTGGACTCCCAACAAACTTGAGTTCAATGAAGTTGTCTGAATTAAAAACTTTTTCCTCAACATCCTCTTCTTCAAGACACAGCAATATGTTTAGGTTTGGAGATCCCCTATTTTCTGGCCCCACAACGCCCCTTCTTCTTAGCAACAACCATGGTCCATGGTTGAATGAATTGGGTTGAGCTTTGTTACACCAACTCACCTCAATTTTCCACAAGACCCAATTCTATCGATGTCCATATCTAAAGATAACTGGAGATGCAATGTCACTTGTAACCCTATTAGAATGGAGTTCGGGAGAAGGACCAGGATGTGGAGAGATACTGAGAAAAATTTTAAATGATGGCATGTTTGGGCTTAGTTCTCTTGTCCTAAATCTTCCACCAAAGTCCTGATCTCCCTCCTTTAGAGATTAGGTCTGGCCCATTAACTTCAGAAAATAGGTATCATCACCGAAAGCCTAGTTCCTCTACTATCTAATTTGGGCCTGGCCCATTAGGTTAAAGAAGGAACTTTCTTGTCTATATTCCAATTTTGCCCTTCCTTTCTTCGTCGGTCCATTCATGCTGTTTTTGCAAGAAGACATTGCCGATGCTGCCACCTCTACCATCATAATGGATGGCTCGTCGGCCTTCATCAAAGGACCTGAATTCGGTGGTGGCTGGCGGTCGACCGTCGTTCGTGAGACCCAAAGCTCGACGTCAGTCGCGTACTTTTTGCCCCTTTGCTTCTTCCCTCTAGTGTAGTCGCTGGTGGGGGCTTGTTCGGTGGTCACTGCCACCCAAACCACTGGCACAATTGTCGACATGGCCCACGAATCTGGTGGCTCTGGCGGCAAGACGCGATCAACATGCTCGAAATCCCAAGTTTAATCGCAGCTCACAACTTCTTTCTCTTCGCCGATGAGGCTTGGTTCGGGGAATTTGGTGGTTTCGATGTCTCAAGCGATGGAGGCTTGGCTAGCCTCCTTGGACCCCAGAACTCTTCTTCCTTAGCCCACTGTCGCAACGTGCCTGGAGGGCGTCGTGACGAGAGGCAACAAAAGAATTGAAAAAATATTTTTAATGGAGTCGCCACCAATTTTTATTATGGAAAAAATTAGAAAAACCTTTTAATCTTACAAAAACTAGTCTCTTAAAGAGATTGAATTCTGGAGCCTATTTATGCGTAAGGAATGGTGGAAACTTAATTCCATTACATTCCTAATGCATCCTTTTTGCAACGATTACCTTAAAGTTTATTATGCAAATTAATTAATAATCATAATAATATTTATTTTTCCCCTTAAGAATATAATAATTATTTACAAATGAAAAATAAAGCAAGATTAGTACAACAATTATTTACAAAAGAGAAGAAAAATAAAATTGATAATTATTTACGAAAAAGAAAGAGAAGCAAACTAATATAACACTTATTTATAAAAGAACAATATATATTTGCAAAAGAAAAACAAAATTAATATGATAATTATTTACAAAAGGAAAGAAAAGCAAAATTAATATGATAATTATTCCAAAAAAAAGCAAGATTAATATACAATTATTTACAAAAGAAACAAAAATTAATATAACAATTGTTTACAAAAGAAAAAGAAAGTAAAATTAATGTTATGATTATTTACAAAAGAAATAAAAATTGATATAACAATTATTTACAAATGGAAAAGAAAGTAAAATTAATGTTACAATTATTTATGGAATTAAAATTGAACAAAATTTAAGAAAATTTAATTTTTAATTTGACAGAGATTTTTCGCTCCTACGTATCCTCCGATGCAATGAAGAATTCAAAATTATGTAGTTCTTGTAGAAGAAGATTGTGTGTTGGTTAGTTTTATTTACAAAAACTTTCTTTTATAAAAAGAGAAAAAAACAAAATTCACTCTTGCACAGGATTTATGATAGCATGAACTACACAATAAACCTTTACAATTCTTACGACCCTTGAGGATGGACAAACATATATCAATGCCACAAGCTTGTTGCATGGACATAAAAAAAACACAACTATAAAAATATCATTTGGAAAAAAGGAAGTTTTTAAAAAAATCACGTGATAATTCAAAATTTGAAAGATTAGATCAAGAGATGTTTGAAAATTTAAATAGAAGGGATCACAAGATTATTCAAAAGATAGACAATTATAAGCTCTCACATTCAACAAAATTCAAAATCACTAAAAAGAATACTGCTCAAAAATTTTTTTTTTTATTTTTTTAAAACTCATTTATTTGATCTTTTTTTTTTTTTTTTTTTTTTATAAGCTTGGGCCATAAAAACTAAAAGAGCTCTATTCGTATAAAAAGGAAGAAAAAACGTAAGGTACACTCCAACAAACTAAACAAATTTCATAAACACAGTTTTTAACAAAAAAGAAACAAAGCATACGTAACAAAAAAAGGTGCAAAATGAAGTCAGTTTAAGTTTTTTAAAAAAAAATGGAAAAAATGCTAAAAACATTAAATTAGCGAACACACAAAACAAAAATAGAAGGAAACACACACAAAAGGTAGAAGGTTGAAACTGGTTGGAAGCTTAGTGTAGCGGTGGCCTAGAGGCGTGACGCTGGGGCTGGAGAATGGGTTCCGACGATGGTGTAGCGATGCACAAGTTGCGGGTGGCTGTTGTTTATGTCGATGTCGAAGTTTGTGGCGTTGGACAGCAATTTTGGTGCAGCGGTTGGATGTGATGATGGCGTGATAACATTGGTTGTGGCAAGGAGTGGCTGATGGTGGTTTGGTCAAAGATGGTGAAGGGTTTTTATTGAGGGCAATGGCTATCAGAGGTTGTTGCTGTGATAGTGGGTTGTCTAGTTTGGTGTTGACAAGGAAGGGTGATGATGGTTTGTAGAGGATGAGCTGGCTATACGTGGTTTTGGTTCAAGGTTTATGGAGGAGTGAAGGTTGTGAATATGATGGGATATGAGGTTAAGATGAGAGAATGAGTAAAAAAAAAGTAATAAAAATGGTTCCTCACTGATTCCCCTTTCCCCGCTTATTGTTGATGCCTATTTATAGATGCTTGGAGGGTGAACATAATTAATGACAAAATAATTTAAATTGATACTAATTATGAGATTTGATTTGCTTAACATAAATTAAAACTAATTAAAAGATGTTGATTGACTAATTAAGATATACTGATTAATACTAATTGACAAATTAAGATATATTGATTGATATTAATTGACAATTTAAAAGATGCTGATTTATATTAATTGACACTAAATGGATACAATTTTTATTTTTTGATTTTTTGATTTTTATATTTATTAATTTTTGGACTTAATATGCTACATGGACTTGGGCCAAAAGATTGGGGCTTTTATTTTTTATTATTTATTCATTTATTTTTTTGAAAAATGATTCGGATAAAATATGGTATTCACGCCCACACATCTCTCTTGGGCTCCATCTTCACGTCCACCCTTTCCTTCAATGCTGCCTTCTCTTCGATAATCTTCTTTGGCCTTCAATCTTCATTGCGTCTTCCTCATTCAATTGAGGGTAGTTCACAAGTTCACCCACTACTTCTTCTTCCACCGAATCATTGTCTGCTTCCTCTTCCTGCTCTTCATCTTCAACCTCTTCCTCTCCCTCATCTAGCATGCTTTTGAAAAAAACACAAACATTAGGAGCCTAATCATCCATGGAGGATCTCCTCCTTCTCCTCCACCACCAAGCTTCATCATCTTCCCAAACTAGTAGTCGACGTTGCCGAGGATACCTTCTCTTTATCAGCTTTTTGATTTCCTTCAAATTCTGCTTTATTGTCTTCATGCTTTTCTCCCACTTTGATTTCATTGTAGCAACTTGCATGGTTTCCAGCATAGGGCTCCCATGACCAGGAGCTCTGGTACCAATTGTAAGGAATTCGGTCATTAGAGAGCTAAGAGCAGTGGAAACTTTGGTATATTAATGGAACCTAAGCTGATATCAGTGCAGTATGAGTTTGATGATATGAATAACAAAGTAAATGATACACTGAGTATTCGAGAGACCTAGCACTCTCCCAAAGCCAATGGCCTTCCAATCCAACTTTTGCCTAACCTTTCATTTCTTCCCTCCCCTCTATGTATTATTTCCCTCACCTTAAAACAGAATCACATGGTATCTCCCTCCCCCACTATCTCCTGTTGACTCAGCACGTAGTTACATAAGACTGAGCCCCTCATTCTCTTTCATCTCACATACTTAGCAATTACCACTAAAGGCTACTTTATAATCCCGGATACCTAACAATATTATATAAAATTTTCTCTTTTATTTTTTTCTTCTGAAAAAGGCTTTCCCTACTACCAGAATGGTCAATGATTGATCTTAATGTTTGGGGGACTCATTTTTCATCGGACACCATGCCGACTTACACCCCATCCACCATTGGATAGGATGTGGGTCCCACACGATGTCTCATAAAAAATGAGTCCCCTTATCACTTCTCTCATTTTAATTTAACTTGTTAATGCCTTTTTGGACAAAGCTCCCTACTTTGACGAGGCAAAGAATATACGGGTATATGACAAAACCACGCAGGCCAACAAGGAGAGATTGGTAATTACATTTCTTTTTTTCTCTCTCTCTTTTTTTTTACTTTTATGTTGGTTGTGTGGTTCTACTATTAGTGATATTTCTTTTATTGTTACTGATAATTGATTGAAAACTTGGTTTTTATATATTAAGCTTAGGGAAGGAAACATTCATATGAAGAAGACTCTAACAAGTAAATAATATGAGGAACAGCATGTAGGTTTGTATAACCAGTTGTACGGTTTGCACTTTGCTTTGTACAACTAAACTAATCATTATATCATAGACATTAACGTGCATTCTTTGTTTTTATTCTACATAAGGAAGAGGATGATGAATGAGGTTGTTGGAGGCTCAGGAAGAGGAGCCTTCTGCAATGCGCTTCGCAGTCCAAGGTGCTTAGTGCACCTCGTGACTGTAGTGCATCAGATGGTGGAGATTTGTGAGGTGTATCGATATATTAATCATTTATAATACATTATAATAATATATTAATTTTAAAAAAATTAAAAAATATGATTAAATATATTTTAGAAATTAATTTTTTATACACTGATAATATAAGATTACATTGATAATATAAAATAATTTACATAATCAGTGTAATATTACACTAATAGACAGTGTAAAATTATATTGATGGAGTAAAATTATACTGATAAAATTTTTATGATTTTTAAAAATTAATTTTTATACATTAATAGTATAAAGTTATACTGACAGTATAAAATAATTTTATACTGTCAGTGTAAAATCACACTGATAGAGTAAAATTACACTGATAAAATTTCTTTGATTACACTAATAGTGTAAAATTATTTTATATTATCAGTATAATTTTATACTGTCAAGATATGATAATTAATTTTTAAAATATATTTAATTATATTTTTTAATTTTCTTAAAATTAGATATTACTACAATATATTATAAGTAATTGGTGCATCTATACACTTCATAATCTCACTATCAGATTGTAAGGTGCATCATACTGCTTGACCTGCGCAGAGTACTGTAGATGGCGCCGAAGGAAGAAGTTTAGTTGAAACTGGAATATAACCAATATAGTTTCAAAATGCATGATTTTATGCATGATCTTGCATTGGTAGTAGTTGGCAATGATTGCTACTTGGATTGGGAAAGGAAAGAACTTGTTGAAAGACCAATGCACATCTCATTGGATTCGAACAACACTGCTTTGTTGGATTCATTAGATGCAAATAGGTTGCGAACATTGTTCTTGCGGCAGTCAGACAAACACCTTTTGAAGAATGAGTTGTCTATTATTTCAACTTTCAAATGCTTACGTGTCCTAAATCTATCAGGTTTTTATACTTTGAAAAAGTTGCCAGATTGAATCGATAAGTTGAAGCATTTAAGATATCTTTGACTTGTCAAAATGTTATTACCTAAGAAGTCTTCCCAAGTCTATAAGCAATCTTGTTAACTTGCAAACATTGAAATTAACTGGCTGTCAGTATCTTGAATTTTCCACAAAAATTGTCATAAATTTAGTCAATTTGAGACACCTTGATACTCGTAACTGTACAGCATTTGAAGACATGATGCCCGTTGGAATGCGCCAACTGCCATCATTGCAATGTTTGCCAACCTATGTCATTGGGGATGGTAGTAAGAAGAAAAATGCAGCCAAACCGAATGAATTGAAGGACTTGAATAATCTAAGAGGCTCTTTAGAGATTCAAAGGCTTTGTTTGGTAAAAGATGTGACACTGGAATCACAAGACGTTAATTTAAAAGACAAAAAATTCCTCTGGTCCTTGGATTTATGTTGGGGATATGAAGAAATAGAATGTGATTAGAGTCATGGTGAAAGCTTACAATTATTAGAAAACCTTCGTCCCCATCAACATCCAAAAAGTTTGACGGTGTATAGTTATCCGGGTGTGAGGTTTTCCAACTGGATTTCTTCACTCATAAGCATTTCTCACATCTCTCTCTATGATTTTGATAATTGCCGATATCTGCCACTATTGGAGTGTATTCCATCCCTCAAGTCTCTCAAGATAAGCTCCTCGCCAGCACTAGAGTGCATATGTTTTGAAGTGACTGCAGTAACATACTTCCCATCTTTGGAGAGCCTCGAGTTCACAAATTGTTACAACCTCTTGGGATGGCAAAGGATTGGAGAAGAGGTCAGTGATCCACATCATCATCTCTCGCTGCCTCCATTTCCTCGTCTCTCCGAACTAATAATCGACGGTTGTCCCAAGTTGACACGCATGCCTACTTATCCACACCTTGTTGAGATGTTGGTATTGCGTCGTTCCACGGTGACGTCATTGATAGAAACACTGAATGTAGGGTCATGCTCCTCCTTCACTCCGCTTTCAATGCTCGAGTACTTGGAATATAGAAGGCCAACTTTTGGACATAAAAGATTTGCCAAACCAGTGGATGCAAAACCTCACTTCTCTCCAGCATCTTTCGGTTAAGGGAGTCGAAGAATTTGAAAATTGGTTGATGGACCCACCCGACTTTCCTCCCTTCTCTAGAAAAAATTCGATTCTATGATCATAGCGGAATGCAGGCCTTACAAAAAATTAGTCGATGGACTAACCCTGCTTCAAAATATCTTGGTAACAGCATGCCTTAATTTGATGTCGCTACAAGAAGGAATGCCTCACCTGACCAACTTATAGACACTAAAAATCAGTTGGTGCTCCCTCTTAATTGATAGATGCCAGAGAGAAGGATGTGTTCGTTGGCACAAAATTTCCCACCTCATGTTTTCTGGTAAATGTACTGCTCCCTTCTTAGAAAATTCGTTAAGTTTTAAATTTCTGTTTTAATTGGCTCCTGTAAAATAAGATATAGCATGAGAAATGGTTTTCAAATTAATTTTTTGAAATGCCAACAGAGAAAAAAATGTTTAGCTGTTCAAAAAATCCTTTAGAAGAAGTTGTAATAATTTGTGTTTCTATTGTCCACTAGACATTTTTTTTTTTTTTGTTCAATGCTTTTTTATTTTTCAGTATAGTAGTCGAGCTCTACTTTGATGCACTTCATGGAAACTACTTAAATTTTAGTCGAACCACTAGCCAATACCCAATACGAGTGGCTTGGTTAATAGCCTTTATCAGACCTACTAATGAACCGCTCTGGCTCGTTTCACGTCATTCATATTCCTATTTTTAATTTTAAATCTCTTGTTCTTTCTACTTTAAAAATTATAATATTGAAGGAAAAATTTTAGTTGCAATTCTTTTTATGTATTACTCACTGTTTTTGTTTTCTTAATTTAATTTTAAGTGTAAATTACACTCCCCTGAGAGATGAATTTATTATAGAGACTTCCCTTTTATTTTCAAAATATACACCTTCCTCCAAAGTACTTCATTAATTAAAATATGGATCTAAATTTACTTAACTACCCATTACATAAAGTTTATTATCAATTGATATAAATATTTTTTAAAACTCTTATTATTATTTCAATAATTGAATATCTAAAATTAATAAAATTATTTTATTTTTGTAAATTCTTGTGAATTGATATGTTAATATTATTGGCATTACATTTATCAAGATTATTCAGTCTTTTATTTAATGACTTTACAAAAATATAAAATGGAACATGAAATTGACATTTTATTTTTGTTTCAATAAATCAATATAAAAAATATTTTATTAACATTCATATATTAATGTTGATTATCAGAAATTATGGTCTAAAGTATTAAAAAAAATTTAAAATTAATTCTTACTTTTTTCAAACATTCATCACAAATTATTGTTATTGTTAATAATTTATTCTCTTAATATAATAATAATTAAAAATTTTAACAAAATAAAATTTATATATATATTTGTAAATGTATCAATACTTTTATGTTATTATTAGTCACATATTTTTTACTTTGTATTTATGAAACGATATATATATATATATATATATATATAAAGGGTATTTAGTCAAAATGAGATAATAAATATAAGATAACAATAATTTAATTAAAAGTATAAAAAATGGGTTAAAGTATAGTGCCTTTGTATCTTTTAGAGAAGGAGAGTATAGATTTTAAAAAATGAGAGGTGAGGATTGTGATAATAGTATCTCTCAGAAAAGGAGAGTGTAATTTACTCTAATTTTAAATTGAGGTTAAACTTTCAATTTGTTGGAGTAGAAGAAGAAAATTGATTTTTTATTTTGAATGTTGACAGATGACAATATGGAAAGAATTAAATCAGAAACCTTTGTTTTTGTAACATCTCCTTTTTTATAAAATACTTTGTATGAATAGTTTTATTTCATTTAGATAATTTAAATATTTTAATTAGTTGGTTTTTACAATAGTAGATAATAAATAGTTAATAACTTAATTATGTTTTACACATTAAATTTTTAAGGTAAAATAATGTATTGCTAATATATATAAATTTTCTTAATATAAATAACATTATTGGAATTCTTATTAAAAGTTATGTATGTTTAATTCAAGAAAATAATATAATATTGTTACTAACAAAAGTTACGTATAGCATTCCTATTATAAGATAATAATAGTAACAAACATACTAATAATAATAATAATACAATATAATAGTGATAAAAAATATGTTAGCGGTGCAATAATAATAATAATAATAATAATAATTGAGTAAATTTTTAGTTGGATAAGTCAGGTGCACTTGCAATTGACAAATGGCGTAGTTATGTGTCTTCATAAAACAAGAAATGGAGACAAGTTGTTAGATATATAAAGGTGGTACCCATGCTATTTTTCATAAAAGGCACAGTTAGAACTAACTATAATTCAAATATTTTAAAATTATTCATCTTATATTGAGAATTTTTAATTCTTATTTTATTTATATAATTTTAAAATAATTAGGTGACACCCCAAAAAAAAATAAACTCTTCAAAGTCACCATAGACACACAAGTTAGGATCTAAAAAAACTATAGATTTTATTGCTGGCATCAGAGATGCCTAATGCACAATCAATAGGATTGTGTCTTCTTCTAGTACTAGATAACTCGATGTACTCAAGTATATCCATATCAAATGTCAAATTTTCTATTCACTTTCATGTTATTAGCTTTTCCATTAATAGAAGTTATATTTTGGTATCATAGTCTTCTTCCGGACATGAATAAGAGTTTATTAGAGTTTAGAGAGACTGAGATCACTTGGAAAATATTTCTAACAATCTTCTTTGATAAGTATTTCCTTTGAAACTTTAAGAGAGAGAGAGAGAGAGAAGCCAAGTTCATATAGCTTAGGTAGGGGAGTATAAGCATAAGACAATATATAGTTATAATTGACGAACCTATCAAATTTTCTTTCAATTTGAAAAAAAAAATGATGCCCATTGGAAGGCTACAAAAATTAAGTGTAATTGAAGACCTGTGATTAGAAAGAATATGTCATCTTTAGAATAAAAGATCATATCATTCTAATTAATTTTGGAGATAAAATTCTTCAAAAGAGGGGAGAATTGTAACATCCCCTTTTCATAAAATATTTTGTATGGAATAGTTTTATATTTTTGAGCTAGTTTTGACAATGGTAGGTAATAAATGATTAATAACTTAATGAAGTTTTAGACATTAAATTTTAATTTTAAAGTAAAATAATGTATTGGTAAAGGTAATGCTAATATATATAAGTTTTATTAGTATAAATAATATTATTGGAATTTTTATTAAAAGTTATGTATCTTTAATACAAGAAAATGATATAATATTGTTAGTAACAAAAGTTACGTATAGCATTCCTATTATAAGATAATAATAGTAATAAATATACTACTAATAATAATACAATATAATAGTAATAAAAAGAATGTTAGCGGTGCAATAATAATAATAATGGAGTAAATTGTTAGTTGGATAAGTCAGCTGCACTTACTTGACATATGGTGTAGTTATGTGTCTTCATAAAACAAGAAATGAAGACAAGTGGCTAGATATATACACATTAAACATATAACTGAAGAAGCTACAAAGACAGAAGGTTACGTTAGTTGACAAGGGAAAAGACACATGTCTTCCTTTAACTACGCAATTTCAGAAGCTATAGTGAAATATATGTGCACAAAGCACTTGGCAAGGTTGGGATTGATCGCCTCTCATGCCGATGACAATGCTTCCTCGCTGAAGCAAGTATAACCATGTGTAAGAATAGCAATGTTCTGGAAAAATATAAAATCAGGTTAGTGGTCCAATTACAGGCAAGACACGGTAACTATAAATAGGATGTGTGAGCTTCGAATGCTTCATAGCAGAGAGAGAGAGAGCAAGACTCTTATATACGTATAGACAGGGAGTATTATCGAGAGCGAAGTTGTGTTTTTGAGGTAAAAATTTTGTGAGGAATTTGTAATAGAAGAAGAAAAAGAAAAAGTAAGAGTCAAGTATAAGGAGTGTGAGAAGGAAGAACAGAGGTTCATAACTCATTGTGTTTATATCAATTTCACCTTTATAAAATGTTTAAGGTAGAAGATGAATTTATTTTCAAAGTAAAACCATAACCACATTTATAAAGCTACTTCCTCTTATATGTTTATTATTTTTGAGTTGACATGCTGTCTATTAGTTTACTATTTATTCTATGTTGATTATGTTTATGTAATACATCAAGTTTATTCTATTACTTGAGTTGTATTTATTTAAGAATGCATTATGTTAAAAAATTATTATGGCAAACAAGTTACTTAATGGAAAAGACATTTAAGATGTAATAATACATGAAATGTTTGCATATTATGTTGCATGTAGAGTCGAAAGGAAAGACATTTAAAACTTGACGTTAACCACAGAGAATGCAAAGAAATAGATGTAAGATACTTTTATGTTAACTGCCTTAGTTAGTGTGGTATAATAGTCTAGCAAGACAATTAGATGAAAGGAACGATGAAATTAAAACAAAGACGTTACGATGTTGTCCTCTTTAGGTTGCACATATAGCTTAAAGGAAAAGATATTTAAGACTTATAGCTAACTGCAAAAAAGGCAAAGAGATAGGTAAAATTCTTTTATGTTAACTGCCTTAATTAGTATAGTATAACGATCTAGCGAGATAGACAAACCAAAGAACAATGAAACTAAGACAAAGATATCAAGATGAATATGATGCATGTAAATTTGGATGGCATGCTCTCATCAATGTTTACTACTCATGTTACTATTAATGAGTATATATATAAGTAATTCTTATATAAAGGTGATAGCTATGCTATTTTATGTGAAAGACGAGGTTGGAACCAACTATAGGTCAAATATTTTAGAATTGTTCATCTTCTACTAAAAATTTTCAATTCTCATTTTATTCCCGGTGATTTCAAAATAGTCAAATGACACCACAAAAGAAGGTAGACTCCTCCAAGTCACCAGAGACACACAAGCTAGGATCTATCAAACTATAGTTTTTATTTATAACTTCAGAGATAACCAATGCATATCCAATAGGATTGTGTTTTTTTTTTAAAAAAAATCCTGATGTACTCAAGTATATCCATGTCAAATATCAAATTTTTTATTCACTTTCATGGCATTAGTTTTTCTATGAATGGGCGTTACAGTTTTATCCATTGAAAGAGGAAGATTCACTTGCTACTGTCCAATTTTGATTACAACTATCCTTTTGGGAATATTGAGAAACTGAAGACTGTTTGAAATTGTTGGATTTACATAATGCTATGCACCACTTACTTAGGTATTCTTGGGTTGTATTCTTGGGTTGCTAGTATTTGCTTACTCTTTGGGTAAACCTAAAATGGAAAAGCAAGCCTTCAATTATTAGGTGGTATAAATACTGATAGATATTCAAATATGGAAAATAAGATTGACTGAACTGGTTATCAGCTGGTTTAAGTCAAATCATGTTCAACTCAGATCAACTATTCATGCCCTGGAAGAAGGACATATATCACTACTAGAAAATTGTCTAATTGTGACTGATTTTGTCAGTCGCATTTAGGTTGGTTGCAAATATATTTAAGACCGAATTTTTTGGTGGCAAAATTTTGCGATCGATTTTGTGGCATACATAATTTGGTCACTTGTTGACTTTTTGTGACCAATTTTTTGGTTGCAAAATTCGGAATTCGAGATCGATTTTTCGATCGCAAATTCTGAATTTTGAGACCAACTTTCAGTTCATAAATTCAGAATTTGCGACCGATTTTTCGGTCCCAAATTTGCAATTGAAATCGGTTGCAAATTCCAAATTTTGAGACCAATTTTTAGCTGATAAATTCAGAATTTGCAATCAATTTTTTAGTCGCAAATTTTGATTTTTTGCGATTGATTTTTTGATTGCAAATATGTAATTCGCATTGCCATATGTTTACGGTCACAAAATCGGTCATAAATATAATCGGTTGCAAATTTTAAAACAAAAAAAATGAAAAATTAGAATCTTATCAAATTCAAATTTCTTGCACTTGAATTTTACAATAGCCCAAAAAATAACATCCAGTAGTTCATAAACAAAATCAATCAACATTATATATAGCTAAGAGTTAGTACCTAAAGTTTAGAATATACAAGTAAAGATTTAAGTAACTAATATATAATCCAAACTACAGACAATAAGAAATATAAGTTATCGAACATACATATCACTATCTACATATATCCTAAACACAATATACATAAACTACCATGATATAAAATTATAACAACATACATTGTAGATCAAACTATAAGGTTCTTCTCAATAAAACTTTGGAAGATAAATTTTTAGCATATTTCTAACTGGTTCTCGTTTCCATGGTTCTTCAATTATTTCCATAGAGTCTTCAACTTTTATTGAATTATCATTGAGTCTTCAACTATTTCTATTGAATCTTCAATTTTATTTAGAGTCTTCAACTATTGAGTCTTCCACTAAATCAATTGAGTCTTTAACTTGCTTAATTGAATCTTCCACGACCTCTATATTATCTTTAAGTTTATCCATTTAATCTTCAACAAATTAAGCAGATATTTAATGATCATTAATTTTACATTTATTTAGTATAGATTAACTTTACACAAACTCAAGAGATCAATAATTTATCATGGCTTAGTAAATCTATTTTTTCCCCTCAATTATACTATATTATGCAAGAATAATAGCATTAACTAATAGACTACTCCATGATAAATTATAGTATACCACACAACAATCTTGAATGAATAGTTAACAAAACAAACTAATTGACATCATCTGTAACACCAACAAAATAAACTAGTTAACATCAACCACCTTGAGCAACAGTATACTTTCGCAATCAACAAATAATATGAAAAAATCAATTTCAACAACCCTAACCAATTTAACAACATCAATAACACCAACACTTTCATCATTTAAATAAAAATAGATCCAATTTTTTTGTTTAATAAGAACAACAATATAAACTCAAACTCAACTAATTATATCAAAAAAATAATTTTACAACCTCAACCAATTAATATAATCAACCAACAACACCAAATTGTCAATATTTTGAAAAAACAGATCTAAAAATTTAAGGAAAAAAAAGAACAACATAAACTCAAACTCAACCAATAACATAAAAAAAATTAATTTTACAACCTCAATCAACCAATATAATCAACTAACAACATCAAAACTATCATTATTTTAAAAAAATATATATGAAAATTTAAGGAAAAAAAAAAAAGAACAACAATATAAACTCAAACTCAACCAATAACATCAAAAAATCAATTTCATAACTTCAACTAACCAATATGATCAACCAACATCTAAACTACCATTATTTTTAAAAAAATAGATCTGAAAATTTAAGGACAAAAAAAAAGAGCAACAACATAAACTCAAACTCAACCAATAATATCAAAAAATTAATTTTACAACATCAACCAACCAATATAATCAACCAACAACACCAAAACTATCATTATTTTCTAAAAAATCAGATATGAAAATAACAAAAAAAAAAAGAGGAACTAAGGAAAGGATGGAAGAGCGGCGGCGACGGCAGTGGCGGTGGGAGTGGAGTGGTGGACATAGTAGAGAGAGGTGGGGGAAGGGGAGAGGTTAGGGAAGAAGAAGGAAGAAGAAAGGTGAAAAATGAGAGAATGGTTCTGATTTGGGGATTTTGGATTTTAAAGATGTCAAAATTTGCGATCGATTTTTCAGTGGCAAAATTGATTGTAAATAACTAAATTTTGAATTTTGAATTTGCAACCGATTTAGTCTTCTATCTTTTTGTGTACGTTGCAAAATCGGTCGTAAATTCCAAGATTTTGCCTTTACACATAACTCCTTTACTTTGAAAAATCGGTCGCAAATTTGGTCGCAAAACTTGAACTTTGTGACTGATTTTACCTTTACACATAATTCCTCTACATTGAAAAATTAGCCTCAAAATCAGTCGCAAAACTCGAAATTTGCGACCAATTTTGGGGTCGATTTTGTTTTCACACATAATTTCTCTATATTGAAAAATCAGTTGCAAAATCTTTGGATTTGCGACCGATTGAACTCCATTATTAATGTACAAAGTATAGGAATTGATCACAAATTCAAAGTTTTGCGACCGATTTTGTGTTCAGATTCAATTAATATATATTTATAAATCAATCGCAAAATTGGTCGCAAATTCTTAATTTTGCTACCTAAACTAAGTAATTACTTTTCTATCGTTGACCTTACACATTGGTCGTAAATTTTAGTTTTGCAATTGATTTTACAATCGAATTTTTTCAAAAAAAATTTTTGCTTCCATTTACAAAATCGGTTGCAAAATTTAGAATTTGCGACCGATTTGTTAGCATGAATTTGTTTCCATTTTACTCAAATTGGTTGCAAAAGCTCTTTTCTTGCGACTGAAAAAATCAATTGCAAAATCAGGTGCATTTATGTCAAATTCTAGTAGTGTGTGAAAGAACAAAAGGAATGAGATGTAACATTGTTGGAAGATGTGACTGTTCAATTGTAAAATTTAATTGTTGATTTCCTATCTAATACAAGTGTGAAATTTAATTGTTGATTTGTCTCATACTCTAACAGTATACTTATCACTTGTAATAAGAATTAAGTGAAAATTTTAGTTTGGGCATTATTGTGCAGAAACAGATATATTAGACCGAAGGCTTGATTCAATCCTTTTCTTAAGATTGGTATCAAAGTTTGATTTCAAGCCTAACAATTAGAAGAAAAAAGATCCAATGACCAATTATGGCCCAAGTGGTGTCTAAGAACATAGAAGCTGATATGTTGACTTATAAATATGAGCTATTTTAGAAGAAAGAAATTGAAAATGTTGATGAGAGTTTGAGAGACTTTCAGTTATTGTCAACAACTTTAACTCCTTTGGAGAAACCTAAAAGAACTAGTGAGGAAGGCAGTGAGAAGCCTCACCAAATCATGGCTATCCAAGATTTCTATCATTCCGGAAGGAAGGAATCTTTTCATTCTTACCTATAATAAACTTCGTGGGAATCTCATTGCATATGAATTGAGAAACGATACTTGAGAAATGATCTTTGATAAATGATTTTTATTTTATATCATCTATGGACTTATTCTTAAATAATTTATGAATTGAGTGAGAAATAAATATAATAAAATAATTTTTTAAAAAAAATTTATGAGTGTCGTTGTTGTGTGAAATAAAAATATTCAAGTGATGTACTTAATATTTTTTAGTCCATTCATTTTAAAGTGCAAGTCTTTTTTTTTTGTTTTTAGTTAATAAGAAAAAGTCTTTTTTACCCACAATTTTTTTTTTTATTTTTTAGGGAGTTTCTAATAGAGTAAGGTGAAAATGAGATGGACAAATGAGATCGAACGTTTGATTCAAACCCAATAAATCTTTTGTGACATAAATTAAGGGAGATAAAATTTTAATTCTAATTCATTAAGATAATATCCGCACAATTTTGTTGTTGTGCAATGCGGGGCCCAAAGGCCCAAGACAAAACGAGAAGACAAGATAAGTCATAATACGCGGAGTGGGGGCCCCAATTGCATCACAAAGAGAACGGGAAGGAAAGTTTCAGTAGGAGGAGAGCTCCATGTATAGCATTGAGACTGCTTCTCTGTAGATGTGATGGTATGAGATTGCTTTAAATCTACGAAAAATTATTACATAATTTAGGAATATCATATAATTGTACTCTCGAATTGATTATATAAATATATTTTATATAAAATTTATTATTAATATATAATTTTATATAAAATATATTTATATGATTAATTCGAAATACAATCACATAGTACTCCAAATCGTACAAATATTTCTCTACTGGCCAGTGATTAATTCTTCTAACCACGCTATAAAAATGAGGGTCGTTGTGCACCCAGAGGCCAGTACAGGTGGTCCGGGTTCCAGCGGGGTCATTGTGAGAGGGGTTCTTTATGATGACGATGGCCACATTTTTTACGTGTGGCCTAGTTGTTCGTTTAAAGTGCGAGCCTGGATCAATGGTCAATTTAAGCGCAAGTCCATTTTTTTTTAATTAATTTTGATGGTAACGATAATATTTTAATAAGTGGCCACATCATTCATTTTCAATGCAAGTGTGGTCATATATTTTTCAATACTAATAAACACTTCCTCCAATTTATAATATATCCCTTTAGATAAATTTTTTTGTTCAACATATCTGTTACTCTCATATTTCGATGTATTATTTATTAAATATTTTTTAATTTTATTTTTTATACAATTCTAAGTATATTAAATAATAAAATATTAAAACAATAAATTAATTATTAAATAAAAATATATTTATAAAAAATTTAATAATTAATTCTAAATTTTGAATTTTTTAATTAATATATAAATAACAAAAATGACAAATATTATCAAACAAAAGGAATAATATGAAAGAGCCTGTTCGAATATTCAACAGTACAAAAAAATATCAGCTAATCATAGCTGCATTTTTTGACTGTAAAAATAATAAATAAATATTTTACTACCTTATTAAATTTTAACCAATCTTATTTATTCGTATCATTTTCGTGTGATTGTCGTTCGTTCTCAATGACATAACGTCTATAATTTTAGTGAGAAATTTTCTTTTAGCATAGTTTATAAATACTTAAATTAATATATACTAATTATAGTTTAAATAATATGAATTTTATTTATATAAATACTAAATATAATATTAACTGAAAATAAATATATATTATCAAATATTAATATAAAAATAATATTATTTATATCACAATTTTATATATTTTTCAAGAGACACCTAAGTCTCATTTTTAATGGTTAAGAGATATCTTAAAATATTATTTCAAAAATATCTAAAAAATTAATATAAATAATATTTCTCTTAATACAGGTAATATATTAGTAACAACAAACAATAGAAAAATCTTAGAAGCGATGAGCGGTGAGGAGAGCTCTGGCAGTGGTGGTCACTAGTGGCTGTCATTTTGGCAAGTCTTGGTCAATGGTAATATATTTATAATATTTGTTATTTTAGAGTTTAGATATATAAATTAGGAAAGTTAATAAGTTATCTTTATAATTTTTAATAATTTTTTAATATTTAAAGTAAATAAATAATTTAAATATATGCAAAAAAAACTCAATGGATAACTATTGTAAAATGGATGAGGTCTTATTTAGTCCATTCATTGTAAAGTCCAAGTCTTTCTTTTTAATTGTACCAAACAATTTAACATGTGGCCATTTAGTCATCATTCTTCGTCTCTTGACTATTGCAAGTCTCTTGATTTTACTTAATTTATAACTTATCTCAGTACTTGAGCTGTGGTCTATTAATAGTTATACTAGCATCCTGGTACAGGATACTCCCGATAAGCAATGAAAGAAGTTATAAAATTAGCTTTAATATGTTATTCACAATAACCAAATTTTGGCGAACATATAAAATCAAGGGATGGGCTTCTAGATGCCCTTACAAAGGTATTAATTATTATAACAGGTACTTCAAAACTCATTCAAAGAAGCGTGTTCACCTTATTTTTGCACAAAATTGAGAAACAATCGTTTTTTTTTTTCCTTTAAAATTCTCAGGGGAAGGAAAATAATTTTTATGTTAAAAAATTTGATGTGGAAAAATGGCAGCATTTAAGACAAGTTGTACAAAGACACTGACAGAAGAAAGTGAGATGTCCGGTTACTTGACAAGAGATACGCATAAAGAGCAGAAAACGTGTTCAATTTTAGTTTCTCTTTGCTTGTTTCGTAACTCTCTTTCCATGTCTCCGTAGGAGACTTCTTATGAATTTCACTAGGGAATTCTTCTCCCAGAAAATACGGCCTAGACCTTATTTAAAAAAAAAAATAGAAAAAAGAAGAAGGGAAAAAGAAATCTTACACCAATAATAGAGGCGTGGGGTAAGAGACAGATTTTGACGTTGTTGTTACATTGGTGTCCCCTCCTTTGGTTCATATATTCCCGTGTATTTTCTCTGTCCGCCCATCACAAAGCGACTTTCTACATTGATATCACACTCCGTTCCCTTCCTTCTTTCCACTCTGCCTTGAATTTTCTTTCTCAATAATCATTTGAAGGATGGCTGAGCAAATTCCATACAATGTTGCTGCAAGCTTCATTAATAGGTTGGGTTCATTAGCTTTCCGTGAATTTGGACGGATCCATGGTGTCACGGATGAGTTGGAGAGGCTCAAGAAAACTGTTGAATGCATCAAAGCTGTGCTACTTGATGCTGATCGAAGACAAGAGCAAGACCATGCTATGAAACTCTGGATAGCAAGGCTTAAAGAAGTACTTCATGCTGCTGATGACTTGTTTGATGTCATTGCTACTCAAGATTTGCGACTCAAAGTGGATGGTCGCAACCGAATAGTGAAAGAGGTGCGTCATTTCTTTTCATCCTCAAATCCAATATCTCGTTTTCAAATGGCTGATAGAATAGACAAGATACGGAAGATGTTTAATGATGTAGTGGAAGATGTGTCTAAGTTGAATTTAATCCCAAGACCTGTAGTAGATAGCCAATCTGAGAGTGCGTGGAGGGAAACAGGTTCTTCCATTTTAGAATCAGATGTCATTGGAAGAGAAGATAGCGAGAGGGAGATTTTAAACCTGTTGAGACAACCGCATGAAAGACAGAATCTTTCCTTGGTTGCTATTGTTGGTATTGGTGGTTTAGGCAAGACAACTATTGCTCGATCGGTGTACAGTGATGCAGAAGTCAAAGGTTTCTTTGAAAGGCGAATATGGGTGTGTGTTTCTGATAATTTCAAGGTCAAAACTGTTGTGAGGAAAATATTAGAGTCATTAATTGGTAGAGAAAGCAATGAACAAGAATCAGTCCTGTCAGAAAAGTTATCATCAGACTACTTGCGAAAGAAGCTTCATGAATTATTAAATGGTAAAAGGTATTTGTTAGTCATGGATGATATGTGGGATGAGAGTTATGAAAAATGGACTAAATTGAGAAAATATTTGATGTGTGGAGCTCAAGATAGTAAGATTTTAGTGACAACTCGTAGTGAACTTGTAGCAAAGGCAATGGGAGTAAGCACTTCATATGTCTTAGAAGGCTTGAATACACAACAATCTTGGAGTTTGTTGAAGATCTTAGTATCTGAAAATCCTACCTATCAAATGAGCTACACACTAGAATCAATTGGTAAAAAAATTGCGGAAAAATGTAAAGGAGTTCCACTAGCTATTAAAACTTTGGCAGGAATATTAAAAAATCAATATGAAGAAAGTCATTGGATTAATGTTTTAGAAGTTGATTTCTGGGGATTGGATGAAGACAAGAATGGTATAATGTCTGTTCTAAAATTGAGTTATCAAAATTTGTCACCTCACTTAAGGCAATGTTTTGCCTATTGCTCCTTGTATCCTAAGAATTGGGAGATTGAAAAGGATGAGTTGATTCAGTTATGGATGGCACAAGGTTACCTTGAATGTGAATGGCAGCACATGGAAGATGTGGGCAATCAATTTGTTCAAACTCTCTTAATGAAGTCATTTTTTCAAGATGCAAAATTTGATGAACATGATAATATATATAGTTTCAAAATGCATGATATTATGCATGATCTTGCATTGCTAGTAGCAGGCGATGATTGTTACCTGGATAGTAACGGAAGAGAACTTGTCAATAGACCCATGCATATCTCATTGAAATCTAATGATGTTGGTTTACTGGATTCATTAGATGCAAGAAGGCTGCGAACATTGTTTCTGCAGCGGTCGAACAATATGGCGACGCAAGTGCAGCTGAGGAGAGAGTTGTCAGTTATTTCATCTTTTCAATGCTTACGTGTCTTGAAAATGCCTGGTTCTTATTCTTTATATAATTTGCCGGATTCAATTGATCAGTTGAAACATTTAAGATATCTTGACTTATCATACTGTCAAGAACTAGTAAGGCTTCCTAAATCCACAGGTAATCTTGTTAACTTGCAAACACTGAAATTGACCGGATGTAAGAGACTTGAATTTCCTACAAAAGTTGTCACAAAGTTAATCAAGTTGAGACACCTTGACATTTCTGGTTGTAAAGCCTTTGAAGATATGATGCCAGCTGGATTGGGAAAATTGTCATCGCTGCAGTACTTATCAACCTTTGTCGTCAGAGATGAACAAAAGAAGAAGAAGAAGATGAAAATTGGCAAGCTGAATGAATTGAAGGACTTAAATAACCTAAGAGGAAATTTATATATTAGGAGACTTGGTTTGGTAAGAGATGTCTGGGTGGAATCACGGCAAGTGAACTTGAAAGACAAGAAAATCCTCCAGACCTTGAACTTAGAATGGTTCGGTGGCCATAGTCTACAGAATGACAGTGACAGCTTACAACTACTGGAGAATCTTCATCCCCACCGACACCTAAAAAGATTGGTCGTGTCGGGGTATCCCGGTGTGAGATTTTCCAATTGGCTTTCTTCACTCACAAGTGTCTCCTACATCACTCTCTCTGGCTTTGGTAATTGCCAATATCTTCCACCATTCGAATGTCTCCCGGTCCTCAAGTCTCTTGACATAAGCTTAATGGAATCACTAGAGTACATATGTTTTGAAATGACAACTGCATTCTTCCAATATTTGGAAAGGCTCCAGTTTACTGCTTGTAAAAATCTCAGGGGCTGGCAGAGGATGGGAGATAACGTTAGCTACACACATCATCCCTCGCTGCCTCGGTTTCCTCGTCTCCTTGAATTGTTGATCAAAGATTGCCCCGAGTTTACTTGCATGCCGACATTTCCAGGCCTCAATAACCGACTGGTATTGCATTCTTCTAACTTGAAGCCATTGACAGATACACTAAACATAGCGTCACCCTCCTCCTTCACTCCTCTTTCCATGCTCAAGTCCTTGGAGATAAGAGGCCAACTTGTGGACATAAAAGACTTGCCAAAGCGGTGGATGGTGAACCTTATTTCTCTTCAGGATCTTGCAATTGAGGGAGTTGACGAATTTGAAAATTGGTTGGACCACCTCGACCGTCTCCCTTCTCTGAAAAAAATTCAAGTATGTCTTAGCGGAATACAGGCTTTGCCGGATTGGACATGTGACATCCTATCGCTTGAGCATATCCGGATAGAGAAATGCTTTAATTTGATGTTGCTGCCAGAAGGAATGCATCGCCTTACCAACTTACGGACGCTAGAAATCGATCAATGTCCCCTCTTACTTGATAGATACCAGAGAGAATCAGGAGCGGATTGGCACAAAATTGCTCACATCCGAAACAGAATATTTTCCAGGTAAACGTGCTACTACCAGTTTACAAAAAAACTATAAAATTTTGTATTGCTGTTCGATATCTTGGATTTCAAAACTAGTTGACTTAACAGTTTCTCACCTCAAGAGTCAAGAGCATTCACAATCTGCATTGACTTCTTTAAAATCGGATATAGTATGAGAAATGCTTCTCAAAATCTTGAAATGTTAAAAGAGAAAACACATGTTGCTGCCCAAAAAACGTAAAAATTCCTTTTGTAACACCTGCGATGATTTTGTTTCTGTTGTCCTCTGACTGTCTTTCTTCATATGCCTTCATTTTTTCAGAGTACAATTGTAGCAGTCAAGTTTGATGCTTTCACTTTAGGCAAAATACTTGAAAAGTCAAACTCCTAACCGCTAGCCAATTCTAGTAGTTTGGCTATTGCCTTTACCTGAATCATTAACCTATTCCTTTTTTTTTTTCTTTTCCTGAATTATCATATTCCTGCTTTATAAACTTAAAATATAGAAGGGTTAAAAAATTTTATAATTGCAATTCATTTTATGCTGATTTCTTCACTTATCTTGGGTTTCTTAACTTTGAATCGATGTTAAATTTTCAATTTGTAGCTGTAGAATAGGAAGAATGAGAAAAATATCCAACAAGGATCTCAATTTTAGTGTGACAATCAATTAAGTACCTCAAATTCAAAACTTGTCAATTAAAAACTTCAATTTTGTTTTAATGATTGATCAAGGACAATAAGTTGAATAAAAAATATTTTCATTTATTAATTAAAAAAAATTAGGACATTCATGCATGTGTTTTGTCATATCATAAATTTGTTTTACTAAGTTAGATATTTTTATCTTTTCACCTTTTTTTTAAATAAAAATGTATTTCTAAGTAGTTGAGGTCCTTAATCGGTAACAATAGAAGTGTAGTCCTTTAACTGGTTTATAACAAAAAGCTTAGACCCTCAAATTATACTTCACTCAAAGATTCATTGTTTGAACTTTTGAATGTCGACAGCTGAAAATGCAGGGGGAAAATTAAATCACATACCTCTGTTTTATCGGATGAAGATTGGAAGAGTCACTTTGCTGCTCTCGGAACCTTCTTTTTTGATCACAACTATCCATTTTCCAAATAATGAGAAACTGAAGATTATCTGAAATTGCTGAATTTCTCAAGTGTTGTGCACCACTTATTCAGGTATTACTGATTGCTAGTCTCCGCTTAAATTTTTGGGTAAACTTGAAACAGAAAAGCAAACTTCAATATCTACTTGCTACAAAAAATGATGGAGTTTAAAATATGGAAAAGAAAATCCATGAAAATAGTTATCAGCTGGTTTTGACTCAATCATAATTGAAATCATAAATCAAGTATTCATGTCGACCCTGGGTGTATATATGTACCACATAATGATAAACTGTAATCCTTTCGACTAAATTGTCGACAATGACAAATATGCCATTGAGAAGAACAAACAAATGTCTACTTCATGCTGCAAGAGAAAAACTTTTTATTGCCACCCTAAGTACGTGATGGTACAAAGTACTAACACTAAATTTGTCGTCACATATGATAAGGTGGATGTAAGGAAACCTGCTTCTTTCAATCTCTTATGGTGAGCGTCCAACTACAGGCTTTCATTTCCATGATGGAAGTTTCAAGTTGGTGAGATTTTTATCTATAGGGAGCGCAAGTCTTGGTGGTTTTATATATCTTTTGGTGTGTCTAAGTCACTTAGTGCCTTTTTTTTTCCTACTTGACAGTATGGGATGACAGGTAAGGTAGGCAAATCCACTAGGCAGTTTTCATTTTATTAATTGTTTGATACCAAATTTAATTATTTAAATAAAAAATTCATAATACATCAGATTTGTTTTGAAATTTAGTACTAGTTTTCTTCCACTGCCACATGAACCATTGAATTATACTTATCCTAAAGGGCTCACGTACTGCCTTCAGACTTGCTAGTTCTGTTGCTTAAAGAGTTTGCTTGGCTCCTTTGATTTATTTCTCCATCTCTTATATTTGCGTTGATGCTTGCTTTCTCTGCTGTTGGTTACTCGTCTCTTTGCTTGATGTACTAGCTGTAGGAATTGACAATTAATCAAAGCGCAGCCTAAATTGCTCAAGAAAGTGTGTTAGAGTGCCCTCTTATTTCTCTTTGGGGTGGGGGGAGGGGGGGACATGCTCCTTGGTTGCACATTTCCATTTGCTGTACAACTAGTCTCGTGCTTTACTTATCAGATTATTTATTTAAGTCTAAGACTCATTTCTCTAACGTTTGTTTTGATCAAGAAGTTTAAGGCTATAGAATAGTGGTTGCATCTGTAACGTTAATGAAGTTTCCAGAAGATTTCGCTAAAACCCATCTCCCTCCTACCAGATTGTTACTTGCCTCCACTGCGTCACTTCTATTTGAAAAATTGTTCAGTACCTCCGATCCATTTTATCTATTATTTTAGCTTGGTAGTGGGAACGAGTCAACGAGGTCCTGGACTCCTGGTAGTGACATTTTGCTTTTTCTTCCTTTTTTCCCTGTGTAGGGCCCATATCTAGTCATGCGGATTGGTGTTGGTTCGTGTTCTTATCGGGTTGATCATGGCTATAGTGTACAAGTGTCAAAATGAGTTGCGCCCAACGAGTCGGCCCAAATAATTCAAAAAATTTGTGAGTTAGGATAAAAAATTGGTGTAAAAATTAAAATTAATCTAATTGGAATATATATTTACCAGCCTAAATAAAATGCCGCTCAGCTCAGTTGTGAACCGAACTGTTTTATTCTGCTTGCAACCTATATATGTTTTGAAAAATTCAAATGTTTAATCCCATGAGGCAAGTCCCAAAATAATATTAAGACATGCTACAGAGCAAAGAGCTAGCGCTTTATAGCAGTTAAAACTTACTCATTGCCCTTGATTCTAAATTGAAACAAGATAAGAATTTTGTCTTTTTAGCCCTCAATCAAAAGATCAACAAAGCATTAATAACGTGAAAGTGTACGTATGAATCAGTGTGGTGCCTTTAGAACAGAAGATAAAGTAAAATATAAAGATATATAAGGCAATGAAACCTGAAGATCTCTTTGCCGAGCAAGAAGCTTCAGTTCAACCAACTTGTATTACTGAAGTCTGCGAGAATAAATGCCGGTAGGTAAAGCTAATATTGGTAATATCAACCTGGAGCACAATAATACAATATAAATTTCATACATATTTGACTACCTACCACTCAGGATCTAGAGTTAAATGGTTTATTATCAGTGACTCAGTGGTTGAATTGTGAGGTTCAAAATTGAGAAACAAGCAAAGAAGGAGAATACTTAAATAACAATAAGTATTAACAATGGGAGCGACAAGTTCATGTAACCATAAAAGGTTCGCCACATAAGGATGCATAAGAACAGAAGTTGGCTTATAGAAGAAGCCTCTGTCGTGGCTTGGAAACCGTTTCAACAGCACATTCAAGTTCAAAAGAAATGAAGCAAACTATCAATGTCAGCTATTACTTATGTGCTTGTAGCCAACAAGCATGTAGTATAGTTTTTAGCAACATCCATAGTACCTGAAAATTTTTGTCATGATTGACAATGAACAGTCAGAGGCATGGCATTTCGGTTAATAAATAGAGCCAGGGAATCTGTTTCCTCATATGAGGAGCCCCGCAGACTGCCCGTCTCAGTAATTCCATGGTCACTGACTACAACTTGTATAACAATTTGAAGCATAGATTAATTAAAATTTATATTTTTGAATGGACTTGATCTTTATAATAACAATTAATAATTAATTAAAAACATCTACAGAAAGAAAGATAAAAAACATCATTTACACTTCAAACTAAATTAAACTAAGTGCATGTTTGGGAAACAGCAAAAAAAAAAAAAGCTATTTCCCCCCAAAAAAAAAGCTGTTTTGGAAAAAAGAATTTTATTTGGGTAAGTTTTGTTGAATTAGATTATAATTAGATTCAAAAAAGTAAAGCTAAGGAAAAAAGCAAAGGCTAAATTTTGGACATTATTCCAAAAAAGTTTTTTGTACAGCATACATAATATTATGTTTTTATTAAATTGATTTTAAATATCAAACATTATATAATATAAATAATTATTTTATACTTTTTTTAATAATTTTGTCTCACAAAAGCAACTTTTTTCATATAATTCAAATAAAATAACTTATTTTAAATCCACTTTTCAATCAAAGTATCCAAATATAAATTGATTCCAATATAATCGATTATACAAATAAGTAATTATTAAAATAATTTTAATCTTACAGTTTTCCCAAACATACACTAAGGGTATGTTCATAAATTTGGTTTAAAAGGGAAAGGGAGGGAAGGGGAAGATTTTGGGGAGTTTTACCTCATTCATGAGGTTTACTTTTTGCAAGGGAAAGATATTGAGGGGTTTTCACTAACCCCTCAAAAACACCCATTTCAAAGGAGTCCTTGATGGCTCGTGATTTTCCTAGGGTGGGGTGGTACGGTGAATGGTATTTATAAGTGTCATCCCTAATGCATCACGTTAAAGATGGTGTTTGAAGCACCCTTGAATTGTTGAAATTATAAGGCCGTGAATATATCGATACTCCTTTCTTGTGATTACACCATAATATTTCTCATAATCTCTCTTCCCCCTCACCCCTCTGCCTCCTTCCTTTCTTACTTCTTCAACACCAACACCAACACCAACACCAACACCAACACCCTCATGCACCACTATGCCGATGCCACCACCGATGACCGCAACCCCAACATCACCGCCAATGACCACAACCTCAACACAGTGACAGGATGGCTTGTAGTGCATGTGGGTGAGCGGGGACTGTTTGTGGTGGTGGTGGGGCTACACTGGGAATGTGGCTATGAAACCCACAAACTCAATTTCACCATCACCATCACTTCAACTAAGAAAAGAATAAGAATTCATGGACAACACCTCTACCACCACCAACAACACTTCCCAACTACCGAGGAATACAAGACTCCACAGTGGCAACCTCGCGAACTCAGTGCGGTGGAGGAACTGGCAGCTGATAGCCACATTGTAGGCAGGGGGTCCAAGAGCAAGCCAAAACCCCCCATCGTGGTCATGAAGGAGAGCCCAAAGCTGCTGGGTGATGGATTGATAGGGTGGAAGAAAGATGGAGAGATCTCTAGTAAATCACAAGCAATTGGTGTATGGATACACTAGAATATCTAACCTATTGGATTAGATGGTGTGTGGTGTATCATTCTTAAAGTAGTGCATAATAAAATGTGCCAATATTTATAATGCTTAACTAGTGATAATGATATTTATCATTAGTCTTAAGATTTATTATCGGGTTGGATTAGACGGTGGTTTCATAAAAAATCAATTGGGTTGGTTTCATAAAATATTTGGTTTTTATTATTAGTATTAAGATTTATTATCGAAACATATATATCTATGTAGACGTGAACCGAAGCCAAGGAAACCTACATACACAAGTTTTCAACTGAAATTCCTTGTTTTCAATTCGGCTCTATATATATATATATATATGTATATATATATATATAGACGGTGGCTATCTAACATGCACTTTGGGCAACCAGGTGCACCACGCACCATCCTGATCTAATGGAGATAATGCAATGGTGTATTGATACATCAAGCACATATGGAGCATGCTAAAAGTTTCTCTTTCTTCCCATGCTAGCCTCTGTTGCCCCTCACTTTTGCCATCTGCCACCTCCCTCTTATCTAACCACCACCTACATCTGACCACCAACTCTAGCCACAAGAGTGTTGACTCTACTACTGTCCTCCGCGCTCATGGCAGCAAAGGGAGTGGTGTCGCACTCCATCACAGCTACACCTTCTCGAAGTCCGTCGATTCCATGGTTTTTATGTCGTCGAGCAGCGAAGGGAGATCAGCTCCATGGTCGCTGACAAGCCACTGGTTTCGTGCTTTGGCTGCCGCTGGATTCGAGGGTCGTGACTCTAGAGCAACGAAATGTGTAACTTAGGGTATACTATAAATCTCTCCATCTCTCTTGCACCACATCAATCCATCACTCAACATCTTGCAAATCTACCATGAAAGTCAAAAGCCTGTGATCGGAATGTTTATACTTCATAGCAAACTTGTTTGCAGGGATCAACAATGAAAGTCAAGTTGAAAAGTTAAAATGACTTATGTGGCAGTGGCAACAATTGAAGTCTTGATTATGGTAGTTGTACCATTGCAAATGTTAAAATGCAAATCTACCATAAATCAATAGTTTTTGCGTATGGCTGGCAGCATGAAACCAGCACAAGGCAAGTGCATTTGTATAAACTGGTGGAGACAAAACCCACGAAACTCTCCTCCTTTTATGCTAGAGATGCTAGTTGCATCAGTTGTGAGCAATAGAAGGCACTGGAAGGAGGGTGTTGCCGTTGATGAAGGCTTTTTACGGCGTTGGAATGAGGTCAGTGTAGCTGGGCCAGAGAGAGCGTGTTATGAGAAAGGTGACAATTATTATAGTACATCTTAATAAATTAGTTATACCGATTTACCTCAGATCTTCACCATTAGATTAAATGGTGTATGATGCATCATACTTGACAAGGTGCATGATAGCACGCACCATATATATATATATATATTAGGAAAACTGGTGGAGTTGGAAAACAAAAAACAAAGTTTGTAACGTATGAATTGAATTCGATAGCGTGAGCGCATAATTAATGCTTGAACAAGTGGTGTTTGATAACGCAAACTCGGGTGATAGGTGTAGCATTTGGCTTGTATCTTGGCTGGAAATTTTAGAGGTGTAGGACTTGCATGATAGTCTTGGTATTTTTTTTCTGCTTGAATTTGGTTTGATTTGGGTTGTATTATAACTTCTTTTTTTGTATATTATAACTTTTTATTTTGGTATATTATAACTTTTTTTTTTACCAAAATAGGGTCATGAAAGGCTTAGGACCTATGAGTCAACCTAGCTCAGCCCACCAAAATAGTGGGTTGGGTTGGTAAAATTGTAGCTCATATAAAAATGGATCAATCTGATCCAATCTATATAATCCATGGATTAAATGGGTTCAAGTTGGGTTGGCTCGATTATTTTATAAAAAAATCTACTCACATATTTAGCAATCCTATCTCTATGTTTTGGGCCAGCCCAAACAATTGCAAAGACAACTCTCACTCTCTGAATCATTTTTTCACTTAGAAAAAAAGCCTAATCACCTCACTAGTGTTATGAAAATAAGACCAAATCGACTGGTTGAGCCAGGAATCGAACTCCTTTCCTGTCCTGTTGTCTGTAAAAAATCATATTTTCAAAAATTGGTCAAAAACTAGTAAACTGCTTAAATTAGTGGTGATTCACATGGTTTGCGGTCTAAAAAAGATAAGTGAACAGAGGCACTCTTCATTGCCACAACCACCAAGTCACCACTGCCGATTGAAGAGCACACCGGAAAAAAGCAACTACGTCGCCGATTTCTATTGCTGCGACACCAAGATGTAGTGGCAATTTTGATTCTATTCATTCGGGAAAAGTAAGAATGAGAATAAGGAAGAAAGAGAGAATGAGAATAGGGAAAAAAAGTGAGAAGAACTAGATGTAGAATGATGCTTTTGTTGATGAGTGGCAAATTAACCTTAGAGGAATAGGGCTTTCCGCTTTCTTTTGTGTAAATGGGTAATGGGCCAAGTTTATATCTAAGCCCACTTTTTTAACAAAATGTTTCACATTCTTTTTTGTTCGGTGTTGATCTCACATTCTGTTTGTTTTGTTACTCCAGAATGTAACATTCTTTTTTGGGAGAATTACACTGACCTCTCCTAAAATTTAGTGTAATGACACTTGGCATCCCTTTATTTGTAAAATTATTTCTATAGAGCCTTGAATTTTATAAAAACCTACACTGGCCTCCCCTATTATTAATAGTCTACCGACAGAGTTGATAGAAGTTATAGCATGTGCACATCACATGCTCGATAATGGCAATTTAGGAATATAATTGACATATTTTATCTACAAAATAACAAAAGTATCCTCTTTATGTGTTTTAAAATTCTTCTTCCAACTCTCGTCACGTGTGTCCCTGTTTTCTTCCAGCCAAAATCAGAACTTGCGCTAAAGTGTAACTCATAACTCAAATCAAAGTATAACTCGAAACTCGTATTAAATCTAGTCTCAGCTTCCTCATCTTTTGTCATATGAACTTGAAACTCGAATCGAAGAGGAACTTGGAACTCGAATCAATTCCAATCTTAGCATCCTCATCTTATGTCACATGAACTGGGAACTCGAGTCAAAGAGAAACTCGAAACTCACATCAAAGCCAGCCTTATCTTTCTCATTTTTTGTCACATGAACTCGAAATTCGAGTCAACGAGGAACTTGGAACTCGCATCCACCATCATCTTTCTTATTTTCTGTCACATGAACTTGGAACTCAAATCAAATCAAAACTCAAAACTCGAATCAATATACATTTGGGATGAGTAAGAAAGGGTAGTTTGGACAAAACATCCAATGATTTAACAGCATCAACTTCCATTTGTACTAGGGATGGTTCTATCACATGAATAAATAGAGGAGTGCCAAATATAATTACACTAAATCTCAAAGGAGATCAGTGTAATTCTCCTTTCTTTTTTTGACACATAAAATATAACATTCTTTAAAAATTGATATAATTTACATGGACAAAAATGATTTAAGTTATATTAAAAAGAAATTAATTACTTTGAATAATTATTAGAAATTCATTACTTTTCATTTAAATTATTAATAATAATTTTTATTCATTTTATTGTATATAATTAGTCATATATTCCGGTTGAATCAATAAACTTTTAAACCAGAGTCTTATCCAATTTGATGCTTAGTCTGGTTTTTAGAACCTTGCCCCTCACCCTCAGATCTATTTAGCTACTCTTCACCTCACCATCCTCTTCCCCTTGACAATGTGAGCTCGACGGAATGGAGGATGGTGGTGCAACACATGATAGTTCATAGTGGAGCATCACAACGACGATGTCGCTGGTGGCGATAGAGGACAACATGTTATTTTGCAAGCTCATCGATGCCAGTGATTCGCAATGGTTGGGGAACTCATGGTAGTTGGGTGATGGTCTTGGTGGTGCTCCAAGTGACTGCGGTAATTTGAGGATAGAGACAGGAAGAGCAAAATGATGACATAATATCTCTAGGGTTGGCTAAAGTGAAGGAATAGAATGGAGGCTAGCAGGTTGGCTCTTGTTTTGTTTTTGCATTTTCCTATTTTATTTTTATTTTGTTTATTTAGTCTTGAGCCTTTGTCCTTGATAGTGATTTGATTTATGATTCTAAGATCGTTTTATTTTAATTTGAGTTAGCTTGATCATCTTTTATTTGGGTTTGCTTGTGTATTTTTCTAAATTTCAATTGTTGATGTATTATTTATTTTTTGTTTCTTTTTTTTTTTTTCAATTAATTTGTAAGTTTTATATTTTTAGGCCAACTCATTTAACCCATCAACTTGGATTCAGATTGATATGTTTTTGACAGTGCATACTCGAGTGAAACTCTTCGTTTGTGCTTCATTGTAAAGTCCTCACATGGTTGAATAAGAATTGTACATGTGGAGAGTGGATGCTATAAAATCAATGTTAATGAAGAGATTTGACTGTGTTAATCAAGTGGCTTTTTTTAATTTAGATATGAAACAAAAGGAAAAAAGAAACCAATTTATTTGCATCTTGAAGCTCGACCACCGATGAAGAAGCACAACCACCGATGTCAATGACGCAAACATGTTTAGCAGCACCAGCCCTCGCCTGCACCACCAACCATAACTTCCACCCTCAATTGGATGCATTGCTGCATGACCTTTGCTGCGTGTTACGGTCCAGCCATCGCACGAGGCTCGCAACGTTGCTCCTGTTTCTTGCTCCATTAATGGGCCGCCTTCCTCTTGTTCTTCTCTGTTATGATTTCCATTATTTCTAGGCAAAATCTAATCTTTCCTATTTTTATGTTCCTTGTTTTTTCAGTGTCCTTTTATTTTTTTATTTTTTCAAATCTATTTGTGGGTGCTTCTTTGGTTTTGCTCATAAATCTGTTTATGGCTTTGCTTGACTACTTATTTCGGTGAAGCCATGCCTAGCCATGGGTTTGAATGTCTTGAACCACAGGAAAGAGGACCGTCGGCAGTGCTAGAGGGGGATGCATCGGCAACTTAGGATGGTGGCGTCAAAGGGGGAAGTGTTAGTTGTATGCCCTAGAGTTGATATATGTATAAACAATTCCTATTAATGGCAGTTTATTATTCTTTTATTCATAATTTGTGTATGTTTATTAGAATAAGTCTATTAAATACTTGTTAGACGCTTCATTCTCAAGAGTTGAGAATATGAGTGACGGAGTAGTCTAATACAAGATCTTTAAAATAGTTCATTATCATAGGAATATTAACTGGACATTATTATTCCGGAAGATTGTCACCTCTATCTGTTTCCATGATTAGTAAAACGTACTAATGAAGATAGAATAATGAGTCTCATGCTATATAACATTAGATGTCAAAACAGATATGTGGACACTTATGTGATAAGTGGGTCGAACGTGACGTATAGATAATGTTTACATGGTATTTTACTAATGTCAATGAAACATTATCTAGATCATATTAGTGCATATAATCCTTTGACCTGAGATGGCACGGTTATCTTGTACATAGGTAACTATAGTTTGCTACTGCTTATATACTTATGTTATGTATTATCATTAGGCAGTTTGTGGCTATAGTTAGTTACGTATGGAGATAGGTGAACAGTCAAGAAGGAATTCATTACCTTGAGTAAACAAGGATAGTTCCTATGGATTTAAGGTTATTCTTGATCATGAAATCCTTGGCCAAGGTACTTGGACTTAAATGAAAAGAGTTTCTATTTCATGTGCTATTGATCAAAGAATAGAAACCTAGAAAGTCCATATGGTCTAAGCTATAGGGTTTGATATTATCCATGACCCTGGCTGGATCGGGATGCTGTAATAAAAGGATTTGAGTGCATGGCAAATATGATTGATGGTTCATCAGAATATTTTAATTAATATATTCATCCCTATTTGGGTGGTCATGGCATGCTATGCTAGGTGTTACCCATGACTTATGAGAGCCGAGGGTATTTTGGGAATTTTACTTTAAGTACGGAAATAAGTTTCCGATAAAATCAAAATGTTGATTTCATAATCTCATTACCAATTAGAGATGAACCTAGTTAGTCATACACAATAGGACATGTACTCGCCAAGAATGAATTAATTCTAATTAAAATAGTTACTTAGAATTTTAATTATTGGATTAGACTTGCAATTTGATTGCAGGGTTGCTAGCACATCCCGAAGTCAAGTCCAGGATAAAGGTGGATCCTCATAAGGAAAGTTTCTATAAAATGGAAGGTCCATATTTTAGAAACTCATGTTAAGGGGTTTTTAGTCTTTTCTAATTTTGGGTTAATATAAGATATGAGATGACTTATATTTTAATTGACTTATTTAAAATAAGAATTATTTGAGAAATAATTCTATTTTAAAATGGTTTATTTGTTTATTATGGGAATCAATTAGGAATTGATTATGGCATTAATGTCAATCCATATTTTGCAAAATTATAACCCTAGAGAAAAGAAAAGGAAAGGCCACTATTGATTACAATAAATAAAGAGAGAAGGCTGAGGGCCAGAATGCAGAAGATAGAAACCTTTGAGCGTACAAAACTCTCTCTTTTGTTGAAAAACTCTCTGACACCACCTCCCACTCCATAAGTCATCTGAGATTTTTGTTCTTTAAGAGGGCAACAAGGAACAGATCTTGGATTAAGAGGAGGAGTTCCTTGGCGGATCGTGTTCGTGTGGACGAGCTAGAGGTCGTGCGATTGTGGGATTGTGTATTCATGAGATGAACATCAAATTTCTACGGGACATCGCTTCAAGAGGTAAATGTCTCATACGATCCTTTTATATTTTTAGGTGTTTACGTTGTTTAAATAATACGAGGTGATACCAAACTCATGAGATATGATTTCATGAGTGTTATTTGATCCTATATGAATGTGTTCATGTAATTAAACTTTTGTTTGATCATTCCGCTGCGTTTATCTCCTATGTTTTCCAACAGGAAGGACAACGAGAAAATGCTGGGGAGCGACAACAAGAAAAATTGAGTAACAAGAGATCGAGGAGGGGCAGCGGTGGTGGTGGTAGAGACGAGGCAGCAAGGAAGGTGACAAACTCGAACACTGCGCAATTGGGTGAGATTTGAACTTCATCTATGGAGGCTTGAATGGAGTTTATGATGGTTGACTTTACAGGGACGAATAGGGATAATTGAAAAAATATATATATTTCATTTTTTTAATAATATTATTCTTAATAATAATCTGATTCATTAACTTTGTTTTAAGTTTTAATAAAAAATTTACATTCATTTCGTGTGGAGCTCAACAGATACACATGTTCTATACTCATTTGCTATACATTAGAGCTTCATGGTGAAGTATTTTAACAGACTTCATCGGAGAATCTCCTTTTTTGGTTCGCTACGCACTAAAGTTAGCCGGTGAGTTCTATGGTACCTTTGTAAATATGCGCATTTTGTGCATTTTTTGTGATGAACGGTGAGGATCGTGTCATAGATTATGAGGTGCATCAATGCACCAATCACTTATGATGCACTATAAAAATATCTAATTTTAAGAAAATTTAAAAATATAATTAAATATATTTTAAAAATTAATTATCATACACTGACAGTATAAAATTATATTGACAGTATAAAATAATTTTACACTGACAGTATAATCAAAAAATTTTATCAGTGTAATTTTAATTATCATACACTGACAATGTAAAATTATACTGGCAGTACTGTAAAATTATATTGATAAAATTTTTTGATTACACTGATAGTGTAAAATTATTTTATACTGCCAGTATAATTTTACACTGTTAGTGTATGATAATTAAAATTATACTGATAAAACTTTTTTATTACATTGACAGTGTAAAATTATTTTATATTGCCAGTGTAATTTTATACTGTCAGTGTATGATAATTAAAATTATACTGATAAAATTTTTTTATTATATTGACAGTGTAAAATTATTTTATATTATTAATATAATTTTACACTGTTATGATAATTAATTTTTAAAATATATTTAATTATATTTTTAAATTTTCTTAAAATTAGATATTATTATAATACATCATAGGTGATTGATGCATTAATGCACCTCACAATCTCACCACAAGAGATATCACAATCTGATCGTTCGTCACAAAATGTACATTTTGTGCAATGTACCAGAGCATGCACCAAGTTAGCCAGCCCACACTTCTGAGCTTGGATCGCAGCCTATGGTGAGCCAACCATTTTGACAGCTCGAAGCTAACCTACCATTATAACCGCATGTTTTTGTTTTTGTTATTGTTAGCGACTGGTCAACTAACTATTGCGCTTAAAAAAGTTGCACCCACTTCCTCCTCTGTGCAGCACGAAGGACCTGCTGTGCCCACACATTTGTCCACGTTGTAGAGATAGAAGTTAATATCTGTAGTGCCTGGAATATCCTCAGGACATATTTTGTATCCCACTCCAACAGCTTTAAGGACGTTTCGGCCATAGACACCTTGGAGAACAGTCGCCAGTGTCTCCAATAATTCAAAAGAAAGTCTCCGAGACCTTGTTGCTTTTTCTTTTTATCTTTTTTATTTTTTAAGACAACATGGATAAAAGCATGGACGAGAAATACAACACGATACTGATAGAGAAATATAGTAAATTTAATAAATTGGAAAATATATGACATAATTAATTAATATATAACCTGAAAAATAAAAAATCAATATTAATATATTATCACAATAATTTTTTATGGTGTTCTTAACTATATATTTTGTTTCTATAACATAATTTGATTATATATTATGACATTATTAAAAATATTTAGCTCTTATAATAATTATTTAAAAAATTATATATTAATATATAATTAGATAATAATAAAAAACTACTTTGCATTAATAATGTATTAAATTAAATAATATTAGCATAGAAATATATGATTTAAATTAAGACAAAAAGTCAACATTTTATAAGTTAGTTTTAATCGTTATAAATATAATAAAATATTATATAATTATTTTGATATCCCCTTCATATTGGTATAAAATTTAAAAAATAATGAAATATAAGTTTAAAATATCCAAAAGTATGTAAGACATGTAATATCAATATGAAACATTTTGAAAGGGAGGTGGCTCCTTAACATATTTCATATTTCAGCTTTCTTTCTTTTTTTTTTTTTTTTTAACTGCATATTTCAACTTTCAAGTAGTCTGATTTTTATAATATTTTTAACTTTGAATTATATTTTAAATGTTGAATATATTGTGATGTATAGAATTTACAATAAAATCAAATTTATATTAATATCACTCTTTTTTTTTTTTTTTTCTGGCTCGGCAATTTCGTGGCGCCGCATTTTTCCCACGCCGCTGCACCTCGAAGACCAATGCTAATCTAGTGATGGCCACATCACAAAACAGGAAAACGCAAAACGGTTAAACCACTCGCGCATGCCTAGGTGCTCTGTTACCCAATACCACTTTCCTTTGTGACTTTGATGGGCTTTCTGACTTCAATGCTAGCCGATGATTAATTTGATCATCAAATCGCCAAAGATTCTTCTCCCTCTCTATCTCTCTTGATATTACCCTTGTTAGATATTCCATTTAGAATGTCATAATGAAAGAGCACAAAATATTGTTACTATCTGGTCAATGGTGATGCCCCACTTCATTTTTCTCACTTTTGCGTCCAAATACACTTTATTGTTAACAGCGCTTCATGGCAACCCTTTAAGGTTCAAATTGTATCATTTTCTTTCGCTACATGAGATCATTTTTATATGCTTCACTCACAACTCAATAGAAAGACAAGTACACCTATACTAGATCTAAGCACAAAATGAAAATGGGGAAGGGACTAGGTGAAATCAGTTATAACTAAGTATAATTAGTAGCAAAATAAATGTGTAATAATGTCTACGCCATGATCTTTATTTATAAGACAAAAATACATAAATACTCATAATCAGTTGACATATTCAGGGAACCTAAAACCACTGGAATATGGAAAGGAAGAAGCACCATATCAAAATTGTTGTTTCTAGCTAGTCAATTGGTTAATATTTTCACACTGATTGAGCTTGATGAAGGAGATGGGTTAGCTTCACAGGTGCAGTAATTTGAAGGGGTGATCGGTTTAGCCAGGTAGGTGGGTTTGTCATCCCCTGCCATGATCACAAGTATCTTGGGCTCAATGTCAATCTCTACCTTATTGGGCATTGCCTGTTTGGTGTCTTCACCTTCAGCTGATGACTGTGAAGCATGCTTTCTGCGGGAGCAAACAAGGATCACCAATGCCACAGAAATCAGAACAAGCAGCAGAGCTAAGCCTCCAAAGAGGTAAGGAATTGGAGACCTCCATATCCTAATCCCACTGGTTGATGATGCACTGTTTGTTGGCCTCATCTTTCTTCAAGGTTTCTCTATATGGGTGGTGTTGGTGCTTTTGCATTGACATGAAAAGTGAGGTGGTGGTGCTGCAATTTATAGTAAAAATTGGCACATTTTGGTTTACAGAAGTACCCTTTTGGCATTGAGGAAGATTCCTTTTTATGCTTGGCCAGATGCTTCATGCGGATGTCAAAAGTGCGAAATATATTAATGATTTCCGGTCCCAAAAGTTCTAAAATGATATAAGCACCGCGAAATCGTATTGTTGCTGCTACTGTTTTCTAAAATTAAAAGATTGTTAAAATTTGTTTCATTTTGATCGAAAAGGATGATTTTTGTTGCCTGCATAATTTTTTTTCCTAGTTTCGATTTTACCAAACAACATGCAGGCCTATAATTTTTGGTTAAAAACTGATCTAATGCAAAAAGCTAACAACTTCTCTAGCCAAAATATGCGTAGATGCATAAGAAAAACAATCTCATCTATAGGAGTAAGGTGATTGGTAATGATAGATATCAACCTTCCCTATATTTGTTCCCCTTTAGTATATATGAACGGGGTATCTTTCTTGCCTAACTCCTGCGGTTTGTAATTTGCCAGACAATGAACAATCTTGAGAGAGGAAAGCAAAATATCTTTCGATTGTGTTATGCAATCGTATCGAGAATCACTAGTTGACGTAGCTTACAAAATATTTATTCCTCTTTTTCTCATCCATATGATCATAAGCAGTTGCTGAAATCTCTAGCACCATGTGATCCATGCACCACCTATTCAGTCACAATCCCAATTTTAGACGTTATGAATTATGAATTATGATCCCTTATAGATTAATCAAGACAGGATAGTTAAGGCAACGGTGTTTCAATTTTGTGAACGGAACAATTTTTCTTCTGGGTACCATGTGGATAGACACTCAAACAAGTTGAAGTGATGTTACATAATTAAAATTATTTGTTAGAATTGTTGTCAAAATTTGTAAATATTTGAAAAGAATATAAGTCACATAAGTGAGATCATTCATCTATTCAGAGGTTAAAATAAAAGTCTTATCATTCTGTAGAAATTTTTACAACAAAGTCCTCAGCCTAGTGTTTTCCAAAAAGTTATGCAGCTATGCAATGTCAGCTTCCAATCTGCCAGTTACAAAATTGACGTAAACAAGATGTGTTTATATGACGTTTGTGTGCGTTTTTGCATGGCTAATTGTTTGAAGTAAAACGAAAATGACGATTCAAGAATTTGATAAACACAATGGCCATGAAGTGGTCCAACTCCTAGCAAGTTTCTGTCCCTACCTAGAAGTTGAGCATAGGGAAAATGAATTTAAACATAAAGATAGTAAAACGAGTTAAACCAGATAAATTAACCCATTTAATCCATCTAAAATAGTGATTGGGCTGGATTTTGTAGCCTATTTTAATAAGCAAGTTATTTTGGCGAGGCAGGTTGATCCACGAAAATTTCTGTCTCCTTTTGTTGCAACTTGCAGGTGTCCTAACCCGCGAATTGGCTCGTCAATCCATTCGCTTATTTTTTGTTTTGTTAAATTATTCTGTTTGTTCTAAATTTTTTGAGAAAATTTAAATAGATTTTTATACTATAAAAGTTTGTAATTGACTCCTTCTATTTTCAAAACGTTTCTAAATTCTTAGACACAAATATTTATTAAAAATCTGTCAATAAAAATAACTATATAACATATAGAATGATATTTTAAAATATTTTATTTTTATTCATAAAATTTTTACAGATATTTATATTCAGAGACTCAATTATAAATATCTTATAAATTCAGAGAGTTAATTACTAATTTTTAAATTATAAGAACCTAGTTAAATTTCTTAAAAAAATTGAGAGACTAACCAATTTATTTAACCTTTTTATTTTTAATTCATTCAACTACCAAACTGCCATCCCACCACAAAGCAGGGTTGGTTAACAACTTTAGCACATTTAACACATTTAATTATATAAAATAAGTCAACCTGCTCCATTTTTAAACTAACTCGCAATGAGACAAGGCAAGTTTATAAATTTGTCATCTTTAGTAAAAATAAATAATCAGAAGAGTTAGTTTTGAGAAAGAGAAATACTTAAATAATTAAAAATAATTACATAAAATTCATTTAGAAAAAGGTATTATTAAATTTTACTTAATAAGAAAAAAATATAAATTCATAAATAAATATTACTTATTAATGAGTGGTTATTTATTTTCAATGAGTATTTAGCAGTAATAAAAAAAATTATGCATTAAATATATAAATTTAGAAAAAAAAAAAGTTGTGAATTGTTATTGCTTTTTTAGTGGCTATTTGTCTCCATGGAGTAGCTTAAAATTATAAATGAAAGGCTACATAAAACTCATGAAATTTAGGATAAATTTACGAGTGACTATGATATTTTTTACGTGATTATTTGCTCTCAAGTTAATAAAAAAACAATTATAAATAAAATTCTATAATAAATTCAGGAATTTCGAATAAGTCTATGTGGTGATTATTACTTGTTATTGAGTGGTTTGTAATGATAGATGAGGTAATGCAAAAAATTATTATTTTTTGTAACTTATAATTTATTTCAATCAAGTGGCTAACGATTTTAATTATATTGTTGGATCAAGCGCTTACCACTAGGCCAAAAGCTATAGCTGTTGATAAGAGTATAACTTTATTTTCTTATAGTTTCTCAGAATAGCATTAAGTATAAGGCGCTGCATCCATTACAGGCACCATGAGCCAGGATGTTAAGTTCATCGAATTCTAAGGATAATGCTGGCCAAATAAAGCCAATATATATGAACTTTTTATTTTATTACTAAAAGGTTTGTAAATAACTATTGATTTTTATTGAGTGGTGGTTAGTTTTTAGTGAGTAGCTAGTAGAAATAAATTACTTTTTTTTTTTTTGTAGTTGAGATATATGAATTTATAAAAAGGTTTGCAAAAGACTATTATTTTATAATGTATGATTATTTAATTACCGTTGAGGGGTTGTTATAACTTTTATTATTAAAGATGTATTGTGTCCCTTCTCTCTAAATGCATTTTATATGTAATCATTCTTAATAATTTAAACATATGATATCCCTTAAATTAAATATTTCTTTTTAGCTTTCCGTCATATATCCTATTATATTTGATGGTATTTAATTTTGTGTGTTAACTTGAAGAAATGCTTTTATGAATTGCTTTATCAATGATAATTATTATAATTATATATAATTGATATCTATGTGTTGTTAACTCACTAGATAAAATGTCAAAATAAAAATAAATGACAATGTGAAAAAAGTATATATTAAAATTAAATTTAATCTAAAATAATAGATGTAGTTGTATGTAGCGAAGTTGTAACGGCATCCTTTGTTGATAAATAATAAAGTAATAAGTAGGAATGACAAAAAAAATCTGTTTAAATAGACACTTGTGAAAATTACCCGCAATAGGAATGAGTACGAAGATAAAATTGATAAGTCGAATATCATTTTCATATATATAATGTGATTATCAAACTACGATAATTTTAATTTTTTAGAACAAAAAAGATAATAAAAAGATCATCAAACTATATATCATTGTTGCTAACATACATTTATCCGTGACTTGAAACATGAATAATAAGTTGTCATTTTTTAATTATAATAGATAACAGGTTGATTTGAGACAATTTTATCCCTAAAGTGGATTCTAGCTCTGTGGATGAATTTTATTCTACATGGTGTCACCTGCCGTCGGTATCAGATAGTTTTCTACAGGTGTTTATCAGTTATCACATATCGCGCTACTTATTTTTACCAAATTATCATTCGAATAACTATGGTCTTATTATCTCTCTTCCCTTTGAAAATGTAATTAATGACAAACTAACCTTTTGCATCAAAATGATCAAATTATGCTTATTTTGTTCCAATCTATTCAATGAAGTGAGAATAAAAAAATCTATTAAGTCTTTTTATAACGATATAATCAACCTCTAAAATATAATAATAGTATTTTAATCTAGCTTGGATTATTATTATATAGATTATATTATTAAAATATTTTCAACGTGATTTTTCTTATAGTAAAATAAGAATAAGAAGTGATTATTCTGAATAAAAATGATGTAATTCAAATGTAAATTTGATTAAAGAATAGATGAATACATATTTTTATTTCAGAAAATTAACGAATAAATGTAAAATACAAATATAGAATGCACTATCAAAAAAACAAAATACAAATAAAGAATGATTCAATATCTACATGATGATGACTGATTTGTGGCTCTAAATCCCCATCTTCTTCCCAAGTCAACCATGGTCCAACTCTTCACTTCATCTTAATTTTCAAAAAATCGAGTAATGGTTTATCTGGGACCGGTATCAACTTCACAATCCAACCAATTGGCCAAGAGAAAGCAGCAAGAACAATGCAAATAGCCCATTGCCCCCAATTTAGCCTCTCTGTATCAGCAAACTTCTTGAGAAACTCAACCATCACAACCTGAAGGACTATTGTCACACCAATAATCCCCAAAAACAACTTGCTCCTGTGTATGCCCTTGAAAACATTCCTCTTCTCCAGCTTCCTTGCATTGAACTCATTGAACACTTGGCATAGCACAAATGTGTTGAAAATCAATGTGTCATTCACCCCTGATGTCACACCAAATATAGACTGACCTTTGAATTGTAGGGTCAGCAAAACCGCTATCTGGTACACAGCTTGGGCTAATAGATTCCTCCACATGATGTTAGTGATAAGAGGTTTGGTTCTGCCAACTGGTGGTTTGTCCATCAACTCCATGGTAGGCTTCTCTGTTGCAAGAGCCAAAGCACCCAATGTGTCCATGATCAAGTTCACCCATAATAGTTGCACTGCTGTGAGTGGCACTTCCCCTGCCGACACTGCTGCCACAAAGTTGATTGCAAGTGCTGCAACATTCACTGTCAATTGAAATTGGATGAACTTCTGGATGTTGTTGTAAACACATCTTCCCCACCTCAAGACTGTGACTACAGATGCAAAATTGTCATCCAATATGACAATATCTGAGCTCTCCTTGGCCACTTCAGTGCCTTGAATCCCCATAGAAAGTCCAATGTCAGCTTCCTTGAGTGCTGGTGCATCATTTGTGCCATCCCCAGTGACAGCAACTACATGGCCCTTCTGTTTGAGGCACTGAACCATTAGAAGCTTGTCGAATGGAGAGGATCTTGCCATCACACAGATTTTGTCCACTTTCTCCAATCTTTCTTCATGCGTGTAGCTGCGAAATTCCTCTCCTTCCACCACTGCCCCATCGTTGTCCTGATTTGGCCTAAGTATGCCACATTCAGTTGCTATGGCTTGTGCTGTGAAAACATTGTCACCTGTGATCATTTTAACATTTACTCCGGCTTGTTGGCAATCTTCCACAGCTTTCTTCACCCCCGGACGGCATGGATCTTTAATTCCCACAAGTCCTAACAATGTCAGACCATTATCTTTTACCATAGTGTTGCCTTCTCCATCTTCAGGCTCTTCTTCTGAAACTTCCACGTGAGCAAAAGCAATACAACGAAGACTAGTAGCTGCCATACCTTGAATAATGTGCTCAAATTTCAGCATACTATCACTGTCAAGATCTTTCACAATGCCAGAAGCATCATAGTATCTTGAACATATTTTCAGCACCATCTCAGCAGCTCCTTTCCAGTGTGCATTAACTGTGTTGTCTGCATTTCTTCTCAACAAAACCCCACTCCTTTTCTTCTTTGAGTTGAAGGTCTCAACCTGAAGGATGGTGCAGCTTTTTGTCAAGCGCTCCACCTCCATGTCCAGTTCCAACACTGCCCAAGAGAGGATTGCTTTTTCTGTGGGGCTACCTGAAAACTCAAAATCAGAAGCTGATTTGGACTTGTGCAGGCTGCCAGTTGTGTTGAGAGCCACTCCTTCTTGAATCAATTGGAGAACAGATGGAGCAACTGATGAGTAGGCATGCTCCAACACAGGTTCTAGGCCTAACCAAAACTTGGTCACTTTCATCTGGTTGAGTGTGAGTGTGCCTGTCTTGTCAGTACAAATAGTGGTGGCAGAACCCATGGTCTCACATGCTGAGAGCTTCCGCACCATTGCTTGATCAACCATCATTTTCTTCATTGAATAAGCCAGAGTCAGCGTCACTGCTAGTAGCAGACCTTCCGGTATTGCGACAACAACAATGGTGACAGCATCAGAAACAATTCCCACAACGGCATTCATTACATCACCAAACTTGGTCTTGCTTCCATTGAACTCTCTGACCCCATTCTCATCCTCTGTGTTCCCTGTGAAGTAACGGATGAGCAAAACAACAAGGACAAGAAAAGCCACGGCCAAACCAACCTTCCCAATGGATGATGTGAGCTTGTTAAGCCGTGCTTGCAAAGGGGTTTGCTCGTCAATATCGCGGCTAATCGAACTCATCATTTGTCCCCATATGGTGTTCATGCCGACCGACGTAACAAGCATCTTGGCATACCCATCAACCACCTTTGTGCCAGAGAACAAGAATGGATGGTGGTTCCTGTTAACCTCAACATGATCGCTCTCCCCTGTCATGCTTGACTCATCCACTCTCAGTGAATGTCCATCTATGAATAACCCATCTGCAGGGACTTGATCACCAATCTTCAAGCAAACCACATCACCAACAATGATCTCAAAGATTGAGATATGTTGGCGCCTCCCGCTTCTCACCACGTCAATTTGTATGTCATTGCTCACTTGAGATAACTTGTCAAATTGTCTGTTCTGCCTATAGTTGCTTAAAGAAGACATAGAAATGACAATGAATACGGCTAAAAAGATGCTTCCACCATCATACCAACCTTCTTTGAGGCCATGCTCTTTAATGCCGAAGCCTAGAGAAAGTGTTGCACAAGCCAAAAGGATGAGAATGGTGACGTCCTTGAAGGCTTCCACAACGAAATGAAAGAAGCCTTTGGAAGGGGGTTTGTGGTAAGTGTTGGAACCAAACATTTGATGTCTACGTGCAATGTGTTCAGCATCATCACCTTCGATGCCATGCTCGATGTCGGTTTCGAGTGCTGCGGCCACCCCTTCGACGCCACCATGTTTCTTAAGGCTCTCGAGGTTTTTTTCTTTGACAATCTCGGTGAGACAAGTTTGATCAATGGTAAAGGGTTGCTGTGGATCTAAATCAACCACGGTGAAAGATGGAGAAGGTAGGATTCTCGGTTTCTTTGTGTTGGTTTTGTTGAGAGTGAAGTGTGACACGAGGGCTCGAGAACAATAGATGATCACAAAGGCAGAGTGCCACCTTATGTTGGGTGCACTAATATTGGTTTTTGGCGCATTGAGTAGGGCCTCAATGCGCTCCAAGTTTGTGAGCAAGCTCATTGACATGGTTTCAAGAACAAAGTTAACAAATTTCAGATAATGAAATTTGAAAACAAGAGAAGCAAATGGAACAAACCGTATGTAGAAGGCAACGAATTGATGGAAGAATGAAACTATTTCTTGCAGCACAGCAATTTATTCTGGTACGAAGATTGAGCTACAATGGCCAATGCTAGTACGTACGTCAAAATAATGTAAGGTAAATACTTCTAAAATATTAGATCATAAACACTTTGGTATTTGTCCATGGCATCAGTGTAACATGCAATCATATATATATATATATTAGAATAGACATGGGAATAAGAAATATATTACGCGTCTACGCTTGAGATTTCTTGATGTTCAATGTAAGTACTTTCGGGGGGTCTACGTTTAGACTACCTCTTTCCATTATGAAATAAATGATATTTTTCGGCTTTTATTACATGTGAATCTACGAGGATGGTAATAAGAATTTGGTTCTTTGTTTAGTTACAACTAACTGGAAAGTTGAAGGCACGAGCATGCAGGACATTACGAGGGAGGACGCGTTTGTTTTTTGTGTTTGATCAAAGTCAGCAAAGATTCCAAAGAGGCTAAACGTCGACTTACGCGTTTTTACCAAACCAATTGTGCATTGATAAGTTGCCTCTTAACCATTGGCATTAAAGGTGTGTTTGGTTGGAGTGATTTTGGAAGGAAGGAAAGGAAGAGGAAAGAAATAGGAAGGAAATAGGTATTTTTCCTTTATTTAGATGGAGAGAAAAGTTGAGAAGGAAAAGATGAGTAGTATCCAAAGGAATGAATAAAGTAAAACAAGTCGTGCATGCTATGCTAAATATGTAAAATGGCAGATTTTGTGGATTTTTGTGTATTTACCAGCGCTTTAAGTAGCGTTTTGGACAAATTTATCAGTGTATTATATAATTACCAGCACTAGTAATCCAAAATGCTGGTAAATCTATAAAATACATTAGTAAATTGTCCAAAACATTAGTAATTTTATCTAAAATGCTAGTAAATCTATAAAATACGTCAATAAATTTGTCCAAAATACTGGTAAATTTGTCCAAAATGCTGATAATTTTGTTTAAGACGCTAGTAAATACACAAAAATTCACAAAATCCACCATTTTGTAAGCCTACCGGAGAATTGGCCAAGACAAGTAATGTAGCTGAAGCTTTATTGTGATCTATATATCAAGATATATGTACCCAGGGCTTGTGTTCAACGAAGAATTCATCTATGACTGAACTTGTTGTAAAACAAATAGTAAAAAGAAAGATTTCACCCTAAACCCTGAATTCATTTAACTATAGCAATTAAACAATCTGAAGCTAATTAATTCGTCCACGACTTATGTTTAAAATTTGGGAACTTTTCTTTATGGGAAAAGAATACAATTTTGTTGCTACTGCGGCATTTCAATCGAAAAGAAATAGCTGGTAAACACGAAGAATGGTACAATAACCTGATGATTGTGACTTTAAATTTTCAAAATTTTTATTGGTTAAAAATAGTTTTTGGTCTCTTCACGTATTTTAAATTTTGATTTTAGTCCCTATATTAAAAAAAATTTAGTATAGGTTTCTACACTAATACTCCATTAACGAGTCAGTCCCTGTCATTAAAAAATTATTAGATAGTATTAGTTTTTGCTGATATGATTAATAAGATTTGATATATATATGATATATTGTAAATGTAATCCTAAAATGACCTATTTTAGGCATTTTTTAAAGCTTGAAAAGCCTTTTTTTAAAAACAGAAAAATGACCAATGTATCGAAATAACTTTTTTGGGGTCGAAATGACCTCAATCAAGTTTTACTATGGCTTGTTTTAGTTCCAGTTAGCTATATTAACAAAAATTAATACTATCTAATAATTTTTTAATGACAGAGATTAATTCAGTATCACTATAAGGATCTAAATATATAGTTTTTTAACATATAGAGACCTAAATAAAAAAAATTTTAGTGTAAGGACTAAAATAAAAATCCAAAATACATATAGAGACTAAAAACTAGTTTTAACCATTTTTATTTGAAAACTTAAAATACTTGTCCCTATCAGCAAAGTAGCACACAAAGATATAGAAATGGATAAGAGAGTTATGTAAGTCCCTCGCCATTTTATTGCCATTACTCTAAAGTCTCAAAGCTTAATTTTGATGGACTTTCATCATTTTTTTTTTTTGGGTCATTGATAGACTTTCATGTTAGTTTCAAGGTCGTTAGCGTACAGCGTGTAATAACTCCTAAAAATGTCACATATTTTCTTCTTATTTATGTCCTGAAAATGTCACATATGTTTAATGAGGGGTATTCATCGGATACACAAGGAATCCAAAATTTCAAAATAAATTAATAAAATTAGGTCAAGCTAAAATCAACTAAATTAGTTATTGTTAATTATATTCTCGAAATTATGATTTTTTTAACTCAGAACACAAGCATTAAATTCGGTCACCAATTATTTTTTTAATTTACTTTTAAGGTTTCAAAATTTTGTACATTGGCTTTGAAATGGTTATATAAATTTATATTTTTTAACTTAGACGTAATGACTTGAATCAAACTCAATTTTAATCGGATTTGTTTCGTTCAATTTGTTGAAAAATTTTTAAAAGTGGAACCAAATTAGTTTTATTACATTTAATTGGTTCAGAAATCTTTTTTCTCCTCAAATTCGGACTAAATTAATCCAATCCGCAAAGAAAGAAAGTGTATCTGTACATAAGTGCAACTCTGTCCAAGCATGGTTGAAAATGAAATGTTTGACGGATCCAATGCGAGTGTGCGACGCGGCGCGAATACGATGCTCCAAATATTGTGTTTGATCATGTATTAAATTGGATAATGTTCGGTGCAGGACTATGAAAATTAATAATAAATGAAAATCCATGGCATTAATTTACGAGATTAACTTACGAGAAAATTACATTGATCTCGCTTGAGGTCTATTAAACATATATTTATCTTTTCTTAAATTTTAAAATTACACCTATCTCCCTTAATTGATTAAAGATCATTACAATAACACCCCTTATCTATAATAGCACATGAGTTATGCATAATTAAAACATATGAAGTAATTTCTATACCCTTAATTATTTTTTCAATTTCTATTTGAATGCTATTTCTCTTATGCCATTCAACCTCCATTTTCACCTTTCTCTTCCACCAAATTTCACCCACAATGCCAACAAACATCAGAAACCAACAATTCCAAAAATATAAACCATGCCCAAACAAATAGTCCCAATATATAGATCAGCTCAAATAAAAATAATCCGAAGATCAAGAACAAAAAATAAGCTATGCATGCATTTTCTTTACTACATTGTGGAAGGGAAATGCATTCATCCAAAAATAAAAATTTATATACCCTTATTTTCTTTAAACCTTATCAATTACTTATGCAAGTTTAAAATAGGACAATAAGTAAATAAATCTTGCAACCACAACTTGCCATTGATATTACATATTGCAGCCAAAAAAATTCCACTCCTTCTAACCATGAACCACCACAGAACAACCACCACAACCTTCAACTCCATCTCCTTTTTTGCGATGTAGAACTGTGGCACCAACGTTGAGCCCTTACCTTCACGCCCAAAACTTGAACTGCTGCTATCTCCATCATACCCAGGAGCCACCACACCGCCGCACCTCCATGTTGAGGTCTCCCACCTCCACCAGCAAGCCGCCATCACATACCTCACCACCACAAAGCCAACACTACCCATACTGCATCACCGTCAAGCCACTCGCGTCTGTGTTGCCATCCTACAATGTCACCACCATTGCGATCTCTAGACCACCACTAGTACGCCATTGAGCCACCACATCTCCATCGCTTGCACCCTATCCCATGACCACAGGAACCCTTGCCCTCACCCTATCTAAGCGCCACCCTCCAAACACGCAAACACAAATTGTGATAAATGCATTTGCCCTAATCTGATGATTTGCAGCTTTTTTGTTCAATATTTTTTCTGTTTGCAATGAAGGGTAATTTAGAAATTTTTACAATTATTTAAAGGTAAGGGAGGTGGATGTAATTTTAAAATCTAAGAGAGGGTAAGTGTGTTTTCAATCTACGTCAAGGGTAGTAAATGTAATTTCACCTTAATTTATTGATACCTTGTAAATGATGTTATTGTATTTGAAGGGAAATATTTCATCTGTTTTCCTGTCTTCTTTTCTGTCTTTTCAATTAAATGTTGGCAAGTTATTAAAAAAACATAATAAGAGACAAATTATTGCCAATCAAGAAAAAACAATTAATGAACTATCAATATTGATTTAGTAGAAAGATGGAAGACGAAATAGAAAAAAAAAAAAAACCAAAGACATTGGGTGAAATACCCTAAATTTATCAACCAAAAATATTTTGCCGAATTAAACTGGGCCATGCCCATCTTGTGCCTTTTCGCCCTCCCATATACAAAAACTAAAGATGGTCATATTGGGCAAGTTCGGCCCAGTCTAAAGAAGATAACTTAACATTCTAATTGTGGATGGTGAAGAGCCTATAAAGTGATTGAAGCTAAATTAGTCGATTTCATTGATACAAAAGAATGGTACATATTGTAGAATTAGTTCCTATAATTCAGGAACTGAATTGAAAAGTATAAACAGATAAGAATATGAGCTAACAATTAATAGTTGTATTCCTATTCTAATGCAACTACATTTGAGTAATTATCTAGTAACAGAAAATACAGAATGTATACTTGCACTGATTCAAATTGATCTTTCAATTTGGATTGAAGTAGACTTATCTTCTTCTGTGCTAATACACCCCCGCAAGATGAAGTCTCCATTAGTGGCTTTCATCTTGAACTTAAAATCTTCAAATTTGGACAATGGAAGAGGTTTGGTTAACAAGTCCACCGGCTGATTGTTAGTTGACACATGAGACACTTGAATTGTTCCAGATTGAACTTGCTCCCGGACAAAATGATAGTCAAGTGAAATGTGCTTCATTCGTGAGTGATTAACAGGATTCGAACATAGATAAGTCACTCCTATGTTATCACACAGAAGAAAAGGCTGCCTAGACAAAGGTATGTACAGTTCACAAAGAAGATTTTTTAACCACATGACTTCATCCACTGCAGAGGCTACCACTCGGTACTCTACTTTTGTGGAGGATCATGCTATAGTTTTTTGTTTCTTGGAGCTCTAGGAAATTGGATTACCACCAAAAAATCAGATATAAATAGAGGTGGATGTGCGATCATCCAAGTTGCCAACCCAGTCAGCATCCGAGAAGGTATAATAAGATCAAAATCTGATGATTTTTGAAGAATAAGCCCATAATTAAGTGTGGACTTGAGGTACCTTAAGAGCCGTTTGAGATGCTAGAAATGGGTTATGGTTGGTTGATGCATGAATTGAGAAAGTTTGTTGATGGCAAAAGAAAGATCATGTCTAGTCATATTAAGATATTGGAGAGCTCCAATAATTTTTCTGTAGTTAGTAGCATCAGTATGAGGTGAGCCATCAACCAATTTTAAGATGGTAGTGGATGAAAGTGAAGTTGGAGATGGTGTCGCCCCCACAATGTCAAATCTCTCTAAAATATCATGAATAAACTTGTGCTGACTGAGCAACAAACCAAATTTGTTTTGAACAAGTTCAACCCCCAGGAAGTAGTGAGGTGTGCCAAGATTCTTCAGCGAGAACCTAGTAGAAAGAGCTTGAATGAATGAAGCTAGGAAATTGTCATCATTACCTGTAATCAGTAAATCATCTACATAAACCAGAAAATATGCAATGACATTATCCTTAGAGTAGATGAATAAAGAGGGATCACTAAGACTAGTCCAAAAACCATAGGCTATAATGAATGATTTGAAGGCTTCATGCTAAGCTCTTGGAGCCTGTCTCAAACCATAAATGGCCTTATGTAGCATGCAGACAAAATTAGGATGCTATGGATGTTTAAAGCCAGGAGGTTGTGTCATAAAAACAGTTTTATCAATAGTGCCTTGAAGAAAGGCATTGTTAACATCAAGCTGATGCATATTCCATGATTTGGCCAATGCTATAGTAAGTATAACTTTAACTGTTTGAGGCCTCACAACCGGAGCAAAAGTGTCATGAAAATCAAATCTAGGTGTTTGAGTGTATCCTTTTGCAATTAATCTAGCTTTGAATCTTGAAATAGTGCCATTTGGATCTCTTTTAATGCGGAACAACCATTTATAGTCAATAACATTCTAATCTTTAGGTGCTAGAACTAGAGACCACATGCCATTCCTAAGTAAAGCATCAAATTCCTCAACCATGGCTTTACGCCAGTGAGGACATTTCATAGCTTCTCTCACACTAAAGGGTCCAAGGTTTTTCAGGTGGTGGATGTTTGGTGGCTATCAAGAAAAAAAAATTTTGGGTTTAGAGATACTATGTTTTGATCTGGTAGTCATGGAGTGGGTGTTAGTGTTTTAGGGTGGTGAGGGTGATATGATTGGTGGAGCTTGTAGGATTTCAGAGGAAATAGGAGTTTCGGTTGAGCGATTGTCCTGTGAAGAAGGTGAAGCCGAAGGTGACATTATCATAGGCACACTATCAAAGTCATTAGATGCAGGAAATGTATGGTCATTTGAATATGTGCTAAATGGTATTAGTGTGTGCAATGGTTTATCCACAAGAGGAAGAGCAAGGTCATGATTAGTTGAAGTGGCAATGAGGGTTGGATAAGGAAAGATATTGTCATGGAAGTGGACATGCTTGGAAGTGTATGTTTTGTTGGTAATGGGATCAAGGCAATGATAAGCATATTGAGAGGGTGAGTAACCAACAAAAATAGAAGGATGAGATTTGGGTTGCAGTTTGTGACCTATGTAAGGTTTAAGCCAAGGAAAACATTGGCACCAACGGAGTGTAAGTGAAGATAATTGGCTTTAGTTTTATGCAAAAACCAAAATGGTGTTTACATATTGAGCAATAGAGTTAGGAGGCAATTGATAAGTAGGTAGCACTGAGGAAAGCAAAGGCCTAATAAGAATGAGGTAGCTTGGCATGATGCAGAAGAGCTCTACCAATTTCAACTAAATGTCTATGCCTTCTTGCTGCTGGTGCATTTTTTTTCTACTGTGTGAGGGGGGTGTCCTAGAATATGATGCCATAGAGAAGGTGCAGATGCTAGGAATGCTTTAGGTGGTAATGTAGCTAAGAAATGATATAGTCCATCTTTAAGTGGGCCTTTGAGTAGTGGTACTTGAGTCTTCAGATCCTTCACAAGAAAATGGTTTGCAAAGAATTCAACCAAAATAGGATTAGTGTTACATAATTGAGAGATGGATAATAATTTCTTGGAAATGTTAGGAAGATAAAGAACATTGTCAAGGTGAAGAGTGTATGAAGATGTGGTGATTTTAGTTTTACTAGTGTGAGATATACGTAAGTTAGCACCATTACCTACAAACAATTGATCAGTATCATAGTATGGTTCAGAGAGATGTAATTGCTCAAAGTTGTTGGTGATGTGGTGTCTGGCTCCAGAGTCTAAGATCTACTCTGAGTTAGTAGTAGCTGGTGCAACTTGGGCATTATAAGTAGAGGACTTGAATCCAAATTTAAGAAGATAGCTGTGGATCTTGTAGCAAACTTTAGTAGTGTGTCCTAGCTTCTCACAAAAATGGCACACTACTTTCTTGGCAGCACCAAGAGAAAAGGATTGGTTAGAGGAGGATGAACTAGAACCAGAGGGGAAATTTTGTTGCCTATACTATTGAGATTTCCCTTTGTGTGCAGTATGTGCAGTAATGATAGAAGAGTTTTCAGCTGGAGTTTCACGATGCATATATGCCTCAAAGTCATTGAGCATATCATGCAATTCAGCAAAAGAAGTGGAATTTTCATGAGTTCTAATGGCAACAAAAACCTCCTTGTAGTCTGAACTCAAACCATTTAAAGTGTGGATAACCAAGTCATCATCATCAACTTGGCAACCAATAATAGCAAGTTCATCAGAAATACATTTGACAGCATGAAGATACTCAGTCATGGTTTTAGACCCTTTAAAGGATCTAGAGAGTCATTCCTTGAGATACAGGATACGATGTCTTGTCTTACTATCAAAAAGCCTGGTGAGAATATCCCAGGCTTGCTTGGATGTCTACACATTTCCAAGCATGGTGACCACTTGTGAGTCAACAAAAGAGATGATGGCATGAAGGATCAGTTGATCCTGACGTCTCCAGTAATTGAAATCCCTGTGGGAGGTAGTAGGACAAGTAATTATGCCATCAATGAAGCCAATCAGATCATAACCAACTAGAAGGGCATTCATTTACACTCTCCAGGTTGGAAATTTTGATCCTTATAGCTTAGTAGAGTTCTATGTACTCAGCAATGATAGATTTTTTTGGATCATTGACAGGTTCAGTGGTTGCATTTGGATTGGGGTTGGGGTTTGAATCAGGTATAGAGGTAACGGAAGACATGATATTGGGTTGAGAAGGCTGTTAAGCTAAAAGGTTGATACCATATAAAGAAGTGATTGAAGCTAAATTGGTTGATTTCATTGATACAGAAGACCGGTACATATAGTAGAATTAGTTCCTATAATTCAGGAACTGAATTGAAAAGTGTAAACAGATAAGAATATGAGCTAACAACTAACAGCTAACAGTTGTATTCCTATTCTAATGCAACTATATTTGAGTAATTATCTAGTAACAGAAAGTACAGAATGTACACTTGGACCGATTCAAATCGATCTTTCAATTTGGATTGAAGTAGACTTATCTTCTTCTGTGCTAATAAACCGACCAAAAATAAATAAATAAATAAATAAATAACAGTGGATGCAAAAGCAAAAAGAAAAATGGATATGTCTTTGAATATTAATTAATGAAAATTTATTAAAAAAAATAGTGATTAATATGATAATCAAATTTATGATCATATCACTTTGACCATTGCTTATTTGTTTTTGATATAATTCCCTGTGAAAATTTATAAGAACTAATCGATGATTAATTTTAATAACTTTTGCAGTACATTTTCTCTAACAAAGAACAAAATAAGCTTGATCAGGTGTTTAGTTCTGATATGAAGAACTAGATTGTGGGACAAAAGTATTATGCTGAGATTATCACAGTAAATGATGGGAGTTGTAGTGGGAATATGCAGTTCCTTCATGGGGGACGGTACATCCAAATTAACTCATTTGCAATGTTGACATGCCTTAGGATTTCAGCTTCTTTATTGGATCTTGCCACCACTCGTTGCTTCTTGGAACAATATTAAGAAACTAAGGTCAACCATAGGTTTACATTTGGTTATATAATCCAATCAGCATCAAAAAGTCACGTAGACTAACTGTCTTGATGGTTAAGATCCATTCCATATCCGTATGAATTCCTCTTAAGTATCTTAGGATTCGTTTCGTATTACTGCTTTTCTTGTGTTCATACATAAATTGGCAGAACTTCTAAACTAAGAAGGAATCTATGTCGATGGAAATGTGAATTGGCGTTCTATGTTTAGATGCAGTTTCCGGGAAAGTTGCAGTACCAGGATGTTACGAGGAAGTGGTGGGAGGCTTTGCGTGTTTGACAATGGTCGGCAAGATTCGAAATGGACGAAGTTAAGTTCCCTGTCATGTCTACTACTTCTGTCTTTTTATTTTTTAGTTCTTTTCATGTAGCTTAAGTTAAGGGTAATTTTAAGATATAATTATATATTTCCTTAAAAGGCTATCTTCAGAAATTTTTTATTATAAACTGTTTTAAATCTGAAAAAGCTAATCCGAATATTCACTAAGGGTAAACTTAAGTGCGCATTTAGATTTATTTTTTTCTCTTCAAAATAGATTATAGTTAAAAGTTTATTGAAACAGCTTTTGAAAAACAAAAGACGATTACTTCTCAAAAGAAAAGCAATTACCAAACATTATTTTACATGTTTGAAAACGAAAAATGAAAATTGTTACCTCAAATATTATATATGAAAATTTATGTCAACCAACCAAATTTAATTTAAAATGGAAACAGGAAGTTAATAAAATTTATTTAGAAATATATATTAATAAATATTCTTTTTACTTAATTAATTGTTAATTGACCTAAAAAACTAATTTTTAATTTAATTAATGATGTGAAATGTTAATTTGGACAATAAATTGATTTTGCACATTATTTTTAAAAAAGGGTTAGGATCATGTTATACCAATGTATCTTTAAGCAAAATTACACCACTTAATAATTTTATATTAATTTTACATTTTCCCCTTCCATAACGTGGACCTTTAGCTTGTTCACTTAAAAAGCTCTTCTTAGACTCACTTTTTTTTATCAAAACAAAAATGTGACATATAAAATAAGAAAAATAAATAACTAATTGTGAATTAGTTCTTTTACTGTATTAAAGATAATAAGGATAAAATTGAAAAGAATAATTTAGTACTTCTTTAAAATTCTCAAATAACAGAGAATGTTGGAAAGTGGATTATTTTTCCTTAAAATGAATAATTAAATATTGAAGGAGTGAGTAAAATTAGCTTATCTTTTATCATTATTCTCTCTATTCATTTATAAGTGTCTACTAAAAAAATTTTTGTTCCAAATTATTTGTCATTTAAGAATATTTGAGAAGTATTAATTTTTTTTTCCTAAATTTACCTTCAGCTTATTACCTCATTTAAATATGTGATAACTACAATTAATGAGAAGACAGAATGAATAAGTTAGTTAAATTAAGCCGTATTTTTCTACATTTGAGTTCATTAAGTGATACTTTTAATTTTTGTGTAAAAATTTTAAAGGACACTTATAAACATATAAAGAGAATATCAAAATAATTTACTACCTTTATTAATATGTGTGTAATCCCAAAAATAATCGATATTGTATAATTGAGAGTAATTTACAAAAATGTCGGTATTCATGTTTTTAAATATAAAAGAAAATATTATTCTATCTTTTTTTTTGGTACGGGGAGGGGGGAGGGGGATGGGATGGTTCAAGGTAAGGCTCGAATGCTGTGCAGTTTTACGGAGGCAACAACAACTTTGCCACTGTGCTCCAACCCTATCATCTAAATCTTGTAAACTAGAAGTTGGTTTAAACAAACAGGACTCTCAAATATGAACTTTTTGATAACCAGCTCGGTTCATCAATCAGTTATTCTTTCACTGTCTATCTGTACAGATACGTCTCTTTGGACTCCAATCTTATACAGTAAGATGCGCGACCGCTGATTTGCAGGGTCTACACGTTGCGTGTGTCTCCTGATATATGCGTGGATGTGACTTCCTCAAATCCTTTGTTCTCACCGTAGATTTTGAATTGATGCAGAATGATGACAAAAACAGGTGTTCACTGGCCATGCCAGATCATTGGATTCGGTCTTTCGATCCAAAGTGGCGACAATCATAAGGCAAAGAAAACAACTTCGAGTGTATATGTTTAGAGAAATGCTAAATCTGTTGTGAAATATTGTTTAAATATAGATGTCATTATTTTTATTTTTATTTGTTAAGATTTGATTAGATAAATTATATTATTATCTTGAGTTTGTTGGGATTTGATTAGATAGAATTTATTATCTTGTCTTGATTTGATATGATCTTCTATTTTTTATTTTTTGGTTATAAATAGCTTTTTGGATGCTTTATCTAATAGAAAATATCAATAATAGAATTCTCTCTCACATTTCTACTTCTCTATTCTTTTTACTATTTTTTTAACAGTATGTTACTAGCACGAAAACTGTATCATCTAAGTGAAGGAGAAGACTTGAGGAAAGACATTCTAGCCATGTCAAGTCTTTTCAATCTTGAATTTGTGGCTTTTGGTATTTCTGGAAAGAACTATTTGTCTTGGGTTCTAGATGCACAAATTCATCTTAATTTAATAGATCTTGGAGATATTATTAAACAAAGAAACACTGTGTTCCTAAAGGATCGCACAAAAGCAATGATTTTCCTTCATTGCCACATTTACGAAGGATTAAAACATGAATATCTTACTCTAAAGATCCTATAGATCTTTGGAGGAGCTTAAAGGATAGATATGACCACCAAAAAAGGGTAATCCTTCCAAACGCCAGTTATGATTGGATGCATTAGTGGTTGCAAGATTTCAAATCTACAAATGAATACAATTTTGCAATGTTTAAAATCATCTCCCAATTGCAATTATGCTGGGAGAATATTATTGATAGAAATATGTTAGAAAAAATATGCTCAACTTTTCATGCCTTGATTGTCTCCTACAATAGTAGTATCAAGAAAAAAGGTTTTACAAAATCTTTTTAATTGATTTCATGCCTTCTTATGACTGAACAAAGTAATGAGTTGCTCATGAAAAATTATGAATCTCGCCCAATTGGCTTTGGTCCATTTCCTGAAGCAAATGTGACAAATTATTACCTCGTAAGTGGCAAAGGTTGAGGTTCTAATCAATCAAAACATGATCAAGGTAGGAAGAAAGGTCACTCTCATGACACTCCTCACTCTTCTTATAAGAACAAGTCACGCTAGAAGTAGGAAAACAAAGAAGAGAAAAAGAATGGACAAAGTAAGAATTTAAAGAATAAATGATATATCACTATAGTGTGAAAAGACCATTAGTCATGTACTTATCATATGCCAAGACATCTTGTTTGATTTTTATCAAGCATCATTAAAAGAGAATGAGAAAAAAAGATAGAAGCAAATTTTGTTTCTAAAGATACTTCAGACAATCATGCTATGGTTAGCTAAGTATCTCCAAAGACAAAATTTGCTTATGTCTTTTTCTTATTCTCTTTTAATAATGTTTGATAAATATCAACCAATGCCTTGGCATATGAAAGAAATGCGTGACCAGTGGTCATGCCACAATGATAGAATGTATTCTTTGAATTCTTACTCTGTCCGTTCTTCTTCCCTTCTTTCTCTAGAGTCTTTAATATTATTTTTACAGTAAAATCCTCTTAATTGGTGTGCTTAAAATTCTTCTAATTCAAAATCTCACTCACATATATTAAATAGTCCTTGGATGTTGTATAAATTACAACTCATACCATTGTAAATGAAATTTTGAATTAGAAAATTTTTTAGATTAATTGTTAAAATGATATATCAACAATCATATGTTTACATGCGTCAAAATTACCATTCAATATCAAACCAAAATGAGAAAAGGAAAATGTCTTTTAGACTTATACTGTACAAATGTTATATAACACACTGTATATTATTTAGTACAAATAAATATTGGTTAAAACCACCTTTTGGTTCTTGCATGTGTCCCAATTTTAGTCCCTTTTCTAAAAGAATTTTGGTTTAGATCCCTATAGTCGTAATTTGTTAAGGAGTTAATCCCTACTATTAGAAAATTATTAGACAATATTAGTTTTTGTTGACATAATTAATAGGATTTGACATAGACATGGTATATTATTAATATACTCTTCAAACAATCTTTCTAGGTCTAAAATGACCCTTTTTCAAAAATAGAAAAATTATTGAAATAATATCAAAACAACCATTTTTTAGACTTGAAACAACCTCAACCAAATTCTAGCATGTCTCATGTTAATTCTTGTTAGTCATATTAGTAAAAATTAATACTGTCTAGTAATTTCTAATGATAGCAACTAATTCAATATCACTATAGGACCTAAGCCAAAAAAAATTTAGTGTAAGGACAAAAAAAACAAAACACGTATAGCGATCAAAAATTAGTTTTAACCATAAATATTATTATATGTGTATAATAATATAAAATAAGCAATTAATTTTCATGTACTAAAAATTATCATATCTTAATGAATAATTATAAAAAAATAAATCATATTAACAATTTTTATAATTTTTATTAAATAACATTGTAAAATATCTTATATTATCAATACATAAAAATTATTCTTATAATATACATATACTATATTTATATTAAAAAAATATTATGTTGGGATCCAAATTGCAATATATAAATAAAGAAAAAGGGTAAATAACACCCTTGAACTTTCTCTAAACAACACATAACCCCTTTCTTACTTGAATATTACAGTCCGCCCCATTTCCTAACTTTGCTGTTAGTCAGCGCGATGTATGTTAACCATGCATGGTTAACTTGAGTTTACTTGTCCCCTACCAATCTCCATTGTGCCCAAGACTGCCTAGGAAACTAGTAGTCAAACTCGCGTATCTGGGACGAGCAAACACATCTAAGAATGCCACTGGGTGAGCCCTTTTTCTTCACCGCCACTTGGTGCTAACACTGCCCACCCCCACAGCCATTGTGGCTTTCGCCAATCACCGCCATCCACATCTCCACATCGACCCTCCTCCCCTCCCCTCCCCTCTTCAGTTTCGGGGGTGCGCCTCGACGTTGATCACCTGCTCGCACTTGCCGAAACTTGACATCTACGAGGCCTGATTTCAATGCTACCGTCACTGCTTCTCCTCCTTGTTGTCGTTGTCGACCTTGCCGGAACGCCTTGCTAACGGGGTTGGCTCAGTGCCAGAACTAGTTTAATCCAAATTTGAGCTGAGAGGATCTAATTCATAAGGAATTGGAATTGGTGAGGGGTAGGAATGTTAGATCCATGCGTTAAGTAAAGGTGAGAGTTTGGTGAAGGGTTTCTTGGATAGTAATGATTAATGGGTATGTGCAAAACAAGGGATCTATGGATGCATTGAAGCTTTTTTGTTTGATGCTTAAGTTAGGGAGTTGCCGCAATCATTTCACATTTCAAGTGTGTTGGATGTATGTGCTGGTTGTCCTTCTGATGGGCATGCAAGTCTACCTTTGTGTTATCAAATCTAGCGCACCTGAGAATGTTATCTCATTGATATCCCTTGTGGATATGGATGGAACTTTTAGCGGTTTTGAGTCCATTCTCAAAAGAATTTGATGGGAGATAAGAGTAAGAATGTGTATTTGGCGACTACATTCAATAATGGGCGGTTTTGCATTCAGAGACAAAAGACTAGGAGAGTAGACTTCAAAGATGGAGACAACGCCTTTAACAGTGGGTGCATGTGCGCATTAAAATCCATATTCTGTGTTATTGGGGTGACCTTCAGTGTGGATTCTCAATGTTAACGTTATTTGGGTGGCCTTCGGTGACGATGAAAGAATGAGGATGTGAGACTTAGAGTTGGTTGAATATCTTTTTCTCCTTTTTTTTTCTTATTACTTTGAGTTAACTATAGTTAAGAAATTGAGAATGTTCTGTTAGAATAATTTCATATAACTGTTACTGTTAAAAAAAGGGGTGAAGTGTAATATTAAAGCAAGAATAAGGTTAAATTTTATATTAAGAAACTTCAAAGATGGTTTGTGCTATTTATCCTAAAGAAAAATGTGAAACCTTTATTTGGGATAGTGGAATAGAAATGGTGCTTCTCACCTGTTTCGCATTACTAAAGCGGAATTACGTGGAGGTGCAAATTCTCTCACCTTGGACTAGTTTGCACCCTCTCTCAGTATTAAAAAACCAAATCTTTATGAGTACGGCTTTCTGTTCAACAGCAATGCTGAAATTGTTTAGTTGTGCCATTATTAGCTGTGCCTAGTATACGTACTTTCGAGACGCCACGTCTAGCTATAGTCTTGCAAAAATTGAATCGACGCAGGAATGCAATGTTTCTATGAGATCTATCAATTTAAGTCAAAATGGTTTATGGGTTGAGAAATTTTTATATATCATCAGAATAAGGATTTCTCTTATTCTGTTTTATTTATTATATGATATGATATGATATAAATCAATAGTACGGTAGTTAAAAAAAAATTATTAACTGGTAGTTAAAAAATAAAAATATTCATAAAACTAATTGTTTCAAGTAATAAATATAATGAAGCAAAACTTTTTGGACTTGGTTGGCTAACCAACCCTTTCCTCCCCATAAAAGAAATTAGTCGGCTCCAAACGGTGCGACAAAATTTGGTCCAAATTCTACATTCAAAATAGAAGTTTGCAAATTGGCAATAAGCATATTTAGTGTATTTACTATTTCATGCATTGTTAGAAACACGCAAAATAGCGACGGATATTATTTCTTACCGACAGGATGTGTGATGGAAAAAATCCGTTGGTAAAAACGGCATCAGTTAAAATTACCGATGGGTATTGTTAATCCATCAGTAAATATATAAAAAAAATTGACAAATCAGTCATCAAAAATTATTTTTCAAATTTTACTGGTAGATATTTTGTCGGTAAATACATATACATTTTCTTGAATTTTTCGGTAAAATATCTATCGGTAAGAATGAAAAATAATACTTATTTAGTTTATATTTGTGTTTATTTTCGATGAAAAATCTGTCGATACTAGTAAAGTTTTTTAATAATTTTATTTTATTTAATTATTCATTATCATTAATTATTATTATATATGTTAATTTTATTTTAATTATATATTTTATTTAATTATTTCAATATTTATATAATAAAATATGTTAATTATAATAAAAAGCATAAGAAATAAAACTATTATATACAAATAGTATATTAAATATCCATCAAATAAGTACTATAAATAATATAAAATACAAAAATGACAAGTCTATGTGCATGTTTGGGAAACTCCCAAAAACAACTTTTTTTTTGCAAAACAGCTGTTTTCGAAAAATAATCCTGGTTTGCAAATTTTTCTAAAACAGATTATAATCTAAAATTGATAATTTTAAGCTGAAAAATAGCTTATAAGTATAAGTAAATTTTTTGAGCTTATGATTTTAAGCAGAAGTTGATTATTTCAGAATTGTTATATTTTTACCAAATTGATCCAAAATAACAAATGTTATATAATATAAACAATCATTTTATATCCTTTTTAGTAATTTTACGATATAAAAGCTACTTTTCTCATACAACCCAAACAAAACAGATTATCTTAAGTTACTTTTGAACTAAAATATCTAAACATAAATTGATTCTAATATTAACGATTATTGAAATAATTGTAATTTTTCAACTTTCCCAAACACACACTAGGAATATTCTGCCCGTCAGTATCAGAGATGCCGTCCTCATCATTTGTAGTAGAGGAAGAAGAAGATGATAAAGACTGCTGGTCGGGTGTTGCTGGCCATTAGGAAGGAGGAAAGAAAAATGTTATTTGTACGTGTAGAATGGACGCATTACCAACTTTTTTTTTTTAGTTTCCAACTTTTTAAATTAAAGTTACCAACTTATTCGACTAAGTTACCAACCAGTTGCAGCGTGCAAAATATCATGCAATTCTATACTGCAATTGGTTGACAACTCAGTCGAATAAATTGGCAACTTTAGTTTAAAAAGTTGGTAATTGAAAAAAAATTTGGTAATACGTCTGAAATGCGTCCATTCTACACATTCATATATGATTAGTCAAGGAGGAAATGATGAACTACTGGCCCCCAGATCTTGAAAGTACTTTTGCATCTGCCTCATGATTCTCCTCTCCGTCTTCTTCCCCACCCTCCTCTCAACTATCTTCAACTTCTTTTCTGACTTTGACTCCTTCGCTTGGAAGCACTCCTCCTATTGCTGCAATCTGTGATGGAGCTTCTCATTCAGGGCATGGACATAAGTGCGGATGGCCTCCTCCAGCTGCTTAGACTTAGCAGGTGTATCCTCGGTCATAGATGCAGGGTACAGAGAATCATTATAGAAGTTGCCCATGCCATAGATGCGACCGTTATAAGGACTGCCAACTGTCTATAACCACACCATGTCCTCATCAACTAGTGGGCACTCAGTAGCGATCCTGTCTTGCGATGCCTGCTAAGTCTGCTGAGATCTGGCTTCCTTATGTCTCTGCATGTACTCAACTCACAATTAATTGAAACAAGTATTAAATTTACTTTATGTTAGATATAAAAATAAGAACTAAATGAAGTATAAAGTTTAGAAATTATGTATGTGGTCTTGAAGTAAGCATCCACCGACATTGTCTTATCAACCTTCCAGATGTGCATCTCCTTAAAGACCTCTCCCTACGTGGGAATCTGTCCTACTCAAAAGCCTCGTCTACAATTTAAATTAATTTGATGTTATTAATCAACAAATAATCAAATACATAACATTATCCAAAATTTAAAATTAAGGGCATTAATTAAATTAACTTACCATATTACCTTCGTACCCGCCAAGGTGGTCGAGCCACCATAGTGTAGGGATCCATCCTTAATGGAGGCCCTATTAGCCTTTTTCTTCCCTAACTTCGCCTAGAAATCGGGGGAACCCCAATATTCTCACAGTACTCGCAGGTGGGCCTACTATAGCAAGAAGTGGTCAGTGTCCCTTCTAAGCCGCACATCTCGATACATGTCATGGAGGTGCTTAGAAGCTCGAGACCTCTAAGCCTTATACACGACCATATCCTTAGCTAGGTCAATAATGAAATTTCTTTGCACATAGGAAAGTAAAACATGTTATGTATGAATGTATATACAGAATAAAAATATTGAATAAGAAAACTATTATCTTATTACCTTCCACTCATTGTACCACATTCGCTTCGTGGTCTTTGAAATTTTGTCGAAGTTCTTGTGCGGTGCATCATACAACTTTTTTATCACATCTGTGATATAGTGCAATCCCTGCATGAGAGGCTCCTAACTAAATAAATTATAAACAAAAGGCAAAATGTTAGTTATTAATTACTAAGAAATCACAATTTAACACTATTTACCAAGCACCTCCGTTATACTGCAAATGTTGGCAGCGGCATCCTTCGGAGGCTATTTGTGATCGCTGCAGAGATGATGAGGCAGCTGCTCCAATGTCACCTGTGGGGAAGGAAGAGGAAGGAGTGGGTGGTGGTGGCGGTGGCTGGGGTAAAGGATGATCAGGCATAAACCTAGGAGTGGGTATCATACAGATACCTTGTTGGTTAGGTTGAATAGGTTAAGAGGTGGAGCTTGGAGTGGAGGAGCTGGATGGAGTGCTACCGGTATTGGAAGGTGCTGTTGTGGATTGAGGAGGCTGGACATTCTTCCGTGGTCGACCTTTGCCATGGCTAGTACGTCTACCTACCATATCTAAGTCGAACACAATATATATATATATATATATATATATATATATATATATATATATATATATATATATATATATATATATATATATATATAAGTGAATGCAAAGAATAAAACAATCCACTTAAATAAATATAGTAATTTTTCGTTTAATTTATGTATATAAAGTTGAAAAATACAGATAACATAATTCTAAAATAAAGTCATTCAAATAATTACCAATGTTCAGATATTTGTCAAATAAGACATTTTATTATACTTAAAATTATTATAATTATATTAAAATTAATGTACCTTTTTGTTAAATAAATGTTTTGACTAAATATTAAGATTGAGTTTTGTAAAATTTTAAAAATAAAGAGAACAATTTTAATGATCTTTTACATACATAAAAAAACTCAATTAATTATTATTTAATTTTTCATTCATCTATAATCTAACATAAAAGTCTTTACACTATCAATGCGCCACATGGCACATTTTGTCTTAATTTTAAACTTCTTAATTCTCAAAATTTTAATTATTCTCTAATTTTTTATTTAGTCTATTAATGTTTCTCTATTGTAATTATTATGTGACATCCTCTAATTAAGTTATTTTATTTTCTGAGTTATATTTTTTGATCTTTCATTTCTCTCAAAAACTCTTTCTTAACTTTTTATCTTCTATAACCATTTAGTAAAGAAATTATGAAATTTTAGTATAAATATATGTAAGATAATATGATAAATTGAAATTTTATTTAGATATATTTACCTAAAAAATGTTATCAAAATACAATTAAGATCAAGTTTTATAAAATAAAAAATTAAGAATAACAAATGCAAAAATTATTCATATAATCTAAAATAAAAATAAAAATAATTAAATCTTATTTTCATTTTTACCAATGGATAATTCATCAAAAATTTAAAAAAATTGGGCAGTGTTTCCCCTTAAATTAGAAGTCTCCACAAAGAATTAATTTAGCAATCAAAATAAACAATCAATACTAAACACATATAGCCATGCAATTCCATCAATCCTAAGAATAATTCTAAAGTGCTCCTTCTTACTCCCACACAATATCACATCACATAATTCGAACAATTAGAAAGGAATGCCAAGCCTTTTCCCAATCATGCAATTCCATCCTCGTTCTTCCATTCCACAACTCTGTCATAAAAAATATAAGTCTCTAATTTTATAAAAATGTTAATTAAAGTAATATTATACTAACCTATATTCTAGAAACAATGCTCCAAGCTCCAATTGGTCCCAAATGTGGCTCAAAAAGTGCTCCCTATTAAACAAAAGAAGAGAAACATTATGTTAAATAAGGTGAGGAGTAAAGAACTTTGAGCACATAAATGTGCAAGTAAAAAGAGGCCAAATGAAAAAGGTAGACCGATTAAACTACTTTATATAATACTAGGAATACAATGGTGGTCTCCAACTGCATTTAAACGACTCTAGCAGTGGCAGAGGAGAGGGTGGTCATAGGTGGCATTGGGGGGGAGAGAGAGGAAAGAGAGAAGGGAAAGAGAAACGAGGGAGAAGGCGTTGCGTGTGAGGGTCATATCCTGCACTTGCTGACAGATTTTCTATCGGTAATTAAAAAATTAGGTCATTGGTGCCAACAACTAAAATTTGAATAACAACAGAAAATTCGTCGATAATTAAAAAATAAATAAAAATTCTTTTCAACTACAAACAAAATTAAAAATTACAATTTATCGATGAATTTTCTATCAATAAATTTTATTTTTCATTATTTAAATGTAACATCTACTTAATAATTTTACTAGCAAATATATATCCATAGGTAATTTTCTATTCTAAGAAAATAAAAAATAAATTAATAGCACTGATGTAAAAGCCATTGGTAATGGAGCAATAAACCACGATGAATTTATTCATCACAAAATCTATCGGTAATAATTACCTGCTAATTGGCGCTAGAATTTACTAACAGATTTACTGATGGATAATTTTATCCGTGGTAAGTTAATGATTTTTTTTTTAATATTACCTGTCATTATATCTATCAATAATACTGATGGGGATAAATCTATTGGTAAATTCTGACAGTAATTGACATGTTTCTAGTAGTGATGTGATATTCTACCTTCAACCACCGACATTGAGTTAGTCAAGGTGGATAGGTGTTTTGATCTCTTCACTAGGTGTTTCGGGTTCAAGCTTTGAAAATGAAAAAATATTTACTGGGAGATCTAAAGCACCTTGTGAGACCTCTATGGGTCAAGCCGTATTAATCGGATTTTTATTAATAGGTTCCGATAAACCGGTGGGCTTCAAGCAAAAAAATATTCTACCTTCATCCTGTATTTATTTCGTCTCTGAACTCAGTGTACGCATAAATCTTCAATGCTTTTAAAAGTCGTTCAAAGTTTACTAGGTAAGTTGCACACTCTTATGCATTAGTTAAAATTCTCTTAAAATATTTTTGACTTCTGCTGCGCGATTTGCAAAAGCAATGGAGAATTCGAAAAGAGACAATTTCACATGCTAGCAAATTTCTCTTATTTAATTATTAGCTTTACAGTTCGTTATTAGACATTAATTACACTTAAGAGTGAAAATTGATTTTGAAGTTGAGTTTTGTTAACAATCTCCTATGTATCTGTTACAACAGATAAAATTTTCCGTTTTAATATATATATCAAATATTTAAAAGATTTTATACCTTTTAAATATTAATTTTCTTTTTTAAATCATGTTAGTTAAAATATATTTTTTTAAAAAAATTTTAAAATGAGACAAAATAATTCTATTTGAGTCCAAATATGCCACAGGCCTCATTATAAATTATATGTGCGATTCTAGATGAATTTTACTTATAATGTCAAATATTAATTTTAGAATAATTTCTTTGGAACATATTTTATCTAACCATATTTTGACTCTAAAATTGCTTAAGAATTCTTAAAATAAAAATAATTTCTAGGTAATTTAATTTTAGGCACAGAAATCAGATCTAAAATTTGTTTTTGTCGACTTTATTTAATTCTTGTAATTAAGCCTTAAAGTTAATCAAACACTTGATAAAAGAATATTCTTAATAATAGGGGCAACGGGCTACAGGTTTTTTTTAAGTTCAGAAATTGAACTCAAGTCATGATAATACATAAACAAAAGATTGACCATGTGAATTGACCCTGTTAGGAGACTGCATGTTTTCATTGATGACTATCATGAGTTTTCTACATAGATCTGCATGCTGGCTACTAAAATAACTTGGGAGATAATTCTATTATTGTCTTATATTATGTTCTGTATCATTTCATAAAACTAAGTATAAATGCCTTCTACCGAAACTTTACCTTCTCTCTTTTCTTCATCTGATCTTCTCTTATGTGAGTATTGTTGAGGGAGCTGCCAATTTTTTATTTTGACGACAGCCCTTTCATTTTTTTTATCTTTTTGTTGATTGAAATTTTGTATCTTTTGCTTTATTTTTGTTAGCATATGTGAGAGTTTTCATTGTCGATATTGTGGATGTTTTTGTTGTCCATTTTGAGTGTTTTGGTTTCCCTTTATAGATCTTTTGGTTTCTTCTTGTGGGTATTTTTCTTTTGATGCTTTTAAAAATGATAGAGACATTAAGCTCTAATTTGAAAGAAGTTATAACACATTCTTTAAGTTGCAGCATTTTTTATGTTAGTCTCTGATATAAAAAATACTTAAACATTGATAATCTTTAAACAAAGAATAACATCATAGATCGTTGGTTAGCTTAGAATATAAAATGTGTTTGTTTTTTATTAAATTTAAACCTGATATATCTTTTTCTATTTGTGAGTGTCATTAGGTTTGCTTATTAATGATATTTTATTTCTCATAATGTTCTATATCATTTTCTGCTTTATTAAGTAAATAAATTCACAATAAAATTAGAATGAAATAAAATTTATACCAAAAATCTAATATTGAAATATCAGAAGTACAAATTAATTTCCCACGTTTCTCTTTTTGTTTTGAGATAAAATCTCTAACTAAATAAACCGCTATTATTATTAAATATATTCATTCTAATAAAATCCAAAATTCTTTTCTTTTCCTAGGACACGCTGGGGCAACACAAACAGGAAACTTTTTCACTTGCGCAAGCTAACATGTAAGCTCGAGCACTCCATATGTGAATTAATTAGATTGATCATGTATAGAATTAGCCAACTACAGCGGAATATTTTACCCAAGGAGATGCTGAGAACAATTTAATCTTTTAGATGCACTGTCTCACCCTACTTTGCCTCTTCCCTTCCAATGATCATGTGACTCGGTTTACTTTTGGTGTAGGCAACATTTGGGGAGATTAATTATGGCTCAGAACACGTTACTTTTAATTATATTGACTCACTGACTTATAAATCTTTAGTTTCAGCTGCTGGATTATGAATCCAACTGAAACCATTCTCTTAATGTTGGTACTTAATGAGAAATGAGAATAAATCCAAGTGGGCCTCTATATATATATATTGGAAAAGCCTCAACTACTTATGATGTAAATAAGTTTTTTTTTTTTATTAATTAAGGATGTTGTATATAAGCTTGTCGTTTAAACTTCATGCTTAAAACTAACTTCTTTGAGCAATCACACGGATGAAAAAGAGTATACTGTCTGGATTAATAACATATAAAAAGAGAGAGATAGCTAGAGAGAAGAAGGTAGAAACAACATCTAAAAACTGTCATTTCTACTTTTCGATTTACAATTTTGCTTTAGTTTAAAGTACAAAAACGTATCTATATATATAGACAAGAAAAACAGATCATCAAGAAAACCTTAGGAGTAAGATAATATATATTTTTCCTTTTTTTTCCCCCATGTTCTCTATTTTCCCTCTGTGTATCTCTGGCTGCTCTGATCATGAGTTACTTCTAAACTGATTCTTCAGTGTGGCATGTGGATGACACAGGCTTGGCCAAATATGTGGGGTTGCTATCTCCAGCCATTATGACAACAATATTAGGCTCCGAATTATCTACTTCCATTTCCGTTGTCTTGGATGGTTTCTCTTCATTGCCTTGTGAGGTAGATGAGGAATGTTGATTGCGATAAGAACAAGTTAGGATAAGTAATGCTACAGCTATGACTCCAAGCATGAAAGCTAGGCCACCAAAGAGGCAGGGAATGGGAGAAGAAATGTTTCTGAAACCAGCTGAACCTGCTGCTGCATCCATGCTGGAGTTGCTTGCACTTGAAGGCCTTATTTGCACAGAAAACTGCACAGATTATCTATTCTACCGTGCCTTGTCTGTGGGTTTGGTTGTTTGTGTCTTTGGGATCTTGGGATTGTAGAAGGAGAAGAAATTTATAGTACAAGTTAATTAAACAAAAGTGGCACAGTGTGTGGATCGTCCACTAAGAGGAGGAAGGTATGAAGTCACTCATGAATGGCCCCACTTGCTGAATTGTGAAGGGAATTTAATTTTATTCTTTTCTTGGAAAAAAATGGCTAAAGTTTGAACTCGTTGATAAATAATTTATTCTTTCGTGTGTTTTGAAGCATCATATCGGGGCATAGTTTCTGATGGAAGTTTCTTGATCCTTGGGGCTATCTATTTTATTTTTCTTTAGTGAAAGTTATTGGGGCTATGTTAATTCATCTTTCATGCCAACTTCAACGAAGGCCGCATTACGTGCATTTTCTTATCTTTTGCAAATTGAGAAGAAAAGGTTGAGATTGATTAGTTAACTTCCTTTCCTTCCTTTTTTTTTTTTTTTGGTCTTTTGAATGTGAGATAAATACACACTTGAAATATCGAAATTGCTATTTCTCATTAAGTGCTTTTACATGATCTCGAATCGTTAATATTGCAAGTCTCATTTGTTGAATTCAGGTCTACTTAATTACTTCCTTTTTTTTTATTTTAAGAATAAGAGGTCTCTTTTATAAGAAGTATTTCGCCACCATAAGTTGACTACTCGGTGTGGATGATCTTCGTAACTAATACTCCTTAAAATACAATAGTCACTTTTCACTAATTCTACACTTGAATTAGTGAGGATACAAGAACAACTTTTAAGGGTTGCCCAAGGGAACTAGAGAATGAGTATAATGAAGGTAATGTTTTTGTTAAAACTAGCAAAATATGCCTCGATGTGTTATGATCTATGTTCCCCTTTCCCAAGTCTGAAAACACTATTATAAATAGACTTGAAAAGAGCGATCTCCCGCTACTAAACGCGCGACAAGATAAGGAGTAAGTTAGAGAAATATCCTCAGCTAATCTCAACATGCAACAGCTCATAGAGCAAAGGACTAACTTTGATTTGGTCAAAGATAACTTTCTGACCCATCCTGAAAAGATATGTTAACAAGAGAATTATCCAACGAGTAAAGAAAAGTTAGCTATAAGAGAAAAGAAAAGGACTTGGTCAAATAAAATAATAATAATAATAACTTTGAAATATAAAATAATATAAATAAAATACAACAAATATTTGCTACTCAAATTGGATGATCGTAACAAAATAGTGAACGAGGTACGTCATTTCTTTTCATCCTCAAATGCAATGGCTTCTCATTTTCGAATGGCTCATAAAATAGACAAGATACGGAAGAAGTTCAATGATGTCGTAGAAGATATGTCTAAGTTGAATTTAATCTCGACATGTAGTCGATAACCAATCTGAGAGTGCACGGAGGGAAACAAGCTCTTTTGTGTTAGAATTAGATGTCATTGGAAGAGAAGATAGCAAAAGGGAGATTTTAAACTTGTTAAGTCATTTGCATGAAAACCAAAATATGTCCTCAGTTGATGTTGTTGGTATCGGTGGTTCAGGCAAGACAACTATTGCTCAATTAGTTTACAATGATGTCAAAATCCAAAGGCACTTTGGAAAGCGAATGTGGGTGTGTGTTTCAGATGATTTTGACGTCAAAACTCTTGTCAGGAAAATATTAGAATCATTATTTCGTAGCGAATGCAATAATCAAGAATCACTACACAATTTGCAACATAAGCTTTGTGAAAATTTAAATGGTAAAAGGTATTTGTTAGTAATAGATGACATTTGGAATGAGAGTTATGAAAAATGTAGTCAATTGAGAACTTATTTGATGTGTGGTACTCAAGGTAGTAACATTTTAGTGACAACCCGTAATAAAACTGTGGCACAAACAGTGAGAATAAGCACTCCCTTTGTTTTTGAAAGGTACTAGAACATCAGAAAATGAAAGGTAGTTTTATTAATGCAATGAAGTACATATATAGGCTACAGTGAGTGACCATCGTATCTATCCTAGGTTAGCTAATATGAGATTATTATACTCTAATGACCATTGGTTCCTAACTAACTATGTACTTTAATGAGCTGTCATGTAACAAACTCCAACTATAATTCCTAATTATAGAAACTAGACTCTTGACTCGAATACTCCCTCTCAAGATGGGAAGTAAATGTCTTTAATTTCCAGTTTGGACATGATAAATTTAAAAATTGTGTAGCTTAGGGCTTTGTCATTAAATCTGCCAATTGATGATGTGTTCTGACGTGAATGAGTCTGAGAAGTCCTGATTGAACTCTTTCTCGCATGAAATGACAATCTATGTCTATATGCTTGGTTCTTTCATGGAAAGTGGGGTTTGAGGCAATGTGAATAGCTGCTTGATTGTCACACAGTATCTTGACTGAACCAGTAGTTATGCCAAAGTCTTGAAGTAGCTTTTCCATCCAATCGACTTCACTAGCTAGCTGCATTTGCCATGGCTCTATACTTGACTTCTGCTGAGGATCTTGCTATAGTAGGTTGCTTTTTAGATTTCCAGGATACCAAGCTATCTCCAAGGAATATGCAGTATCTCAAAGTTGATTTTCTGGTATCTAAACAATTCCCCTAATCGGCATCTACATGTGCAGTGACGTTGAGATTGGACTGAGCAGAAAAGAGCAAACCTTGTCCTGGAGAAGACTTGAGATATCTGAGGAGATGATGTACTATTGCAAGATGATGTGTGTGTGGTTTGGAGACAAATTGGCTTAATTTGTTGACTGTGAAGGTAATATCTGGTCGTGTGAGAGTAAGGTAGGATAGTCTTCCAATTAACCTCCAATACTGTGTTATGTTAGCAAGAGGTTCTCCATCACTTTGGTTACATTGAGATTAGGATCCATTAGGAGACTTGCAGGTTTACAACCCAAAAAACCAGTATCATCTAACAAGGAAAGTGTGTATCTTCTTTGGGAAAGAAATATACCTATTGAGGACTTTGCTATTTCAAGTCCAAGAAAGTATTTGAGTGGACCAAGATCCTTTAGTTTGAATACAGATTTCAGGAAGGTTTTAACAACTTCTAATGTAGTTGCATCTAGTCTAGCTAGGATGATGTCATCTACATAAACCAGCAAAATTACCAAAGTATTTCCTGAGCCTTTATAGAACAGTGAGTAATCATTTTTAGATTGATGAAATCCATGATTCATCAATGTTGAAGAAAATTTAGTAAACCATTGTCAAGGAGCTTGTTGGAGCCCATAAATAGACTTGTTTAGTCTACATACAAGCTGCTCCCCCTCATTAATAACTTTGTTGACATTGTAACCTAAAGGTAATTGCATATAAACTTCATCAAATAAGTCTCCATTGAGGAAAGCATTGTTTACATCCAATTGCATCAAATGCCACTTTTTAACAGCAGCTATGGAGAGGAGAACTCTCACAGTAGTTAATTTAGTTGCTGAAGAAAAAGTTTCTAGATAGTCAATTCCAGCTTATTGAGTGAATCCTTAGGCTACTAATCGATCCTTATATCTAGATACAGTACCATCTGGGTTATATTTGACTTTATAGATCCATCTACAACCAATAGGTTGTTTGCCATTAGGAAGTTTAATTGCAGACCAGGTGTTGTTGCTTTCCATGGCATCCAACTCCTCTTTCATAGCATGCTGCCATTCTGAATGTTTAATGGCCTGATGAAAAAATTATGGCTCAAAAACTTTGCTGGCATTAAAAATGTAATTCTGGTACTGAGGTTGTAGTTTATGATATGACAAATGTTGTGTTATGGGATATTTGGAAGTGTTGGTCTGATTACATGTAAAATCACTAAGGTGGGCAGGTGGTCTAATAATTCTATTAGACCTTCGAACAAGAGATTGAGCAAGTATAATTGGGAAAGGGGTGCAAGTGGTGACTGATGAGGTTTAGGAATATTAGAGATATCTGTGGTTGCAAGAACAATAGGAATGACACTATCTAGAAATGAGTTAGTCTCAGGTTGAGTGTGTTTTTCTGCTTGAAAAGGGAAAATGTGTTCATGGAACACTATATCTTTAGATATCTGAAATTTCTTTGTATCATATACTATATAACCCTTGTATCCTTTGGGATATCCAAAGAAGACACAGGGATGAGCTCTAGGAAAAAATTTATTTTTGCTAGAGGACAAAGTAGAAGTGTAACATAAGCTGCCAAAAACTCTCATAATGTTGTAATCTGGGTGTGTTTTATACAATAAGTAGTAAGGTGTTTTGTGATTTAAAATTGGAGAAGGAACTTTGTTTATGATATAAGTAGCAGTAGCAACACATTCACCCTAAAAATTTAGGGGAACTCTAGACTAAAAATATAATGCTCTATCTACATTGAGCTTATGCTGAAATTCTCTTTCAACTATAGCATTTTGTTGTGGTCTTTCCATACATGAAAATTGATGATTGATACCTTTTGTCTCCAAGAACTCAGTAATTTTGAGTTCTGGGGCATTGTCAGATCTAACTGACTTAATTGTGATGTTAAATTGAGTTTCAACCCAAGTAGCAAAGTTTTGTAGCAATTTACTTGCTTCAGATTTAGAATGAAGTAAATGAATCCATGTATATCTAGAATGATCATCTACTATACTCAAGAAATATTTGTGACTAGCATGAGTAGAAACATGAAAAGGGCCTCGTATATCACAATGTATGAGATCAAATATAGAACTACTCATATGATTATTTGATGGAAATGATAATCTCTTTTGTTTAGCTAAAGGAAAAATAGGACAATTAGTAATAAAGGAAGATTTTTTTATTGAATGTAGGTAAAATGTCTTTAAGAACATGTAATCTTTGATCAGAAATATGGCCTAACCTAGCATGCCATATTTCTACAGAAACTTTATTCAAGGTGTGTATATTACAAGTAACAGTGTTCTGTGAAATTGATGATGAAGAAATATGCTGAGATGATGGTTTAGGTTCTTGATCCACTTGGAGGACATATAAGCCTTCAAGAAGATTACCCCTGCCAATCATCGTTAGAGTTTGTGTGTCCTATATCAGAAAGGCATTAGACAAGAAATTGATAGATCCATGTGGCTGTTTAAGAAAAGCACTAACAGAAAATAAGTTTACACTGAAACTAGGCACATAGAAAACATTTTCTAACATAAATTCTAAATTGAACTTAACAATGCCTACAAAATGCATAGGAACACGAATCTTATTTGGTAGATTAACAAATATACCATAAATAGGTAATATGCTGTTGAAAGATGCAATATTATGTGCTATATGACATATAGCACTAGAATCTATAATCCAATGAGTTGTGGAAGGCAGAAAAGGATTGTGTGTTGACAACACAATACCTGACTCAATTGGATTGGAATGTTCATGTGCTTTAGAGGACACTGGATTGTTCTGAGCAAGATGAGAAGCCAGCAAAGCTAGAAGTAGCTGGTACTAATTGGCAGGTATTGAAATAGAAGTTTCAGCATTTGAATCTTGAATAGCAACCTGATGTGCAATGTGAGAAATAAAGGGATTCTTTCCTTTGGACTTATATCCAGGAGGATATCCATAGATTTTGAAGCATTTATCAATTGTGTCACTTGTAATGCCACAGTGAGCACACATAGGTCAATCCTTCTTTTGACCTTTCCCTTTTTGTGAAGTTGTTTTAGCAACAAAGGCAAGTTGTGCATCAGCATGATTTTCAAAGGTAGATCCAATAGATCTTTGTCTTTCTTCTTGGATTACAAGTGAAAAAACCTGGTTCATAGGAGGTATAGGCTCCATTAAGAGAATCTGAGCCCTGGTTTGAGCAAATTGCTCATTCAAACCGATGAGAAATTGCATGACTTGTTCAGATTGAAAGTGATCAAGAATAGCTCGAAGACCTCCACAATTGCACTCAGTAGCAGGATGATATTCTTGCATCTCATCCTATAGCGCTTTCATCCTTGTGAAATAGTTGCTCATAGAGATGTTTCCTTGTAAGAGGTTCATGAGATCTTTCTTGATCTGATAAAGCCTTGGATCTTCTGTTGCTGAAACCGATCCTTGAGGTCCTTCCAGATCTCAGTGGCAGTGAAGTATCGTATGATCGTAAGTGTAATTTCTTTGGAAACAGAGTTTAAAATCCAATAAATCACCATATTATTGTTGCGAAGCCATTGTTGATACTGCTGTGGATTTGCTTCAGCATCTGGTGCTTGAAGAGATCCATCAATGAAACCAATTTTGTCCTTCACGGAGAGTGCAAGCTTCAAAGCATGGCTCCAGGAACCATAGTTGTCACTAACCAATGGTTGTGAAACAAGAATCAAGCCTGGATGATCTGAGCTATGAAGGAAGAATTGACTTGTAGGATCATCCATGGAAGAAGTTTGAGCTTGAAGAGAAAAAAATGCAGAAGAAAGAAGAAGAAGAAAAAAGAGAGCGCACAAGAGAGATTATTCAACTGATATCATATTAGAACATCAGAAAATGAAAGGTAGTTTTATTAATGTAATGAAGTACATATATATAGGCTACAGTGAGTGACCATCGTATCTATCCTAGGTTAGCTAATATGAGATTATTATACTCTAATGATCGTTGGTTCCTAACTAACTATGTACTGTAATGAGCTGTCATGTAACAAACTCCAAGTATAATTCCTAATTATAGAAACTAGACCCTTAACTCTAATAAAAGGCTTGGCTATAGAACAGTCTTGGAGTTTGTTAAGGAAGATAGCATTTGGAGATTATACTAATGGAATAATAATACGCTAGAACTAATGGGTAAAAAAATTGTAGAAAAGTGTAGGGGAGTTCAACTAGCAATTAGATCTATGGGAGGCATATTACGAGGTAAAAACAAGGATAGTGAATGGATTAATGTTTCCGAAGGTGATTTTTGGAAGTTGTGTAAAGACAAAAATAGTATCATGCATATTCTAAAATTGAGTTACCAAAATCTGTTACCTTAATTAAGACAATGTTTTGTTTATTGCTCCTTATATCCTAAGGATTTTCTGTGTCCTACAATGAAGCCATTGACTGAAACACTAAACAGAGGGTCATCTTCCTCCTTGACTCCTCTTTCCATGCTCAAATCCTTGAGAATGGTGGGCCCCAATCTGGACACACAAAATTTGCCATTTCAGTTGATGCGAAACCTTACTTCTCTCCAGCATCTTGCAATACATGGACTTAAAGGATTTGAAATATGGTTTACGGACAATTTTGACTACCTCCCTTCTCTACAGAAGCTCGAATTATATTATTGTGAGGTACAAGATTTGCTAGATAGGGTATGCAATATCTTATCACTTTAGCACATCGTAATACACCGTTGCAGGCCTTTAAAGTGGTAGCCCAAAGGGATGCCTTGCCTAACTTACAAACTTTGGAAATTGTTGAATGTCCCTCCTTACCTAAGTGATGCAAACTAGAAACAGGTGCGGATTGGCCCAAAATTGCTCACATCCCAAATGTACGATTAACGGAGTATTTTTTCCAAGGTACTACAACCTTTTATTAATATATATATACTTTTCTTGTTACAGTTGTAATGCCCAAGTTTGGTGCTGTGAACTTCTTGCTTTTATTTGACTTATTAATAAAATCACTTTAACTAGTTTTATATTATTCCTATACCCTATTTTTTTTTTAAAATTTCGTATGCTCTTAACTTTATATATCTATTACATAGAGGTATTAGAAAATTACAATTTCAGTTCAATTTCAGAAATTTTCCTCGCTTATTTTGGTTTTCTAAAGTTGAATTTTCAGTTTGGTGTAGCAGAATATGATGATTCATTAAACGTTGAATATTGACATATATATATATATGATTGTGTTTTTGATAATTTGACATAGAGGTTCAACATTCATGACTGAGTAGAGCAATTGTTATAATATATTTACCTTCGAACATTGATGTACTTAATAACAATTACATAGAATACCTAAAGCAAAACACAAAAATGAAAAACAAATTATAAAATGCAAAGACAAGGACAAACAAAACATAGCTATGAGCCAAAACACAAGGGCATCAAAACACCAAGCAGTCTTCAAATTAAAACCAGCTTGCTTCCATCAATCCTTTCTTGCCGCTAACTCTCACGTGTTTCAAGCCTTCATCTTTGCATAATTCCTTCGTTGCTGCTGAGCATCACACTAGTAGTACTACCATCACTGCCACTGCAAGTCACGTCAGCACCAACATCACACACTCCCACATGGATGTGAAGGTTGATGGACAACACAAAACACATAAAACTCTCTAGTAAAGTTGAAAGATCCTCACACATGGGTTTGGAGACCACATAGTCTCCCTCAAATGTTCAATAGGTAAAAGATAAAATAAAAAATAGTAAGCAAATGGAGATTGTCTAAAACTGCTGGATTTTCAAAATGTGTGCCAGCACCACTTATTCAGTTGTTCTTGATTGCTAGTCTTTGCTCGCTCGGTTAAACTTTAAATAGAAAATCGAACTTTGATTATAGTTATTATAAATACTAATAAAGATTCAAATATATGAAAGAAAATATGTCATTAAGGAATGGCAATTAAGGTCCTTGATGAATGCCTTACAAACCATAACTAGCATATATGACATCAAACTATTGGAAAGGTAGTTATGTTTTGGGGTGCTAACCCCTTGCTCTCGTTATTCTTGGTTTTCTTTGAATTCTACTTGTTTGAATTGCAGAAATATCTTCTTAGTCATGCCTATTGTATTCTCACCATATGGACTTCGCTATGCTTTTTAAGATTAGATTTATGATGTAGGGTACTCTTAGAATCAAATCCAGATCATTGCTTTCAAGCAATTATATGTTTTTATCCTTGAAAGGTTACTACTACCTTTTGTAGGAGTTGAAAAAGGAAATATTTTGGTCATTAAAAGCGAAAGTCATGAGCATGTTTTAGACATCAGTTAAACATAATTCTTTCAATCTAATATTGAATATAACACATTTACATTTTATCTACATAAATTCTCTGCCTCTCTCCTAGAAGGGCATTACTTGCCCCTAATACAGCATTTTTCTTCAGAACCTCTTTAATATTTATCAGCATGAAAAATGCCTTACTCTTATATTACACATTGTAGCCGTCATGACATTTATGAATTTTTTCTTTTATTTTGTAGTTCTCCAAAAATTTAGAGATGCTTTGAACTCTTGTTTTCAATTTAATATGAAAATCGCTTCGATTGTTGAAGCTTGTGGTGGCAAATGGTAATCGATGCATGATATTATGGAAAATTTTCTCTTTATTTTTTTGAAAAATGATTTCCTTACTATTGTAATTGTTGATGATTGATTTTAACTACGTCATCAATTTAATTTAACTTGTCAATGCCTTTTAGGACAAAGCTCCTTACTTTGATAAGGAAAAGAAGAAGATAGTAGATTATGATAAAACTACTTGATAGGACTAGAGATTAGTTAGTTAGTTAGTATGTAACCAAGTTAGTTATCAATTGTAACTTACTAGTGCCAACTTGGCACTGATTACATCACTTGTGTAACTCTTTGTACAGAAACCTGTGTGATGAACTGTATCAAGGTGAATCAATCAATTTTACCACTTTCAATTTCATTTCCTGCTCCTTATTCTCTTTTCCCTCAGCTCCTTTCTCTCTTCTTATTCGACTTTTGGTTTTGATACTTCACATGGTATCAGAGCCAAACCGATCCATGGAGGACTCTGTATCTCACTCTTTCACGCTCATTGCACAAGCCACTTCTTCTCTCACTGCGTTCGTTCCTAAAACATTTGCAAACCCCATTTCTGTCAAATTAGACGAAGAAAACTTCCTCACATGGAGGCATCAAGCCCTAATCATGATCAAACCGCACAAATTGCAAGATCATCTGCGTTAAGAAAAGGTTCTAGCGAAGTTCAGTTCTAATGAAGATCGTGAAGCAAATGTTGAATCTCAGAAGTATGTGAACTGTGAGCTGCAAGATCAACATCTACCCGCATGGCTTCTAGCTTCAATGGATTCATCATTCACTACGTGAGTTGTTGGTTGTGATTTTGCTCATCAGATCTGGCATAAGATCGAAGTGTGTCTTTGCGTGGCAAACTAGGGAACGAGTGAAGCAACTCAAGATTTAGCTCAAAGCAATTCCCAAACAAAGTATGATCGCCTCTGAATACTTGTTAATGATCAAGAAACTTGTTGATTCTTTGGCTGCTGTTGGTGCACCACTCTTTGTGAATGATCACATAGAAGTGATTCTTGATGGATAGAATTAGGATTGTAGTTCATTTATCACCACGGTTCTTTCTTAAGCAACACCTTTTTCAATCGATGAGCTTGAGGTGTTATTGATGGCTCAGGCTAAGATGCTTGAATGGTTCAAGAAATTTGATCTCAACCTAGTACAAGCAAATGTGGCTCAAACCACTCTATCAAATCCAAAATCTGGTGGAAATCCCTCTTCTGGGGGCAGAGGAAATAGAGGAAGTTGAGGTAGAGGTAGGTTTTCTAGAGGAGGGAGAGGCTTATGGGGAAATGGCACACGGCTTTAGTGCCAACTCTATGGAAAATTTGGCCACATTGTTTGGCAATGTTACCCTCGGTTCAATCAAAGTTTTCATAATCCAATTTGTACTGCTTTAAACCCTCCTCAACCTCTACCAGCTTCTTTTCATAATCCAAGAGCGTGCATTGCGACTCCTTCCACCATTTTCGACTCTGCTTGGTACCCAAATTCGGGCGCATCTCATCACCTCACCTAGGGATGTCAACGAGGCGAGGCGCTGGGATAGGCCCCGTCCCCGCCTCCATATCCGTCTTGGTGCTTTTTACTTACCCGCGGGTTTACGGGTACCCGTGGATATCCATGGATACCCGTTAGAATATTAAAAATTTTAAAAATTTAAATTAAATATAAAAATTCTAATATCATAAAATATTTAAAATAACCATAAATAATAATCTAATTTAACAATTAAAATTCTAACAATTTAATATACTTAAAATAAAAATAAACACATAAAATAAACAAAAAATAAGTACAATAATCCAATTCTACAATCTAAATTCTAACAACTTAAAATAAAAATAAATATATAATAGTAATCCAATCATTAATCTAATATATAATAAGTATAAATAAATCTAACTTATAAATTTAAACCTTAGTCTAATCAATTTAAATAACAATAATATTAGTTTAACTAAATTAATAATTTAAGGGTAAAATAATAATTTTATAGCGGGTACCCGCGGGTATGGGGATAGTGATCCCCGCCCCCGCCCTGTTTAACATGCGGGTATTGAAAATCCCCGTCCCCATTACCCGCGGGGGCAAAATCTTCCCCCCATACCCGCCCCGTTGCGGGCGGGTGTGGGTTTTTTTGACACCCCTAACCTCACCTATGATCAAGCCAATCTCCTCACTAGTTCAGTGTTTGAAGGCAATGAGCAGTTGTAGATAGGAAATGGTTCATGTATGAAGATTGAGCACATTGGCAGTTCCTCTTTACACACTTCCTCATCAAATGCTGCATTTCATTTTAACAATTTTATGCATGTCCCTAAGATTACAAAAAATTTTACTAGTGTTTCCAAGTTTGCACTTGATAATCATGTCTTTTTTGAATTCCACCCTAATATCTGTTATGTTAAATATCAGGCTACACATCGGATCCTTCTCAAATGCACTCTTAGAGATAGACTATATAGATTGGATGAGGTCGTTATTCAAAAGTCAAATTCTTGTATTTCTAATATTGGTGCAAATACTTGTAACCATTCTATTTTTCATTCACAGTGTATGAATGCAAATAAGACTTTTACCTTGTGGCATGGGCGTTTAGGCCATGCATCTACCAAGGTTGTACATTCTATTCTTCACAATTGTAATATCTCTACTACTAATAAAAGTTTAGATGTTTTTGTTTGTGATTCATGTTGCTGAGCCAAAATTCATCAGTTTCCTTTTCTTGCATCACTACATCAATATAACTCTCCCTTATATCTGGTTTTCTCTGACATTTGGGGCCTTGCACCTGTGTTGGGAAAATTAGGTTACAGATATTACATTTGTTTTATTAATGCTTACTCTCGTTATACATGCACTTATCTTTTGGAGAACAAATCTCAGGCATTTATAGCCTTTCAGCAGTACAAAGCTTACATAGAAAACCTCACTAGCCTCAAGATTAAAGCCTTGCAAACCGATAATGGCAAAGAGTATCTCTCTCATGCCTTTACCCAATTCTTGAATGAACATGGTATCTCCCATAGGTTAACCTATCCATACCTTCACTAACAGAACGGGATGGTTGAGAGAAAACACAACTTGATCGAGACAGGCCTTGCACTCTTAGCCATTACCAACCTACTCCTCACCTTGTGGGATGAAGCTTTTCTCTTAGCCACTTACCTTATCAATAGACTTCCTCTCCCACCACCAATAACATTTCACCATTTGAACTCACACACAAGCAAAAACCAGACTATACCTTCCTGCAAGTGTTTAGTTGTGCCTGTTACCCCAACCTTTACCTCTACAATCAACACAAACTTGACTTCCGATCACATGTGTGTGTCTTTTTTGGTTATGCACCAAACCACAAAGGCTATGAATGTCTATCTCCATCAGGTAAAGTATATGTCACCACTAATGTCATTTTTGATGAATCATGGTTTCCTTATCAATCCTTCTTTATCACAACCAAACTTATTCCCTCTCATGTACCTGGTATCCTTTCAATGCCACTCATTACACCATCAAGTGTCACAAATCCATTTCATTCTAATACTACCAATGTAAATCAAATTTTTGATCTACCTATTTTTGTGTCTGGTACTACTGACCTTTCTTCTGTTGAGCTCTTTGGTGTTGGTTTACAACTGCCTCCTCCTATAGATTCTATCCTTAGCCTTACGCAATCTTTACTTGCACAGAGAAAAGCTAGAGCAAGACCCCTTCCCACCTCTCATGCCATGCAAACATAATTTAAATTAGTGATCTTAAAGCCCAAATCCTATGCAGCTACAATTGCTACTTCCAATAGAGACTTAGCTCGTTTTGAACCCCTCTCAATAGTTGAGGCCCTCACCTGTCCTCATTGGAAAGCTCCATGAATAAGGAATATCAGGCACTTATGAAAAATTGCACTTGGTCCCTTGTCTCTCCACCCTCTCATGCCAGGCCAATAGGTTGCAAGTGGGTGTTCCGGATCAAAAGGAACCTTGATGGCACTATTCAAAAGTACAAAGGCCCAGTTACTTTCCAAGGGATTCCATCAGAAGGAAGGGTTGGACTATGATGAAGTTTTTAGTTCGGTGATAAAACCCTCTACGGTTCGAGTCATGCTCACCATAGCTTTGTCTAAAGGTTGGGCCATTCACCAGTTTGACTTCAATAACGCCTTTCTTAATGGCGATCTTGCTAATGTCTACATGTCCTAGCCTAAGGGATTTTGTTCCTAACCTCGCCTAATGTGCAAGCTGCAGAAAGCCTTGTATGGCTTAAAGCAAGCTCCTAGAGCTTGGTTCACAAAGTTGATCTCAACTCTTCATAGTTTTGGCTTCTCAAACATAAAATCTGACCCCTTCTCTGTTCACCCGTTTTGGTGCTCCTATTGTCTATCTTTTGGCCTATGTTGACAACATCCTCATCATCGACAGTGACCCCCTTGAAGTCTCAACTCTAATTAAAAGTCTAAATAGTGCTTTTGGTCTCAAGGATCTTAGTGAAATGCATTTTTTCCTAGGTATTGAAGTTGTCAAGTGTACCGCAAGTACCATTCTGTTGTCTCAAGCCAAATATGTCTTGGATTTTCTTCGAAAGGCTGGCATGTCCTCGGCCAAGCCCATGCCTACCCCTATGGCCTTAAATAAAAAAGTAATAGCTCAAGGAGATAAAAAATTTGCTGATCCCTCTCCTTATAGGTCAATGGTTGGTGGTTTACAATATGCAACCATAACCCGACCTGACATTTCCTTTGCCATAAACAAGGTCAATCAATTTATGCATAAGCCACTTAAGGTGCATTGGAAGGTAGTTAAGAGAATTTTGCGATACCTGTGTGGCACTCTTCAGAATAGTCTGGTTTTTCACAAGTCCAAGGATCTAAAGCTCTGGGCATTTTGTGAATCTGAATGGGGGTTAGATGTGGATGACTGTAAATCCACAAGTGGATATTGTGTGTTCCTTCGGTCAAATTTGGTCTCTTGGTGCAGAAAATGCAACACGTTGTCTCCTGCTCCAATACTGAAGCAGAGTTTCGTAGCTTGGCCTCTGCTATGGCTGAATTAACTTGGTTATAGAATCTATTACTTGAGCTCCACCTCCCCTGCCTTGTCCCATCTATCAGTTTTTTGTGATACCATGAGTACGGTACTATTGGCTGCCAACCCAATTCTTCATAGTCGCACAAAACACTTCGAGCTGGATCTATTTTTTATACAAGATAGGGCGATCAAGAGGCAAGTTTTTGTCTCCTATGTTCCCTCTGAAGACCAGATAACAGATGTCTTGACTAAGCCTCTCCCAGAATCTAGCTTTCTAAAACTAAAGGACAAACTTAGGGTCTCACCTTGAGTTTGAGGGGGGATGATAGGAGTAGAGATTAGTTAGTTAGTTAGTATGTAAATAAGTTAGCTCAGTTAGTTATCAATTGTAACTTACTAGTGCCAACCTGGCACTAATTACATCACTTGTGTAACTCTCTATATATAAATCTATGTGGTGAACAATATCAAGGTGAATCAATCAATTTTACCACTTTCAATTTCATTTCTTGCTCTCTATTCTCCCTTCCCTCAGCTCCTCTCTCTTTTCCTATTTGGCTTCTGGTTTTGATACCTTACACTATCCAAGCTAACAATATGAGATTAGTAATTAGATGCCCTTCTCTTTCTTTCTCTACCATTATATTGGTTGTATTGTTCTACTATTGTTGATGTTTCTTCTATTGTCATTGATAATTGATTGAAAACTTGGGTTTTATATATTAAGCCAAGGAAAGGAAACATTCATATGAAGAAGACTCTAACAAGTCAAAGTTTGAAAAGTATGATATGAGGAGGAATGGCTGGTAGGTTTGTATCACCATTTGCACAGTTTACACTTTGCTTGCTACAACTGAATTGATCCTTATATCATAGGCATTGATGTTGATTCTTTGTTTTTATTATACAAAAGGAAGAGAATGATGAATGATGTTGCTGGGAACTTAGGAAGAAGTTAAGTTGAAACTGAAATATAATCATTGTATAGGTTTGGTTAGAATTTGGTGGATTGTTTCTATTGAAGTATTTCTTAAATTTGTAGTCGACATCTCTATGTTTAAATTATTGCAGAACACCAAATATGTTTAGTGTAATGATCCTATACATAAATCATTCTCTATCATCAAATAAAGACTTAGTTTGTTATGATATTCTTTTATCTTATGAAATGTATTGGTTGTGGCTAACAATTAAGGGCGGTTTGACATTACAAAACAACAACAAATTATTTACTATATTATTTACTATTGAGTTTCATATATTATAATGATGATTAAAAACATTATTATCTTGATAATTTCTGTTCAGTGTTACAGGATAGAAAAGGATAACAAAAGCGATTGCTAGGATAAATGCATGAGATCAGATAAAAAGAGAAGGAATGTTGAGCACGAAGATGCATGGGTATTCAAAAGTGAATGCATAAGATAGCAACGATTTTTGGTCCTTTGATGAATAAGGTTGAAAGAGCAAAATAGACAAAAATAGATGAGGAATAAAAGTAATGGATAGTACGCAATACTAGAACAATTGCAAAAAGCATCCTTAAATCTATGCAAAAATGGTAGCAAAAAAGGACAACTAAAAGAAATGTGTCTCTTTCTTCTCTCTTTTAAAAGGAAACTACATTAGCAAAACAAACAAGAGAATAACACTGTCATCAAGCTTAAAATGAATCATTCTTGTAACCTAGGCAAAACCTTTTCTCATTCATTTTCATTGTATCTCTAAAAACACAATGTTTTGTATTGAGTGAAAAGGCTAGTGAGTGATAGTAGTAAGTAACTCAAAGAGAATGCCTAGCAAAAGTTAGTAAGAAAGTGAGTCTTACTTGGTGAGGCTGAGGGATCTTAGTACTTATAGAAGCTATTATAAAAGAATACTCATTTCTAGTGAAAATCTCACCTTTGGTGGAGATTGGATGTAGACTCCACATTCAAGATTGAACTAGAATAAATCTCCTGTACAAGCTCTTCTCTCCCTTACCTTTCATTGTATATATTGCTTTATCTATTTTTACTTGAATATTAATTATCTTAGCATCATTTTGCGTTTTTCATTTAGTATTTGATACAAGTTCAAATGTTGTTTGGCAACTTGTCTCATTCTGTGACAACAGATATCTCATTACTTGTAATAAGATTTAAGTAAACATTTTAATCATGTGGTACTATACAAAAAATTTTATTAGACCAAGAGCATGATTTAACCCTATGCTCAAGTCATCTGGTTCCATCAATTGGTAACAAAGCTTGATCTTTAATTAGAAGTCAAGCTTAATAGTTTACTGAAAAAGATCTAAGGACTAGTTATGGAAAATATGGTATCTTACACCTTGTTAGAGGGATCAACTACCATATCTCCATTCTACAATGGAGAAAATGTTAACTTGTGGCTTGATTTTTTAAGCCAAATTAATGGAAGCAAATGGACAAAAGGTATACGGAACCTTTCATGCAACCAGATTAATGAATTGGAGATATTAATTTGTTAAAGGTTATAGGAATGTAGTTAGAAAGCACTGAATACATTTAATGGTGCGGTGAAGAATTTGGCTCTAAGAGCTCTAAAAATAGAGCATTGCTCTTTTAGATCAACACACCATCAACCATCACCTTCGACTTCATTGGGTATTAGAGAAGTGTTTTATTCTTTATTTTATTTCTCTTTGTGTGTTGAGTGTATACACCAGTGAAACATATTAGAATTTTTCTAGATATTGGGCTTCTATTAATTGGTGGGCTTTTGTTTTATTAAAACGGGTTAAATGGATAGCCTGATCTTTCCCTAAAAACCCATGTTATTATGTAATCCATTATAGGTTTGGGATTCACCATGTGTTATTAGGCTTGGGCTCAATATTGAGTGTGCTAGAGGGTGTAAAAGGCCTTAAGTAACCTAGGTCTTTGATGGACGGAATTAGGTTACTATATATATTAATATTATAGGTGGAATCCCTACTTCACTCTATTATCTCTTGACGACTCACTACTCTATAAACATAACCTCTGGAATAGGAGATAGAAAAGGAGTGGGATTACCTGTACTTGACGTATACCACATGTGCATGCTTCTGTGATCAACTTATTTAGTAATATGACTTCAAGAGTTATGCACATTATTATTATTTATTATAGTTTCAATTCATATTGGTGTTCTAAATTCCTAGTATTTAATCTCTAAAATTCTAACATGTGGGATCAGAGCGGGTTATGCTAGGATTAAAACTCTTAAATTATCCTAATGAAACTACAAATTGGAGCTTTTAGGGTTTAAAAAAAAAATTCCCTTTTACTTTTAAGATTAAATCCGTTTTTGGGTAAAAAATGTGTATTATTTTGTTTTTCTATTGCTTTTTCCTTTCTTATTTTGAATTTGAACATGTGAGTTTGATAGGATTCAGGAACAACCCATCGCCTGCCACACACAAGATGTCGTTTGTCGCTCAAAAAGATCGCAAGCCCTTGCTCACACCACTGAACGCTGCTTGGTCCGCGACTATGGTTGCGCAGTAGAAGGAGAGTTTGTTGTGCCATCATGGTTCAACCTAGATTTGGCCACGTCTCATCGACCGCCCAGCCTGTGCGATCATCCGCTACAGCTCCTGTGTCCATGCCCATGGCTGCGTTGTGTGCGTCACTGTACATGGGTGCCGGTTGGAGTGGTGTGTGTTGAGAAAGAAGAAAGGCAAAGCATGTTCTTGCATGCATCCTGTATGTAGGGTCTGGGTGATCCATGGTCAACTCGTGGTCAACCCAGCCCCATAATTATAAAAAAAAAAAGGGAAGTTAAGGAAACTGTGAGAAGGAAAAGAAAAATTGAAGCCTTATTTTATTTCCTCTTCATAATAAAATTTAAATCATAAAAGATTGGTTTAAATTCTATAAATTTTAGGATTTGAAATGTTTTATGATTGATTAAGTCTCTTTTTATTCTCATTGTTGTGTTTGAAAAATTGAAGTTGAATTGAGAATTAATTAAATGAGCAATTGTTTATCCTTGTTGAGTGCTCTGTTGATTAAATGGGTTTCTACACCATAGTAGGTTACTCACAAAATTAATGGAGTTACTTGCTTATTTATTTTGGGATATTTTGCCATTTGGTTTGGTCATGGGTTGGCTCACCCATAGATAGTTAACTCATTGATTTATCTTGATATGGCATGTTTTATCACCCAATTAATTGTGAATTGACTCACCAATAGGTAGTTAGTTCATTGATTAATTTGGTGTGGCATGATATTTGGGATGATTTTGATAGTAAAATCCTTCTGCCCACAAGTGTCAGATTTTTGTAACTGTTGCTTTGTGTAGTGTATTCTCCGCCCATAGACAAGTTTGCATTATATGTTTAGATCCCTGTTTTTGGTAATATGCATTACTATTTATTGCCCATATAATTAATCAACTTTTTGGAATTTTTTCAACTCTTGTTACTTTTTCCATGAATAACACTATCAACCATGTCAAAGTCCTTACTGGCAATAATTATAAGAGGTGGAAGGAAGACATTGAGATGGCTCTCAGCTTGCTAGACATCAACATGACCATTACAGAGAATGAACCTTCCCTGCATAATGAGAGTACAAAAGAGCAAAAGGCCTATCACAAGGAATGGACAAAGGCGAACCGGAAGACCTTGATGCTTATCAAGCGATCTATTGATGAGACACTTGTGAAGGCAATTCCTGTATCAGAAAAGGCTAAAACTTTTCTTGTCTCCATTGGGGAAAGGTATGCAATTTTTGGTAAGACCGAGGCTAGCCAACTGATGGATAGTCTTGTCAACATGAAATATGATGGCAATAGTGGTGTTAGGCAACATATTATGAAGATGGTAACCATAGCCTCAAGACTCAATGACCTTAAGTGCCCAGTAGATGATAAGTTCCTTGTCCATTCATGTGCTTAACTCTCTACCTATTAGATTTGATGCCTTGAGAACTTCCTACAATACCCAAAAGGAGGAGTGGGACATAAACACCTTGATTTCCATCTATTCACAGGAGGAGGATAGAATGAACCGTATCTCATCTGAGAGCAAAAACCTTACTTCTCAACCTCGCCCTAATAAATCCTTTAAGAAAAAAGGGAAGAAGTCTAAGGGAAACTGTAGTCTAGATAAAGGGGTTAGTCCATCTCAAAAGGCCCTCGGTCCTAAGCCTGATATTCAAAAAGATGAGCTCAAGTGTTGGTTTTTTAAGTTAGTAGGCCATAAGAAATCTAACTGTGAAGCTTTCAAATCTTTCACAGAGACTCAAAAGTCTAAAGGTTAGTCACTAGCTCTCGTTTGTTTTCAATCAAATTTGATAGATGTCCTCGTGAATTCATGGTGGATTGATTCCGATGCCTCTATTCATGTTACTAATTCATCGCAGGGATTCAGGATCAAACAAAAGCCAAGTGACGCTGAGATCAATTTGGTCGTAGGGAATGAAATTAAAGTTGATGTTCAGTTCATGGGATCAGTTGAATTAAAGTTAGATTCAGGATTTATTTTACATTTAAGTTGACGTCCAGTTCATAGGATCATTTGAGTTCAAATTGAATTTAGGATTTATTTTACATTTGAAAAACATTGTTTATGTACCGTCCATGAGACGGAATTTGATTTCTTTGTCAAAACTTGATGATTGTGGTTTTTCTTTTAATTTTAAAAAAGGATTTTGTCATTTATCTTATAATTCTCAAGTTGTTGGCAAAGTTATGAAATGTGATGGTTTATACTGTTTAAGTCTTGATTCCAATATCTTTTATTCCCTATATGTTCAGATTGCTGATAATAAAAGGAATTTAATTAAAGAAAACTCTTTTTCCTTATGGCATAGGCGTCTTGGTCATATTACTAATGAAAGAATAGATAGACTTGTGAAAGATGAGATCTTACCTTCACTCTATTGTTTTGATCTTGAGGAATGTGTGGATTGTATGAGGGGAAAAATAACCAAAACGACTAGGAAGGGATCTACCCGTAGTAAGGACCTTCTGGAAATTATTCACACTGATATTTGTGGTCTTTTAAAATCAACCCTGTATGGAAATAAATATTTTATAACATTCATTGATGATTTTTCATGATTTGGTTATGTCTACTTGATTAATGATAAATCTTTGTCTTTGGAAAAAAAACAATGTGGTAAAACCATCAAGATTGTGATGTCGGACCAAGATGGTGAATTTTATGGCAGGCATGGGGAGACTGGATAGTTGATAGGGCCTTTTGCCAAATATCTAGAAGACTGTGGAATTGTTTCCCAATTTACCATGCCTGGGACTTTTGAGCATGGTGTGGCTAAGAGAAGGAATTGCACTTTGATGGATATGGTGAGATCTATGATGAGTCAAACCAAGTTGCCTGATTTCCTTTGGGGATAAGCCCTTAAAATAGCCATGTTATTCTAAATAGAGTACTATCCAAATCTATTCCCAAAACATCTTTTAAGCTATTTAAGGGGTGGAAGCCTAACCTTAACCATTTTCATGTATGGGGTTGTCCTGTTGAAGTTAGAATATATGATCCTATGCCATTAAAGTTAAGTCCTAAAACCACCAGGTGCTACTTTATTGGCTATCCCATTAGTGCCAAAAGCTACAGATTCTATTATCCTACCTGTGGAACAAGAATAGTTGAGGCAATCACTACCAAATTTCTTGAGAATGACCTAGGTAATCCTAACGTCTCCATTGATAAAGGATCAAGTTCTAGCTGTCAGCATGTCATGGTGCCAGTTCCCATTGTGTAAGAGAGGGTGGTGCATCGACTAGTTGAGAAGATTCTTGAAGAGCCACAACAGGAAATTATGGAGGATCCCTTACCACTACCTCTAGAGCAATCTATTGAGAATCCTCCTCTCAAGCGATCACAGAGGGAAAGGAGACCAGCGAACCATGATGATTACTACACTATTCTTGGAGATTTAGAGATTGGGTGCATCTAGGGAATTTCAATGAAGCAGTTTCTAGTTCTTTGATATCAGAGAAGTGGATTGAAGTTAAGAATGATGAAATTCTTTTTATGAATCCAAATGGTGTGTGGGAGCTAGCAGAAATTCCTTATGGTTTCAAGCCTATTGGTTGCAAATGGGTGTTCAAGACTAAGAAGGACTCCAATGGCAATGTAGAAAGGTATAAAGCAAGACTGGTGGCTAAGGCTTTACTTAAAGAAAGGGAATTGACTACAATGAGCCCTTCTCTCCTATTTCCTCTAAAGATTCCTTTAAGATCATTATGGCCTTACTACATTATGATTTGGAGCTCCATCAAATGGATGTAAAGACAACTTTTTTGAATGGGGATCTTGATGAGGAAGTATACATACAACAGCCACAGGGATTCATAGAGAGTGGAAAAGAGCACTTGGTATGTAAATTGAAGAAGTCAATTTATGGTTTGAAACAGGCTTCGTGGTAGTGTTATCTCCAGTTTGATGAGATTGTTACTTCTATGGGCTTTGTGGAAAAAAAAGTGGATCCATGTATATACCTCAAGGTTAGTGGAAGCAAATTTATTATTCTTATCCTCTATGTGGATGACATCTTGCTTATCAGCAGTAGTTGTGATTTGCTTATTCAGACTAAGAGTATGTTGTCAAAATGTTTTGACATGAAGGATCTTGGGGAAGCCTCCTTTGTTCTAGGGATTGAGATCCATAAAGACAGGTTGCGTAGACTTTTAGGTTTATCCCAAAGAGCTTATGTTGATCGAGTATTAGGCAGATTTGGTATGGGAGACTGTAAGCCTCTTGATACCCCTATTGCCAAAGGGGATAAATTGAGCAAGGATCAATATCCTAAGAATAATCTTAAAAGCAGTGTCATGAAGGATGTTCCTTATGCTAGTGCAGTGGGTAGCCCTATGTATGCTCAGTTGTGCACTAGACCTGATTTGTCTTTTGCTGTTAGTGTACTAGATAGATTTCTTTCTTACCCAGGACATGTTCATTGGCTTGCTGCCAAAAGGGTAATGAGATATTTGTAGAAGACAAAGGATTATATGCTTGTCTACAAAACGGTTAAGGATCTGGATATAGTTGGCTACACTGATGCAGATTTTGTTGGTTGTCTAGTGATGAGAGATCTACTTTTGGATATATTTTCATGTGGCTAGAGGAGCTGTTTCTTGGAAAAGTGTTAAACAAACGCTGACTACCTCTTCCACTATGTAGATTGAGTTTGTTGCATGTTATGGTGCAACATCATATGCAATGTAGATGAGAAACTTCGTTTTTGCTCTTGGCATAGTGGACTTCATTGCCAAACCCCTGACGATTTATTGTAACAACAGTTTTGCTACCTCTTTCACCAAGAATAACAGAATGACTTCTGCCACTAAATATTAATATTAAGTTTCTTGTGGTCAGGGAAATGGTTGAGAATGGAGAGATTATGGTTGAGTATATTCGTGCAGACGATATGCTTGTTGACCCCCTAACTAAGGGACTTAGGCCCATAGTGTTTGTGAAACGTGTTGAGAATATAAGTCTTGTGATGTCTTTTGTTGTACTTGGTTAGTAGGAGTTATTTTAATTTTATGTTCATTATTTATGTAGTTTGGATTTTGGACTCATGCACATGTTATAAAATTATTTTTGGTACCATTGATTTGTTTATTTTATATCTCGAAATATGAATATTTTCTTCACAAAATATTGGTCTTTCATGAGAAAGATGTTCCCTTGTGGAATGGTGTTTCATTGGAAACATATATGATCTCCTTCTAGGAGGTTGGTTGTGTTTTTTTGAGAAGATATAATGAGGATCCATACACAGCAATATGGAAAGGATCATGTATTTTGCTATGATATGTATATTACACCTTGCGCACTCATGTTTATGGATCATTGTTGGTAAGGTTATTTGGTTATGTGGTCACGGATGAACTAGACTCTTTATAGTTTATCATTCATTTATGGCTCTTAGTTGGTAGCTTGGTTAACTGAAGTGATCTAGTTTTGTGGTGACTATTTTAAGGCTATGTTTTATGTCCACAGTTGTTCAACCTGAGAGTCATTTTTAAAAAAGTTTTAAAACTACATAAAACCCAATCAATTTTGCCCAAGTAGGAGAATGTTAGAATTTTTCTAGATATTAGGCTTCTATTGATTGGTGGGCTTTTGTTTTATTAAAAATGGTTGCATGGATAGCCTAATGTTTCCATGGAGACCATGTTATTATGTGATCCATAATGGGTTTGGGATTCATCATATATTATTAAGCTTTGGCTCAATAGTGAGTGTGCTGGAGGGTGTAAAGAGCCTTAAATAACCTAAGTCTTTGATGGACGGAACTTGGCTACTATATATATTAATATTATGGGTAGAATCCCCACTCCACTCTATAATCTCTTGACAGCTCATTGCTCTATCAACGTGACCTCTAGAACAGAAGGCAGAGAAGGAGTATGATTACCTATACCTAACATATACCACGTGCGTACGCTTCCGCGATTAACTTATTTGGTAATATGGCTTCAAGAGGTATGCACATTATTATTGTTTATTGTAATTTCAGTTCATATTGGTATTCTAAATTTCTAGTATTTGATCCGTGAAAATCTAACAAAATATACTATAAGGTTTTATGGGTGTCCTTAGGACTTAGGTGTGAGTGGAGTATTATCACTTTTGTATCTCCATCATATTTCCTTGGTGAAATATTTGGTGGTTGCCTTTGTCCGTGGACATGGGTTATAAGGATAACCACATTAATTCCTTGTATCTTCTTTTCTTACGCTTCCACATATTTATTTTCTGAGCTACTTTGTTTGTGTTTTTTGGGGCCACCATCACATTTTGCAACAAACTGGTGTTAAAACTCTTATAGAGATTTTGGATAAATTTGTTCAAAAATGTCATCCATGAAATTTGATATTTAACAATTCAATGGTCACATCAACTTTGGAATATGGAAGGTTCATGTGTTAGCTATTTTCACATAGTTTGATGGCAATGATAATAAGCCTGCGACAATAAAGGATCTTAAATGGGAAGATGCCAATCAAAAGGCTCTTCTATTATTCATTTGTGCATTACAAATGATGTATTGCACGAGGTCCTTTAGGAGAAAATAGCAAAATCATTGTGGATCAAATTGGAGTCATTATACATGACCAAAATGGTAGCCAATTGTTTTGGTGTATTGCAACATTTTTATATGCTTCGTATGGCTGAAGGGACACTAATCATATCTCATATAGCTGAGTTCACCTCACTTGTCATAGATTTGAAAAATATAGATGAGACATTCTTTAGTGAGCAACAAGAAATGATGTAGCTTTGTTCCTATCTCCTTTCTATAAGCATTTTCGAGAAAGGCTTATATATGTTCTTGATTTAGGCTACGCTTACCACAGTTGTCCAAACTAGGATTAGTTTACTTCTTACCAGTCAATTGATGATGGCATGTTCTTATAGGACATAATACATCGTATAAGTTTGTTAACATTGGGATAGTCCAAATCAAGTCACATGATGGAACCGTGAGAACTTTGTCTAATGTTCAGCACATTCCAGACTTAAAGAAACAAATAATATCTGTGGGCTACTCTTAATGCTAAAGGGTACACATGTTCTACTGAAGTTGGGTCTCTAAAAATTTCCAAAGGTTCTCTTGTTGGAATGAAAGGTAGACTAGTCAATGGTCTTCATCTACTTGAAGGTAGTGCAATTATTGGTGCTACATCAATATCATCATCATCTAATTTGCATACTACTCGCTTGTGTCATATGAGTGAAGCAAGGATGCTTATACTGAGAAAGCAAGACTTGCCAAGTAATCGAAAATTCTTGATACTTGACCTTTGTAAACATTAAGTTTGTGGGAAGCATAAAGGAGTTAAATTTAATACTACCATTCATAGGAATAAGGGCAATATTAATTATATGAATTCTGATTTATGGAGCCTGGTGTCTATTTCTTCAAGAGGTAATATTTGTATATGAGTTTGCCCTTATAGGCATATTGGAGAAGGCAACTTTGAAAATTTGAGGCTAGATAAAAATCAACCCAATGTGGAGATTTGCCAACATGTGGCTTGATTTTTTAAGCCAAATTGGTGGAAGCAAATTGACAAAAAGTCCACAGCTCTTTTCGACGTAGCAGGAGCAATAAATTGGAGATATTAATTTGTCAAAGATTGCAGGAATGTGGTTAGAAAGCACCAAATACATTTAATGGTGCATTCAAGATTTTGGCTCCAAGAGCTCTATAAGTAGAGCATTCTTTCATGTTCCTTTGGATCAACACACCACCAACAATCACCTCCAAGTTCATTAGATATTAGAGAAGTGTTTTGTTCTTTGTTTTACTTATTATCTTTTTATCTTGAGTGTATACACTAGTCAGAAAATAATATGAGGTATTTTAGCTATATTGGGGACTTAGATTTGAGTGGAGCGTTACCAGTTTTGTATCTCCAACATATTTGCTTAATGAAATATTTGGTTGTCGCCTTTATATATGGACGTAAGCTATAAGGTGAACCATGTTAATTCCTTCAATTTTCTTTTCTTATACTTCTGCATATTTACTTTCTAAGCTACTTTGTTTATGCCTTTTAGGGCTACCGCTACATTTTTTAATAGAAAAATATGCCTATTGGAATGAAAGAATGAAAGTCTTCATTCAATCTATTTATTATGCCATATTGAATATCACTGTCAACGGACCTAAAATCCCTATCAAAGTTAATGATGAAAGAGCAAGAGTTCCTAAGACAGAAGAAGAATAGGATGCTAAAGAGTTGAAAATAGAGCAGAATGCAAAAGCAGCAAGTATAATGCATTATGCCATCAGTTTTAAAGAATACTGAAAGATTTTAGGATACAAGACTGCAAAAGAAATATGGTATAAGTTGCTGTTGATTGTGAAACAGACCAAAGCTGACATGTTAACTCATGAGTATGAGTTATTCCACATGATGAAAAATGAGAACATTGATGAAATGTTCAAAAGGCTATCGGTCATAGTCAACAATCTTGATGCTCTCAGAAAGACCTATACTAATGAAGAATTGGTAAGAAAGGTTCTAAGAATTCTCACTAAGCCATGGGTGTCCAACATCTAGTTATTCAGGAAGGAAAAGATATCAGTATTGTCACCTATGATGAACACAGAGAAAATCTGATTGCATATGAAACCATGAATCTAAAAAATAAAGTTGGTGGTAAGAAAGAGAAAACGTTAACTCTGAAATCTTAAAAAGATGAAGGTACCTCATATTCTGATGATGATACTAATGATCTTGCACTAATCTCTAAGAAAATCTGCAAGATGTGAAAGAAAAGAGGAAAGCTAGCAAAAGGAAGCTAGCTCACGGAAAGAAACCAAATGAGATCTAACAACAAAAAGAAGCAACATTCATTTAATGTAAAAGGCCTGGAAGGCTATCGACAAACGCCGCGTATGACTTTACTTCTATCTCCCTGAACTTTCCAGCTTTCCTCCATTTTGCTTTCCTTTTCTCCATTCTCCACTCCATAAATCCTAAACCGTGAAATCGATTTTTATGTGTCAAAATTACCTTTCACTCACAAACGATTAATCTCAAAAGAAGTAAATCACAATTTTATGCAAATTTTACTTATAATGTCACTAATATAAATCTCGCAATTATCACTTTATAATAGATTTTTACTTAATTGTCACTTTTACCTTAAAATTGTATAAACAATTCTTAATATAAATTGAAAAAAAAAATTGATCAACTCAAACTGCAAACTCAAGCCTGTTTTCAATGGGTCGAGTTGGAATGGGTTAAAGAAAACAATTTTGACAAATGAATGATTGATTGATTAGTTAACAATTCTAACTTTCAAGGTAAAGACAAGTTTCAATTTCAAGAAAACAAGAGATTGTATAATTCTTATGCTTTCATGATCAAATTAAAATTAGTTTTATAAACGATTAAATAAATAGAATCTATGAAAATATATCACAACGTTTTAGAAAAAAAAAAAAAGAAAAGAAATTCCATGCATCTTAGCTCACTACTTTAATGAATGAATTAGATTGAAAAATACTCTAAATTCAACCCAAGATAAGTGACGATGTCTCTTAAACTTGTGGTTTGTTTGGGTTTTAGTGTGTAAATCATTTGACCCAGGAAAAAAGCAAAATTTTCACTTTTATTGAAAATTATAGATTAAAACTAAAAATTATGTCGAAATAAAACTTAACATGATTTTATTGAATACTCCCTCTGTTTCAATTTATCTGCCAATTTGGACAATTTGATACATTCTTAAATTAATATATCTGGATATATATATCCAGATATATTAATTTAAGAATGTATCTGTAACGTCCCGATTTTCGAGATCCGACTTCGCCCTCAAGACTGATCAATTTCAATTCCCGACTTCATCTTCGAATTCTACACAAAGTGAGATAAATTCCGAGTTCCGAGTTCGTCTTATGTAAGTACATGATTTCCGACTTCATGACATACGATTTCCGATTTCATCTAGTCTTGACTACTCCTGATTTCCGACTTCATCTTATATATTCTCCGATTTCCGAGTTAGTCTCACCTATGTCAACGACTTCCGACTTCAGCTAAATTACTTCTACATCTTCCGAGTTTAACATTCGAGTCCGAACAACATGAACGTGATTCACCGGTATCCGACTTCATGTCTCAAAGATATTGTGTCCGGTTTCCGATCTAATCATACCGACTTCCGGGTTTAAGTACTTGGGTTTGGAAATGTGATTGAATCACCCGAGTTCCGATTTTAAGCATCCTCATTCCGACCTCAGACCTCATGCTTCATCCGATCTCAGAAGTTATAGATTAACACAATGGTACGAGCACCGAACTCCGAGTTTAATGTAACGAGTTCCGGCCTTAGTGTTGAACTCCATTGGGATGGACACGAGTTCGGATCCTTGAGCTGATTTCCACAACACACGAGTTCCGATATCCGATATTATTACAAGGAGTCCCGACTTTGAACTGGGAGTTCCGAGATCAGTTGATTGTCAGCTGTATGTCTTCCGACCTCCGACCTTGATTCTAAGTCTCAACATAAATAAGATTTCCTCAAGTCATAAACAAGATGATTATTCCGAGTTTTGACTTAACCATGCACGAATTCCGATGTCATGTTCAGATACGCTGGAAGCGAGTTTCACTTCTCTGGCGACGTGGAAAGCAATTTTGACACAAAAGAAGGCGACATGGCTGAACCTTGCCCACAAAATTTCATCCAATCAAAGCCACTCATTCTAACTACCACTTCGAAGCTTTGTCTATATATATGTATCCTCCTCCCGCCTCTTCAGCTCATTCCTCACGTTGCTTTCCCTTCCTCACTTCAACTCTCTTTCCTCTTCTCAACTCTCCCACTCTATCCAGCCTTCAAGTTTCAGCACTTAGCTCAAGTCATACTCCAAAGACGTAGGATTCTATTCTGTTCTTGAATTACTTGCAATATGATTGCATGAAACTGTATTCTTCTCTATGTATTTGATGAATTATTGCCTGTATTCTGATGGATTATGATGAATTATGATTTAATTAATAGGAGATTTAAGTTAGAACTATGATTAGAAGGAGAGAAGAGTCAGCATGCTGCCTGAGTGAGAATTCCACGGCAGTCTGTATGGCGGAGTGTACGGCGCCGTCTATAGCCGGTCAAATCCGATGAAACTATTTTTAGATGAAAGTAGACATTCAGGGCTTTCCATGGATATATATATGAAGTTATTGGATTAGTATTGAGGGAGATATGAATTTTTGAAGTTTGACCTAGGGTTCAGGACTTTCATCCGGGCAAAGTGACTTTAGGAGGGTATAACTCACCCTATACAACTCCAAATTGAGAGAAACCAATTTTGTTAGAAAGCTTAGACATAGGGGCACACCCCAATATAAGATTTCGAGTTTGTTATGGTCCCAATTGTTCCCAGTAATCCAAGGAAGTTACTCTATGTCCAAACCGAGCCAAAACAGGGTAGCTCAGGAAGGTCGACTTTCAGGACTTATAACTCGAGGTATACTTAAGCAAATGGAATGAAACCTTGGCGAATGAAAGATTGTCCTGTTAGCTTCAATATGAGACCAAATTCGTATGATTTGAGCTTAATTTCGATTTTTAGTGAATTTATACCTCTAAGAGTGTAATTCGGGCTAGTGGCTGACAGACTGAGGTAAAAGTTGAATATCTTGAGTTTTATAAATCAAAATGATATGGGACCAAAGAGGTTAGAAAGTAGACACATAGAGCTATGATATATCCAAATTTCAGATTTAAATGAGTTGAATAGTAATAAAGGTGGATCATATGAAATTCGGGCAGAACTGAATAGATGGGCAAAAATGACCCAATTGATGATTTCACAGGTATTAGTAAAACATATAAGGTATGAGTTGAGAATTGCCAGTTTGACCTTGATATATATGCGTTAAATTGATTATGTTGCTATGATTGAATTGTCTGTGAAGACTGGCACTATTCATGGGGAAACGGGTATGATCCGTTATGCTGCCGATTTTACGGCAGAAGTTTATGAAACTAGGGATATGTATATGCAAGAATGATATAAGGGTGATATGAGATATATGAGAATAAATCAAGAAGCAGTATGATATGAGGTATATGAGAGATAATGATGAAGCATATGTACAAGTACATTTAGCGTGACTATGCTTGACAACGCATGAGAATGAAAGGATATAAGTATAAAGATGTGAATCCCCTTGTGGGTGAGTCGGTGTGACAATGGTCACGAGTTGAGCTGACAAGCTCACTCCAAGGCCAGGCTACCCAAGGGCAGTAAAGGTTAAAGAGTAAAGACTTAAAGACCAAAGATTTAAGTATATGCCCCACTCACATCAGGCATGGCATCGACCCAGCTAGTGTGAGTATATGGGGGGTAGGACTTACATGAGGCATGGCATGACCCAGCTAGTGTAAGTACCGAATGAAGGTCCTATATTCCTAAGGAACGTGACATGGCGATCACGCTCTGACGGGGTATGACATGGCGATCATACTCTGGAATATAGCATGAAGATCCCATATTCCTAAGGAACGTGACATGGCGATCACGCTCCGACGGGGTATGACATGGCGATCATACTCTGGAATGTGGCATGCAAAGATATGATGATGAGTCTATATTCCTAAGGAACGTGACATGGCGATCACGCTCTGACGGGGTATGACATGGCGATCATACTCTGGGATATAGCATGAGGATACCATATTCCTAAGGAACGTGACATGGCGATCACGCTCCGACGGGGTATGACATGGCGATCATACTCTGGGATGTGGTATGATGCTACACTTGAGGACGGCGATACGTAACGCTCAAGTGTAGACAGATGCAAGCACCCTAGGGACGGCGATACGTAACGCCTAGGTGTGTCGAATGAAAGAAAAGTAAAATTCTATGTATGTGTATGAATGAATTCAAGTGCAAGTTAAGCTATGTATAGAGGTTATGTTCCCAGTAGATTAATGCTATGTGCGTCTTATATGTTGAAGTTATTATCCATGGTATTATTCATGAATTAATCTTGTGTAGACTTCCCCAAAGGACCAGTATATGAGTAAAAATGAACTTTGCTTCGGATAAGACATTTTTTTTAAAATGTAAAATTAAACAGTTTGTGCAGCATGTTCACCTTTTCCATAATAAACCGAAGCAAACTGGAGATGACAACGATGACATTACATGTGTATCATAGAAAATCCTACTGAAAATTTATGATTCTCACTCCTATTTTTCCGTGTTGTCTCCAGAAAGTTCAAGAGGTATCAGAGTAGCGCAGCGAAAGTTGCTGTCAGATAAGGTCCGTTCAGGTAACCGTAACAACTCCAGGGTGTGGTACTACGACTTAACCATAGTACTATACTTGGGAGGGTGTTACAGTATCAAATTGTCTAAATTGACAGATAAATTGAAACGGAGGGAATATATTAAAATGAGTTAAAACTCAAATCATACCTTTTAAATTATAATTTGAGCTTTTTTAATGTAAAACGATATGGCACTTAAAAATAAGGAGTGCATGCCTCGCCGTTATTCCATCCTTGCAATATTTGATATACATTAGTTTTTTTATTATTAGGGTTTTTCTAAGTAGCGTTCTAACAGTACTTATTAAGAAATTAAGAATAAACATTTTTTAAATTTTCAATGTTTTTAATGTATTGAAAATTTTAAGATTTTCCTAATAAAAATTTTTTCCCTATTAATTTGTTAATTAATGCCTTTAGGACACTGATCAGAAAAATCCTTGTTGTTATTATTATTATTATTATTATTATTATTATTAGGGTAAATAACTTTTTTGGTCCTAATATTTTAAAGATGACATTAATTTGATCATGAAAATTTTTTTTACATCAATTTAGTTCTAATATTTTAAAATTTGACGTCAATTGAGTCTTACTATTAAAAAATACTTTGTCTATATTTATCCTAGTTCCATATCATTAAAACAAAAAAAATTAAAAAAATCATAAAATAAATTAAAGAACTCTAATTTCCTTAGATACCCCCATCAAGTATTAGCCTCATGTTGCCCCAATACCGTAGCCGCAACCCACTCAATAGCAATGGCGACCACTACCCAACTCTAGCGACGCCACCTCAGCCACCCAACTTCGGCGACCCTAGTTGTGTTGACAAGCAATTTTAGCTGAGCCATAAATCCAAACAAGGAAAATGCATTAGAGATCTCAAGAAAGAAGGTAGGCTCGAGTCATTTCAAGGATAAGGAAATGAAAAATGATATTCTTCTAGATGTTGATACCTCAAATGAGGGTGAAGGGAAGGCATTTGAAGTTGGAGAAATCATGTATGTTCCCATATATGTGTTTTCAGTAGTACTATAAAAGATGTCTAGACTACTATTTGACAATGCTACTTTAGTTGCTTTATATGGTGTTGGGGGTGTAGATAAGGTTTCTTGTTTCAAGTGGCTGAGACTAAAAGACCTTTCTTACAAAATCTTATTATGGGTTACAAAGTCAGAGTTAGGTAGATAATTGGATTAGTGTTACTCCTAGGGGGTGTTACTTCTGTCAAGGCTTTCTTCCTCCACTCGAGTTTTTAGGTAGTCCTATTTCAATTGGGGTCGCTGAAGTTAGTGGCTGAGGTGCCATCGCCAAAGTTGGGTGGTGGGTCACCGTCGCTACTGGGGTGGGTCGTAGCTATAATGTTGGGGGCAAAATGTGGGGTTAAGATTGGATGAGGGTATATAAGAAAATTAGAGATTTCTTTTTAATTTATTTTCTGATTTTTTTTTCAATGATATGAAACAAAGATCAATATAGGCAGAGTTAGTATTATTTAATTGTAAGACTCAATTGATGTTAATTTTTAAAATTTTAGGACTAAATTGATGAAAAAATAATTTTCAAAACTAAATTGATATCAACTTTTATATATTAGGACAAAAAAGGTTATTGACTCTCATTATTATTATTTGTTTTAGCTAGCATCGTGCAAGTGGGTTAGAACCTATGAGCCAACTTGGCTTGACCCACCAAAATAGTAGGTTGGGTTGGCAAAATTATGGCTCATATAAAAATGGGCCAATCTAACCCGGCCTATATAACCCATGGGTTAAATGGGTTTAGGTCAAGTTGGCTCAGTTATTTTATAAAAAAAATCTAGTCACACACTTAGTACTCCTTTCTCCAGGTTTTGGGCTAGCCCAAACAACTACAGAGACATCTCTTAGTCTTTAAACCATTTTTTTTTTTTTTGGTTATGAAAAAACTCAAAGCCCCTTACTAGTGTTCTGAAATCGGATCAACTAGTTGAACAAGGAACCAGACTCCTTTCCTGTCCCTTGTCTACAAAAAAAAAAATCATATTTTCAAAAATTAGTCAAAAACCAGTGAATCACTTAAATTGGTATCGGTTCACATGGTTGGTGGTCCAAAAAAGATAATTAAACAGAGGTGCTCTCCACTGCCACAACCACCAAGTCACCATTGCCGATTGAAGATCGCGCCGGAAAAAAGCAACTTTGCCACCGATTTCTACTGATGTGGCACCAAGATGTAGTGGCAATTTTGATTCGATTCATTTGGGGATGGTAAGAACAAGAATAAGATATGGAAAAAGGCAAGAAAGACGGAGAGTGATGCTTGTGTTGTTGTGCGGCACATTAATCTTAGAGGAATAGGGCTTTCCACTCTCTTTTGTGTAAATGGGTAATAAGCCAAGTTTATATTCAAAACTTTTTTAAGAAAATGTCTCACATTCTTTTTATTTTTTTGGTGCTGATCTCATATTTTTTTTGTTTTGTTGCTCCAGATGTAACATTCTTTTTTTAATATGTAAAATATAACATTCTTTAAAAACTACTATAATTTACATGGACAAAGATGATTTAAGTTATATTAAAAAGAAATTAATTACTAGAGTTGAAAGTAATAATTAATAGAATTCATTACTTTTCATTTAAATTATTAATAATAATTTTTTTTCATTTTATTGTATATAATTAGTCACATATCCCAGTTAAACCAGTTGAACCAAAAAACTTTTAAATCAGTATCTTATCCAGTTTGATATCTAGTCTAGTTTTCAGAACCTTACCCTTCACCCTCACATCTATTCAGCCGCTCCTCACTTCATCATCTTCTTCCCTTTGACAATGCGAGCTCGGTGCAATCGAGGACAGTGGCACAACACCTAACAAATCATGGTGGAGCATCATGACGATGATGTGGCTGGTGGTGATGGAGGGCGACATGTTGTTTTGTAAGCTCATCGATGCTAGTGATTCGCAATGGCTGTGGGAACTCATGCTCTAGGTGATAGTAGTAGTTTGAGGATAGAGAGGGGAAGAGCAAAGTGATGATACAACATCTCTTGGGTTGGCTAAAGTGAAGGAAGATGAGAATGGAGGCTAGCAGCTTGGCTCCTGTTTTGTTTTTGCATTTTTCTATTTGATTTTTATTTTTTTTATTTAGTCTTGAGCCTTGGTCCTTGATGATGATTTGATTTGTGGTTTTGAGATTGTTTTATTTTAATCTAAGTTTGCCTGATCATTTTTTTTTTTTTGGTTCATTCTATATTTTTCTAAATTTCAATTGTTTATGTATTTTTTATTTTTTGTTTCTTATTTTTTTCAATTAATTTGTAGGTTTTATTTTTTTCAAGCGAACTCATTTAAACCATTGTTAGAGTGTGTGATCTTAGAGGAAAGAAAGAGAAAGAGAATATTGAAACTGAATATGAATGTGATGTATTATGATTGAGCTCAAAATGTATCTTACACATATGTGAGGTTTATACACAATGAGTGAGACATAAGCTACTCATGCACAAACTCTAACTGACTTTAACGGATCGTAACCAACTACCAACTTTTATAGTTCCCTAACACCCCTCTACTAACTCAAAAGGGGGAACTCTCCAACTCTAAGTTTGGAAAGAAAATAAGGAAATTTTGAGGAGGAGACAAAATTGGTAAGCACAGCAGCTACTTTTTCCTGAGACAGGATATGACTAACAACAATTGACTTGTTCAATACATTCTTTCTAACAAAATGCAAATGCGATTCGAAGTATTTGGATCGCTAGTGGAAGACTGGGTTTGTTGTCAGCTTTACAACACTTAAGTTGTCACAATATACCACAGGGGTCGTGGAGATCGGTAAGTTGAGCTCAAGGAACAGGGACTTTAGCTAAATGATCTCAGCAGTAGTGGCTGCCAGGCATTGATATTCAACTTCGGTACTTGACCAAGAGACTAATGCTTGCTTTTTAGACATCCAAAAGATCAAAGTCCCACCAAAGTAAACCCCAAATCCAGTGATAGAGCGCCTATCATCAAGATCGGAACCCAAATCAGCATCACAGAAGGCAAATAGTTCCAACGATGAAGACGGTTAGAGCAAGAGGCCATAGTGAATAGTGCCTTGTAGGTACCTCAAAATCCTTTTGGTAGCTTGCCGATGAATGGTAAGGGGATGGTGCATGAATTGATAGATCTTGTTGACACAATAAGCAATCTTAGGCTGGGCAATGGTGGCATATTGGAGTGCACCAACCACGGGCCTATATAGTGTAGGATCCTCAAAGTCATCAATGCCATGTTTAAAAATCTTTAGGCTAGAGGTCATTGGTGTTGGAGATCAATTGTAGTCTGACATTTTGGCTTTTGCAAGTAAGTTAGCTATGTATTTGGTTTGGGATAAATGCAAATCACCAGGGGGAAGAGGTTTAGCTTTGATGCCAAGCAAGTAATCGAGGGAACCAAGGTCTTCTAAGGAGAAGATGGCATTAAAGGAGGACATGAGATGCTGAATAGCCGCAGAAGAGGTACCAGTGATGATCACATCATCAACATAGATTAAAACATATAAAGTGTGGGTATTTGGGGCTTGAATAAAGAAAGAAGTGTCACACTTAGCAGAGGAAAAACCAAGGGAATGAAGAGTGTGTTGGAGCTTTTCAAACTAGGCTCGAGAAGCCTATTTGAAGCCATACAGAGCTTTATTAATCTTGCAAACTAGATTTTTGTCACCAGTAACAAATGCTTCTGGCTGGGTCATATACACTGATTCTAGGATATCACCATTCAGAAAGGCATTCTTAAAATCCACTTGATGAATTGGCCAACCCTTGGAGACTGCAATAGTAAGGACAACTCATACTGTGGAAAGCTTGACAACCAAGCTGAAGATCTCATGAAAGTTGAATCCTTCTTGTTGGTGGAATCTTTTTGCATCTTACTGGGCATTATATTTATTGATGGAACCATCTGGATTATATTTTACTCAAAAGACCCATTTGGATCCAGTGGGAATCCAATCAATAAGTGGTTTAACAAGGGTCTGAGTACTGTTCTTCATTAATGCTTCAAATTCTTAATTCATAACCTTTTCCCACGTGGGGTCAGCAAGAGCTTACTTCACAGACCTTGGCTCAAGAGAGACAGCATATGCCTTGGGTTTAAAAATATCATTTTTGGCTCTTGTTGTTATTGGATGGTTATTTGTAAGAGGGGAAACAAAAGGTGCAACATCCTGTGTTTTGCAAGAGGGAGGAGGTGCTGCTGGAGCTGAAGATGCCTCCACAACATGCTCAATAGTAGGGATATGTTTGATAGCAGGAACATGCTTAGGCATAGGTTCATAATAATAATAATGCTCATCAGAGGGAGCAGCAGAGAAATCAGTGGCTAAGAAGCTGCACCTGTCAAGAAAGGAAATAGTAGGAAAAATAGTGAGGGGAGATGGAGGAAGAGCATCAGCATAAGGGGCATTCATGTTAGTAATAATGGGAATGCAGGGGAGTTTTGCACAAGCATCGGCAGAGGGTAAGGGAACCTGAGAAAACAAATCTGAATAAGGGAAGGAAAATTCACCCAAAAATTACATGATGTAATAGATAAATCTTTCCAAACTTTGCTACTATACATTTATTATCTCTATGTTGATCAGAGTAACCAATGAAGACACACTTTTCTGACTAGAAGTCCAACTTATCGCATAAGTATGGTCTTAGTAAAGGAAAACAGACACACATAAAAGGTCTAAAGAAGGTGTAATCGAGAGGCTTGGCATAAAGTTGCTGGAAAAGAGAAGAATTGTACAGGACTGGGGTGGACAAAAGATTGATTTGGTAAATGGTTGTGTGAAAAGCTTCCTCCCAAAAGGAAGTTAGTAAGGAAGCATGGGACAATAAAGTGAGGCTAGTGGTGGTAATGTAGCGATTTATTTTGTTTATGGGTGTAAGGGTAGAATAGGCGATGAAATATGCCATGATCTTGGAAAAACTTAGTGAAGGCTAGAAACTATTTGGCTTTGTCTATTTGAATGGATTTGATTTGTTTGTTTAACTATTTTTCCACCAGTGTTTTGAATTGGATGAAGCTAGAGAGGGCTTGGGACTTTTGATTCAAAAAATATATCCAAGTAAATTTAGTGACTGCATCGAGAAAGATAAGGTAATACCTAGCACTCGAATGTAAAGGTAAGGAAGAGGGCCCCCAAATATCACAATAAACAAGAATAAGTGGTTCAATTTAAGTATTTGTTGAAATAGTAAATGGGAGTTGGTGATGTTTATCAATGCAACAAGAATCACAAATCTAAGAAATTTTATTCATATTAGAAGGAATCTTATAGAATTGAAGCACACTATGTATAACATTGCTTGAAGGATGCCCAAGCCTAAAAAGGAATTATTTCTAGCAGTACCTATTCTATGAGTGTGCAAAGCAATAGGTACATGAGAGTGAATAATAGGACTAGCATGCTTCAAGGCAATAGAGTTTTTTTGCAAATCAGGAAAGACATATAGGCCATCTCTAGTAAATCCTTGGAGAAGAATCTCCTTGGAGTCTTGACATCTAACAAGACAAGTGTCAGCATGGAACTCAAAGGACTTTGTTCTACTTAGCAAATTGAGAAACACTTATGAGATTTGTGGTTAAACAGGGAACATGTAACAGATTGTGCAAAACAAATGATGTATTAAAGGAAGGTGAGTATATAGTAGAATGCCCAATATGCTTAATGCTCAAACCTGGCCCGTTTCCTACTTGAACCTTTTCTGAGCCTTCATAAGAGTGCTTGGCACTAAAATTTGAGGAATCCAGAGTGAGATGAGTAGAGGCTCTAGAATTCGGATACCATAGGGGGTCATATATAATGGAACAAGTGGCAATAGGAGCCTGAAAATGCTACAGAGGTTGTGGAGGTACTGCAGATGCATGCTCAGCCAAGTATGGTTGAGAAGGTGGTGGCTGCAAATGACCTTGAGGTTGAGGAGATGGAGCTTGAAAGCGAGGGTTAAATTGATGATAACACTCCAATGTTGTGTGACCATACTTGTTGCAAACCTAACTCTGAGGCTTGTGATCAAACTAAGGCAGACCAAAATTGTTGTAGCCATAGGGAGGATGGCCACCACATCTCCCATGACCTTGATCTCGAAAATTAGAGTGGCCACAACCATAACTAGAGTCACCATTTTGGAAACCTCTACCACGACCTTGAGGTTAAACTAGAAACCCCCCGGAGCTACGCTCAAGCCGATGACATTGTTCAATTCTTACCTCAACCGCAAGGAGCAGAGCCTCCATTTCTTCAATGGAGTATGTATGACGAAAGAAGTGTAGTCAGCGGGTAAACCATCCAAAATTGCTTGAATTTGCTCTTCCTTGGTGATGAAGGCACCGACAACAGTCAATTGATCTACAATCTCTTTGATATTAAGAAGATATGAATTCATAGATGCTCCTTTTCTGATGCTACGCTAATGAAGTTTCAATTGAGTGATTTTTGCACGAGTTTGTGACGCAAAAAACTTTTCAATCGCTTCCCAAACCTGATACGAATACACGCATCCAACCATTCTAGCACACATAGATTCACTAAGCAAAGCTAGAAGCCAAAAGCCAAGAAAGAACCACATTATTTTGTTGTTTCCAATTTGAAAACTCAGGGTTAGGGTTACCAAGAATGCATTTGATGGTGGCAATCGCTTCTTACTGCCATAGAAGAAAATTATCATCGGATAGTTTGAACGAAATCGGAATGGAGAACTTGATCGGAGAGAATACTGGGGAAGAACCAGTGGCAGAAGTAGGGGAAGCCATTGGTGATGAAGAGGAAGCCTCAAATGCCATGAATCGAGCATGTAGAGGGCGAGAAAAATGGCTCTGATACCATGTTAGAGTGTGTGAGCTTAGAGTGTGATGTATTATGATTGAGCTCAAAATGTATCTTACACATATGTGAGGTTTATATACGATGAATGAGACACAAGCTACTCGTAACAAACTCTAATTGATCCTAACGGATGGTAACTACCTGCTAACTGTCAATGTGTTTGGAATGAAAAAAAAAAATAGAAATGATTTGATTTACAAATCAAATCATATGTTTGGAATTGAAAAAAATAAGAAAGGAATTGATTTTCTAAATCCAATGGAATTCCATTCTTTTTATTTTGAAATTCTATCATTTTTATTAAGATTCGATGAAATTTGAATTGATTTTAAATTTAAATATTTAAAAAGTCTGTTTTACTCATTTTAATTTTATAATACCTAATACAAATACTGCAGCAGAAACACCGCAAGCCAGCACGAAGATAAGTTCGTGATGCATCTCCATTGCTGCAAACACAACCATGTGTCCTTGCACTTTCTCTTTAGTTTTCGGGTGTCATTTCGTTAATGAAATGCTGAGAGGGAGAGAAAAATAGAGAGAGAGAGAGAGAGAGAGAGAAGGGGAAGTGTGAGCGAGTGTGCTGTGTGGTGTGTGCGTGTCAGAGAGAGAGAAAGAGAGAAAAGGAGGAGGAGAATGAAGGGGAAGGAGGAAGTGTGTGGTGTGTACGTGTCAGAGAGAGAAAGAGAAAAGGAAGAGGAGAGAGAAGAAAAAGGAAGGAGGAAGAAAGAGAGGGAGAGGGAGAAGGACAAGGAATGAAAAGGAAAATAATACATGAATAAAGATATAAAATAATAAAATTAAATTAAATTAATTTTAATTTTAATTAATTTTAAATATCATAATAAATTTTTAAATTATTTTAAATTTTATTTTTTTATAATTTATTTCAAATATAATATTTAATTTATAAATCAATTCAATTTAATTTTATTTAAATTAAATCAAATTATTTATAATTCTTTTTTATTTCAAACACACTCTTAAAGTTCCCTAACACCCATCAACTTGGATCTGGATTGATATTTTTTTTGGCTCACTACGTAATAAAGTTAGCCAGCCCCCTACTTTTCTGAACCGGCCTCGCAACCTATGGTAAGCCAACTGTTTTGACAGCTCGAAGCTGAGCTACCATTTTCACCGCATGTTTTTGTTTTTATTAGCGACAGGTCAACTAACTATTGCGCTTAGAAAATTTGTGCCCACTTCCTCCTCCGTACAGCACAATGAACCTGGTATGCCCTCACATTTGTCCACGTTGTAGAAACAGGAGTTGATATCTGTAGTGCCTGGAATATCCTCAGGACATATATTTTGTGTCATGCTCCAACAGCATTAGGGAATTTTTGGCCATAGACATTTTGGAGAACAGTCGCCAGTGTCTCCAATAATTCAAAAAAAAGTCTCCGAGACCTTGTTGCTTTTTATTTTTATCTTTTTTATTTTTATTTTTTAAAGACAACACGGATAAAAGTATGGGCGAGAAATACAACACGACCCTCATAGAGGAATATAGTAAATTTAACAAATTATAAAATATGAAATAATTAATATATAACCTGAAAAATAAAAAATCAATATTAATGTATTATCACAATAATTTTTTGTGGTGTTCTTTTATTAGATATTTTGTTTCTATAACATTATTTAATTATATATTACAATATTATTAAAATTATTTAGCTCATAATAATTATTTTCAAAATTATATATTTATTTCCAGATTATATATTAATATATAATTAGATAATAATGAGAAGCCTACTTTACAGTAATAATGTGTTAAAATTAAATAATATTAGCATAGAAACATATGACTTAATTAGGACCAAAAATCAACTTTTTATAAGTTAATTTTAATCGTTATGAATATAATAAAATATTATATAATTATTTTGATATCCCATTCAAAGGATTGAACCACTTGCGCATGCCTAGATGCTCTGTTACCCAATACCACTTTCCTTTGTGACTTTGATGGCCTATCTGACTTCAATGCTAGCCGATGATTAATTTTGATCATCAAATCACCAAAGATTCTCCTCTCTCTATCTCTCTTGATACTACCCTTATTAGATATTCCATTTAGAATGTCCTGATGCAAGAGCAGAAAATATTGTTACTATCTGGTCAACGGTGATGCCCAACTTCATTTTTCTCACTTTTGCGTCCAAATACACTTTATTGTTAAGAGCGCTTCATGGCATCCCTTTAAGGTTTAAATTGTATCATTTTCTTTTACTACATGGGATCATTTTTATATGCTTCACTCACAACTCACTAGAAAGACAAGTACTGCTACACTAAATCTAAGCACAAAATAAAAATGGGGAAGGGACTAGGTGAAATCAGTTATAACTAAGTATAATTAGTAGCAAAATAAATGTGTAATAATGTCAAGCCATGACCTTTATTTATAAGACCAAAATACATAAATACTCGTAATCGGTTGACCTATGCAGGGGACCTAAAACAACTGGAATATAGAAAGGAAGAAGCACTATAGCAAAATTGTTTTTTCTAGCTAGTCAATTGATTAATATTTTCACACTGATTGAGCTTGATGAAGGGGCTGGGTCAGCTTCACAGATGCAGTAATTTGAAGGAGTGATTGGTTTAGCCAGGTAGGTGGGTTTGTCATCCCCTGCCATGATCACAAGTATCTTGGGCTCAATGTCAATCTCTACCTTATTGGGCATTGCCTGTTTGGTGTCTTCACCTTCGGCTGAGGACTGTGAAGTATGCTTTCTGTGGGAGCAAACAAGGATCACCAATGCCACAGAAATCAGAACAAGCAGCAGAGCTAAGCCTCGAAAGAGGCAAGGAATTGGAGACCTCCATATCCTAATCCCACTGGTTGCTGATGCACTGTTTATTGGCCTCTTCTTTCTTCAAGGTTTCTCTATATGGGTGGTGTTGGTGCAATTGCATTGACATGAAGCGAGGTGGTGGTGCTACAATTTATAGTAAAAATTGGCACATTTTGATTTACAGAAGTACCCTTTTGGCATTGAGGAAGATTCCTTTTTATGCTTAGCCAGATGCTTCATGCGGATGTCAAAAGTGCGAAATATATTCATGATTTCCGGTCTCAAAAAGTTATAAAATGATATAAGCACCATGAAATCGTATTATTGCTACTCCTGTTTACTAAAATGAAAAGATTTTTAAAATTTGTTTCATTTAGCTAGATCGAAAAGTTTGATTTTTTTTGCCTTCATAATTTCTTTTTCCTAGTTTCGGGTTTACCAAACAACATGCAGGCCTATAATTTTTGGTTAAAAACTGATCTGATGCAAAAAGCTAACAACTTCTCTAGCCAAAATATGGGAAGATGCATAAGAAAAACAATCTCATCTATAGGAGTAAGGTGATTGGGAATGGTAGATATCAACCTTCCCTATATTTGTTCCCCCTTAGTATATGAACAGGGTATCTTTCTTGCCTAACTCCTGCGGTTTGTAATTTGCCTGACGATGAAAAATCTTGAGAGGAAAGCAAAATATCTTTCGATTGTGTACGTAGCTTACAAAATATTTATTCCTCTTTTTCTCATCCATATGACCATAAGCAGTTGCTGCAATCTCTAGCACCATGTGATCTATGTACCACCTATTCATCGTTTTGGTGGTATTCTAGAGGCGGTATGTTAAGTAATATACTCAAGAAAAAATAGGAATTGGTAGGCTAATGCTACTATACTATTATATGGAAAATAAAGTAGGAAGAGAAAGGTATTTGGAGCTAATTTACTTTCTTTGTTATTGTTTTTCACTTGCTTTCCTTGCTTCACAAATACATCTATTTATAGGTGAAGAATAACTAATGTAACTTTGTTACACTCATCCACTTACGGTATAGTCATCACTATTAAACCTCACCTACATTTATGAAATAATAAACTCGAGTAACATAACTTAGACATTTGTTACAAGTAACAACACATTACTCATTAACATACTCCCCCTTAATATGTTGTTCCTTGACACCCAATGCTTCTCTAAGCTGTTGAAATCTTGCTCTTGGCAGTGCTTTGGTAAAAATGTCAGCTAATTGCTCTTTTGAACAACAAAACACTAGTTGTACCTCTCCTTCTTCAATCACCTCTCTGATGAAATGATGCTTTATGTTGATATGTCTGGTTCGGCTATGAAAGACTGGATTCTTTGCCATAGCAATGGCTGATTTGTTGTCACAATGAAGTTGTGTACTATTCTCTTGCTTCTCTCCAATGTCTTCCATAATTTTTCTCAACCAAAGTGTTTGTTGTGTTGCCAACCCAGCTGCTAAATATTCTGCTTCAGCTGAAGATTGTGCCACTGTTTCTTGCTTTTTTGAACACCAAGAAACTGCACTGGAACCAAGAGAAAACACATAGCCTGAAGTACTCTTCATATCATCAACACTTCCTGCCTAATCACTATCACAATGGTCTTTCAATTTCAACTCTAAATTTTTCTCAAATCTGATCCCATATTCCATGGTGCCCATAACATACCTTAACACTCTTTTTGCTGCTCCAAGATGTAAATGGCTTGGTTTACTCATGAATCTTGAGAGTAAACTAGCAGCATACATTAAATCAGGCCTTGTAGCTGTGAGATAAAACAAACTTCCAATCAAGCTTCTATACACACTTGCATCTACTAATCTTCCACCATCTTCTCTTTTAAACTTTTCGTTCACCACCAAAGGAGTATCAACAGGCTTGCACCCAAGCATACCAAACTTCTTCAAAATATTTTTAGCATATTTCTTTTGACAAATAAAAACTCCATAATCATCTTGATAAATCTCAATACCAAGAAAATAATGTAGCAATCCAAGATCACTCATCTCATATTTTTTCATCATGTCCTTTTTAAAATCTTCAATCACTTCTTTGTTGTTACCGGTGTAAACCAAATCATCAACATAAAGTGCAACAATAAGGATATTAGCCTTACCTTGATGCTTGACATATAAAGTAGGCTCACTTTTGCTTCTTTGAAATCCTTTCTCCATGAAGTAGTTGTCAATCTCACTGTACCATGCTCTAGGGGCTTGTTTTAACCCATAGAGAGCTTTCTTCAATCTATACACCTTCTCTTCTTGGCCTTTAATCACAAAGCCTTGAGGTTGCTGCACATAGACTTCTTCCTTCAATTCTCCATTCAAGAATGCTGATTTCACATCAAGTTGGTATAAGTTCTAGCCTTTTTGGCTGCCAATGCAATAATTGCTCTAATGGTGTCTAATCGAGCAACGGGTGCAAAAGTCTCATTGTAGTCAATTCTAGGCTGCTGTGCATATCCTTTCACCACCAATCTAGCCTTGGTTCTTTGGATAGAACCATCCGAGTTATACTTCACCTTGTACACCGACTTCATGCCAATTGTTTCTTTGTTATTTGGCTTTTCAACTAACTGCCATGTCCTGTTCTTTTCAATTGCATCAATCTCTTCTTGCATAGCATTCCTCCAAGCATCTTCTTTGATTGCTTCCTCAAAACTTTTTGGTTCTACCACACAATAATTGCATCTAGCATAGATATCACTCAAACTCTTCATTTTTATTGGAGTTGAGCTTGGAGATGATGAGATAGAGCTTGGTGTTGAGGAAGAACTTCGTGAGGATGGAGAACTTGTTGTAGAAGGGGTTGATTGCTCATTTTCAGCTACTGGATTTTGTTGCAAAATTGGAAATGAGACTGTTTTGTGCTCAACCTTCTTTTCTTGCCAATTCCAAGAAGCCTTCTCATCGAATACAACATCACGGCTAATGATCACCTTCATGGTTTTCAAATTGTAAAGTCTATAGCCCTTTGACAAAGAACTATAGCCAATGAAGATGCATTTCTCACTTGTTTCTTCAAGTTTTGTCCTCTTCTCTTTTGGAACTTGAGCATAGCAAACACATCCAAAAACTTTAAGATGGTTCACTGAAGGTTTCCTGCCACTCCAAGCTTCAAATGGAGTCTTGTTCCATATGGCTCTTGTCGGACATCTATTCAACAACTACACTGCCGTGTTAACAGCCTCGGGCCAAAATTCTTTTGGCATCCCTTCTCGAACAACATGGACTTGGCCATCTCCATCACAGTTTGATTTTTTCTTTCTGATACACCATTTTGTTGAGGTGTATAGCCAACAGTCAGCTGTCTCTCTACTCCTTCATCTTCACAAAATTTGTCAAATTCATTGGAGGTGTACTCCTTCCCCCTGTCACTTCTCAAAGTTTTTATGAACCTGCCACTTTTCTTCTCAATAAATGCTTTAAACTTCTTAAATATTACAAAGGCTTCTGATTTTTGTCTCATAAAATACACCCATGTCATACGAGTCAAATCATCTATGAATAAAATGAAATACCTATTTTTACCATGAGACAAAGTATTCATAGGTCCACACACATCAGTGTGTACCAACTCCAACACTTCTTTGGCTCTCCATGCTCCTTCTTTTGGGAATGGCTGGCGATGGTGCTGCCAAGTATACATCCTTCACATACACTGGATTTTTCTTCTATTAATGGTAACCCATACACCATATTCTTCTGAGAAAGCAACTTGATACTATTATAGTTCAAGTGCCCAAGTCTTTTGTGCCACAAACTAGAGTCATCTGCTTCTCTGGACATCATGATGAAATTCTTCTCATACTTGAAAAAGAGTGGAAAACTTCTATTATTGGTCATTTTCACAGCAGCAGCAAGTTTACCTTTGGAGTAAAAAATTTTGCATTCTCGATTCTCAAATTTAAGAGAATAACCATGCTCCAAAAGTTGTCCAATGCTAAGCAAGTTTTCATCTAATGCCGGAACATAAAGAGTATCATGAATAGTTTTGTTACCTTGCTTCGTTGCTACTCCAATGCTGCCTTTGCCTTTAACTTCAACATATTCTCCGTTGCCCAATTTAACTTTTGAGCTAAATGAAGAATCCATGTTAAGAAAGATGTCTTTGTCTCCTGTCATATGATTACTGCAGCCACTATCCAGGTACCACATATTTTTCCCTTCTTCAGATGCCTCTTGACAAGTAAAGAAGAGGTTTCCATCTTTATTTTCAGCTTCTGTAAATGCTGCCTGCTACTGGTTGCCGAAGCGACAGTCTTTTTACAAATGGCCAAACTTCTTGCAAGTGTAACACTGAGGCTTGCCTTTGCTCCAACATTCTTTCTCATCATAGTTATTCTTTTGACAAATGCCACACCATTTATTTACTCCACCATCATTTCCTCTTCCACCGAAGTTGCCTCTTCCTCCTCTTCCACGAGAGTTTCTTCCTCTTCCTCGACCTCTACCAAATCTGCCACCTTTAGAAGACTCAAATCTATTTTGGCTTGAAGCTTTATTCTCAACATTTTTGGGGTCAATGGTGAGCTTAGATTGAAATGCGCTTTCAACTGATTTTTCAATGCGTCGTAACAATCTTTGCTCATAGGATCTCAATGAACCCATCAAACCTTGAATTGTCATGGTTGACAAGTCCTTTGTTTCTTCAATAACAGCCACCATTGGGTCAAATTTTTCTGTCAGGCTAATCAAAATTTTATCCACAACTCTACAATCATCGATTGTATCTCCATGAGACTTCATTTGATTCACCAACTCTGACAATCTATTATGGTACTCATTCAAGCTTTCATTTTCTTTCATTCTTTCATTCTCAAAATCTCTTTTAAAAGATTGAAGTTTAATGGTTCTCACCTTGGAAACTCCTTCAAATTCTTGTTGTAGAATACCCCATGCCTCCTTGGCTGTCTTTGCCCTCATGATCCTTGGAAATATGGCAAAAGAGACTCCTCTTTGAATCATCCCAAGAACTCCAGCATCTACAATCTTCTTTTTCTTTAATTCTTCACTTTCTGCTGCAATAGGTTCTACTTTTGGTTGTGCATTGTCCATCTTGATTAGATCTAAGACATCCAAGGAAGTGAACAATGTCTCCATTTTCACAGCCCAAAAATCATAATTTTCTCCTTCAAACAAAGGAACTTGGACATTACTATAGATTGTGTTGAACGTTGATGAGGTGCTTGTGGAAGCCATGATTCTTTAATTTTTTTGTTGCAAGGATCTGAAGCACTGATACCACTTTGTTGGTGGTATTCTAGAGGCGGTATGTTAAGTTATACACTCAAGAAAAAATAGGAATTGGTAGGTTAATGCTACTACACTATTATATGGAAAATAAAGTAGGAAGAGAAAGGTATTTGGAACTAATTTACTTTCTTTGTTATTGTTTCTCACTTGCTTTCCTTGCTTCACAAATACATCTATTTATAAGTGAAGAATAACTAATGTAACTCTGTTACACTCATCCACTTACGGTATAGTCATCAGTATTAAACTTCACCTACATTTATGAAATAATAAACTCCAGTAACATAACTTGACATTTGTTACAAGTAACAACACATTACTCATTAACAATCAGTCACAATCCCAATTTTAGACGTTAAAGTACTTATGAATTATGATCCCTTAAAGATTAATCAAGACACGTAGTTAAGGCAACGGTGTTTCAATTTTGTGAACAGAACAATCTTTCTTTTGGGTACCACGTGAATAAATACTCAAACAAAGTTGAAGTAATGTTACACAATTAAAATTATTTGTTAGAATTGTTGTCAAAATTTGTAAATGTTTGAAAAGAATAATTAAATAAGTGACATAAGTGAGATCATTCATCTATTCAGAGGTTAAAATAAAAGTCTTATCATTCCGTTGAAATTTTTACAGCAAAGTCCTCAGCGTAGTGTTTTCCAGAGTTATGCAGCTATGCAGTGTCGGCTTCCAATCTGCCAGTTACAAAATTGACGTAAACAAGATGTGTTTATATGACGTTTGTGTGCGTTTTTGCATGGCTTAATGTTTGCAGTAAAACGAAAATGACGATTCAAGAATTTGATAAATGCAATGGCCATGAAGTGGTACAACTCCTAGCAATTTTCTGTCCCTACCTAGAAGTTGAGCATAGGGAAAATGAATTTAAACATAAAGATAGTAAAACGAGTTAAACCAGATAAATTAACCCATTTAATCTATCTAAAATAGTGATTGGGCTGGATTTTGTAGCCTATTTTTCTAATGAAGTTATTTTGGCGAGGCAGGTTACAAGTCATTCATTTTTCTTGAAAAAAGTTTGTGTCTTATTTTGTTGCAACTTGCAAGTGTCCTAACCCGCGAAATGGCTCGTTAATCCATTAGCTTATTTTTTGTTTAGTTAAATTAGTCTGTTTGTTTCTAAATTTTTTGAGAAAATTTAAATAGATTTTTATACTATACAAGTTTGTAATTGCCTCCTTGTATTTTCAAAACGTTTGTAAATTCTTAGACAAAAATATTTATTAAAAATCTGTCAATAAAAATAAAATATTCTTAGATACTAATTCAACAAGTATATATAACATATAGAATGATATTTTAAAATATTTTATTTTTATTCATAAAATTTTTACAAATATTTATATTCAGAGACTCAATTACAAATATTTTATAAATTCAAAAAATTGATTACAAATTTTTAAATTATAAGAATCTAGTTAAACTTTTTTAAAAAATTGAGGGACTAACAAATCTATTTAACCTTTTTATTTTTGAGACATTAAACTACCAAACTGCCATCCCACCACAAAGCAGGATTGGTTAACAACTTTAGCACATTTAACACATTTAATTTTATAAAATAAGTCAACCCACCCCATTTTTAAACTAACTCGCAATGAGACAGGGCAAGTTAACAAGTTTGTCATCTTTAGTAAAATAAATAATCAGAAGAGTTAGTTTTAAGAAACAGAAATACTTAAATAATTAAAAATAATTAGATAAAATTCATTTAGAAAAAGGCATTATTAAATTTCACTTAATAAGAAAAAAAAGTAAATTCATAAATAAATATTATTTATTAATGAGTGGTTATTTATTTTCAATGAGTAGTTAGCAGTTATAAATAAATTTATACATTAAATATATAAATTTAGAAAAAAAAAAGTTGTGAGTGGTTATTGCTTTTTTAGTGGCTATTTGTCTCCATGGAGTGGCTTAAAATTATAAATGAAAGGCTACATAAAACTCATGAAATTTAGGATAAATTTACGAATGACTATTATATTTTTTACGTGATTATTTGCTCTCAAGTTAATAAAAAACAATTATAAATAAAATTCTATAATAAATTCAGGAATTTCGATTAAGTCTATGCAGTGATTATTACTTGTTATTGAGTGGTTTGTAATGATAGATGAGGTAATGCATAAAATTATTATTTTTTGTAACTTATAATTTATTTCAATCAAGTGGCTAACGATTTTAATTATATGAACTTTTTTATTTTATTACTAAAATGTTTGTAAATAACTATTGATTTTTATTGAGTGGTGGTTAGTTTTTAGTGAGTAGCTAGTAGAAATAAATTACATTTTTTTTTTTTTGTAGTTGAGATATATGAATTTATAAAAAAGTTTGCAAAAGACTATTATTTTATAATGTATGGTTATTTAATTACCGTTGAGCGGTTGTTATAACTTTTATTATTAAAGATATTTTAGTCTATTATGTAAAATATTGTGACCCTTCTCTCTAAATAAACTTTATATGTAATCATTCTTAATAATTTAAACAAATGATATCCCTTAAATTAAATATTTCTTCTTAGCTTTCCGTCATATATCCTATTATATTTGATGGTATTTAATTCTGTGTGTTAACTTGGAGAAATGCTTTTATGAATTGCCTTATCAATGATAATTATTATAATTATATATAATTAATATAATGTCAAAACAAAAATAAATGACAATGTGAAAAAAAAAGTTATATTAAAATTACATTTAATCTAAAATAATAGCTGTAGTTGTATGTAGTGAAGTCGTAATAAATAATATAGTAATAAGTATGAATGATAAAAAAAAATCTGTTTAAACAGACACATGTGGGAATTATTCACACTAGGATCGAGTATGAGGATAGAATTAATAAGTCAAATATCATTCTCATATACATAATGTGATTATCAAACTCTCATAATTTTAATTTTTCAAAACAAAAAAGATACTAAAAAGATCATCAAACTATATATCATTGTTGCTAACATACATTTATCCGTAACTTGAAACATGAATAATAAGTTGTCATTTTTTAATTATAATAGATAACAGATCGATTTGAGACAATTTTATCACTAAAGTGGATTCTAGCTCTGTGGATGAACTTTATTCTACAAGGTGTCACTTGCTGTCGGTGTCAGATAGTTTTCTACAGGTGCTTATCAGTTATCACATATTGCGCTACTTATTTTTACCAAATTATCATTCGAATAACTATAATCTTACAAAATAATTATCTCTCTTCTCTCTGAAAATGCAACTAATGACAAATTAACCTTTTGCATCAAAATAATCAAATTATACTTATTTTGTTCCAATTTATTCAATGAAGTGAGATTAAAAAATCTATTAAGTCTTTTTATAACAATATAATCAACCTCTCAAATATAATAATAGTATTTTAATCTAGCTTGGATTATTATTATATAGATCATATTATTAAAATATTTTCAACGTGATTTTTCTTATAGTAAAATAAGAATAAGAAGTGATTATTCTGAATAAAACTTATGTAATTCAAATGTAAATTTGATTAAAGAATAGATGAATACATATTTTTATTTTAAAAAAATAATGAAGAAATGTAAATTACAAATATAGAATGCACTATCAAAAAAAATAAAAAATACAAATGAAGAATGATTCGATATCTACATGATGATGATTGACTTGTGTCTCCAAATCCCCATCTTCGTCCAACTCTTCACTTCTTCATTTTCAAAAAATCGAGTAATGGTTTTTCGGGACTGGTATCAACTTCACAATCCAACCAATTGGCCAAGAGAAAGCAGCAAGAATAATGCAAATAGCCCATTGCCCCCAATTTAGCCTCTCTGTATCAGCAAACTTCTTGAGAAACTCAACCATCACAACCTGAAGGACTATTGTCACACCAATAATCCCCAAGAACAACTTGCTCCTGTGTATGCCCTTGAAAACATTCCTCTTCTCCAGCTTCCTTGCATTGAACTCATTGAAAACTTGGCAAAGAACAAATGTGTTGAAAATCAATGTGTCATTCACCCCTGATGTCACACCGAAGATAGACTCACCTTTGAATTGAAGGGTCAGCAAAACTGCTAGCTGGTACACAGCTTGGGCTAATAGATTCCTCCACATGATGTTAGTGATAAGGGGTTTGGTTCTGCCAACTGGTGGCTTGTCCATCAACTCCATGGTAGGCTTCTCTGTTGCAAGAGCCAAAGCACCCAATGTGTCCATGATCAAGTTCACCCATAATAGTTGCACTGCTGTGAGTGGGACTTCCCCTGCTGACACGGCTGCCACAAAGTTGATTGCAAGTGCTGCAACATTCACTGTCAATTGAAATTGGATGAACTTCTGGATGTTGTTGTAAACACATCTTCCCCACCTCAAGACTGTGACTACAGATGCAAAATTGTCATCCAATATGACAATATCTGAGCTCTCCTTGGCCACTTCAGTGCCTTGAATCCCCATAGAAAGTCCAATGTCAGCTTCCTTGAGTGCTGGGGCATCATTTGTGCCATCCCCAGTGACGGCAACTACATGGCCCTTCTGTTTGAGGCACTGAACCATTAGAAGCTTGTCGAATGGAGAGGATCTTGCCATCACACAGATTTTGTCCACTTTCTCCAATCTTTCTTCATGCGTGTAGTTGCGAAATTCCTCTCCTTCCACCACTGCCCCATCGGTGTCCTGATTAGGCCTAAGTATGCCACATTCAGTTGCTATAGCTTTTGCTGTGAAAACATTGTCACCTGTGATCATTTTGACATTTACTCCGGCATGTTGGCAAGCTTCCACAGCATTCTTCACCCCCGGACGGCATGGATCTTTAATTCCCACAAGTCCTAACAGTGTTAGACCAGTATCTTTTATCATAGTGTTGCGTTCTCCATCTTCAAGCTCTTCTTCTGAAACTTCCACATGAGCAAAAGCAATACAACGAAGACTACTACCCGCCATACCTTGAATAATGTGCTCAAATTTCAGCATACTATCGCTGTCAAGCTCTTTAACAATGCCAGAAGCATCATAGTATCTTGAACACATTTTCAGCACCATCTCAGCAGCTCCTTTCCAGTGTGCATTAACTGTGTTGTCTGCATTTCTTCTCAACAAAACCCCGCTCCTTGTCTTCTTTGAGTTGAAGGTCTCAACCTGAAGGATGGAGCAGCTTTTTGTCAAATGCTCCATCTCCATGTTCAATTCCAACACAGCCCAAGAGAGGATTGCTTTTTCTGGGGGGCTACCTGAAAACTCAAAGTCAGAACCTGATTTGGACTTGTGCACGCTGCCAGTTGTGTTGAGAGCCACTCCTTCTAGAATCAATTGCAGAACAGATGGAGCAACTGACGAGTAGGCACGCTCCAACACAGGTTCTAGGTCCAACCAAAACGTGGTCACTTTCATCTGGTTGAGTGTGAGTGTGCCTGTCTTGTCTGTACAAATAGTAGTGGCAGAACCCATGGTCTCACATGCTGAGAGCTTCCGCACCATTACTTGATCAACCATCATTTTCTTCATTGAATAAGTCAGAGTCAGTGTCACTGCTAGTGGCAGCACTTCCGGTATAGCAACAACAACAATGGTGACAGCATCAGAAACAATTGCCACAACGGCATTCGTTACTTCACCAAACCTGGTCTTTCTTCCATTGAACTCTCTGACCGAATCAGAAACAGTTTCCACAACGGCATTCATTACATCACCAAACTCGGTCGTGCTTCCAATGAACACTCTGTCCCCATTCTCATCCTTTGTGTTCCCTGTGAAGTAACGGATCAGCGAAACAACAAGGACAAGAAAAGCCGCGGCCAAACCAACCTTCCCAATGGATGATGTGAGCTTGTTAAGCTGTGCTTGCAAAGGGGTTTGCTTGTCAATATCGCGGCTAATCGAACTCATCATTTGTCCCCATGTGGTGTTCATGCCAACCGACGTAACAAGCATCTTGGCATACCCATCAACCACCTTTGTGCCAGAGAACAAGAATGGATGGTGGTTCCTGCTAACCTCAACATGATCACTCTCCCCTGTCATGCTTGACTCATCCACTCTCAGTGAATGTCCATCTATGAATAACCCATCTGCAGGGACTTGATCACCAATCTTCAAGCAAACCACATCACCAACAATGATCTCAAAGATAGAAATATGTTGGCGCCTCCCGCTTCTCACCACGTCAATTTGTATATCATTGCTCACTTGAGATAACTTGTCAAATTGTCTGTTCTGCCTATAGTTGCTTATAGAAGACATAGAAATGACAATGAATACGGCTAAAAAGATGCTTCCACCTTCATACCAACCTTCTTTGAGGCCATGCTCTTTAATGCCGAAGCCTAGAGAAAGTGCTGCACAAGCCAAATGGATGAGAATGGAGACATCCTTGAAGGCTACTACAACGAAATGAAAGAAGCTTTTGGAAGGGGGTTTGTGGTAAGTGTTGGAACCAAACATTTGATGTCGGCGTGTAATGTCTTCTGCATCGTCACCTTTGATGCCATGTTCAGTGTCGGTTTCGAGGGATGTGGCCACGCCTTCGACGCCACCATGTTTCTTAAGGCTTTCGAGGTCTTTTTCTTTGACAATCTCGGTGAGACTAGTTTGATCAATGGTAAAGGGTTGTTTTGGATCCAAATCAACCGCGGTGAAAGATGGAGAAGGCGGGGTTCTCGGTTTCTTTGTGTTGGTTTTGTTGAGAGTGAAGTGTGACACGAGGGCTCGAGAACAATAGATGATCGTGAAGGCAGAGTGCCACTTTCTTTTGGGTGCACTAATATTGTTGTTTGGGGCATTGTATGGTGCCTCAATGCGGTCTAAGTTCGCGAGGATGCTCATTGACATGGCTTCAACAATAAAGTAACAAATTACAGTCAACGAAATTCAAAAAGAAGATAAGCAAAATAAACAAACTGTATGCAGAAGGCTGGGAATTGAAGGGTTGAAACTATCTCTTACAACAAATTGATTTTGCTTTGGAACGAAGATTGAGCTGCAATGGCCAGTGCTGCGTACGTCGAGCTGGCGTAATGTAAATACCTCCAGATATTGGATCGTAAACACTTTGGGATTTGCTTATATCATTTGTAACATACAAACCATATCTATATATAGAGGCATACTACGCGTCGAGATTCCTTCATTGTGAATACTTCTTGGGGACTACGTTTGGGATTCCTTACACTCATGAGTAATGAGTTGAGTTATTTAAATGAGAAAAAGGATCTTTTCTTAGAAAGGTATATCGTATGAGTTTCCAGCTTTTAGGTACGTAAGAATGAAGGAGGATTGGAGATATCACGTGGAAAGTTGAAGGCACCAGTAAATTACGAGGAAATAGAGGAAGTGTGTTTTCCGGCAGTTTGACCATAGTCAACAAGGATTGCCAAAGAGCACACTCGCGTTCTTTTCTTTACGCACAGACACAACAATAGAAACACAAATACGTCGGTGGCCTTGGAGACACATGGATGCCGTGACAATTAATAATATCACAGTTTTTTAGATGTGAACCACTATTAAGTCGTAGCTCCTATCTAAAATATTATAATATTATTAATTATGAACATAATGATACTTTATAATTATTCAAATATTTCTCATAATAAAAGAGTACTAATACTCTGTTGTATTTACACTTCAAAATCACATTTATTACACTAAAAATGCATTGTAACAAGAATTAATAATAAGAAAAGTTATTTCATTCCTTTCCCGTATATACCCGACACTATTCTTCCTATCTCTCTTCGCTTCGAGTTTCCATTTCATTTTTTCTTTTTCTTTCATAATTTTTTTTCCAACTTTATGTGTCGGTGTTTATGGTGTCTATGCTTGGTAGTGGTATAAATAACAACCCTCTTAATAATAACCACAAAACAGAATTATTAAATTATGAATGGAACATAATATAATTTTGTTTCATTGTGAATCGTAAATTGTCTCTTAATTAATAAGTATTCAAAAAGAAATGAATCAAATAGGATAAATAATGTGGCTAAGGCATTACCGTGATCTATCTATATATCAATATTCAGGTTTGTGTTTAACGAAGAACTTATCAACGACTGAATTTGTTGTAAAACAAATAGTACAAAGACTCCACCTTAAAGACCTGAATTCATTTGAGTTTTAACTATAGCAATCTGAAGCTAATGATTACGTCAAGACTTACGTTTAAAATTCGGCAACTTTTTCTTTTTGGCGAAAGAATAATATAGTTTTGCTGTGCTGCGATACTTCTTAGAAACAAGGAAAGAAGGTGAAAAGAAAAAAAAAATGTATATCCCATGCATATGTGGTAAGACACTCTTAGAATTGAGTGAATTTAACTCAATCTAAAATGTTAACTTATAGAAGATGATTGTCCAAACTCTTACAAAAGTTATCTTGATAATATCCTTGATGGATATGAGACTTTAACAAATATTATTATCAGATGGGATTTATGTGCAAAGAAATGGAAAATTGATATACATGATTAGAGAATTAAATGACATTATCATTTAGTACTTGCAATCACCCGATTTCCTTATCATGACTATTTTGCATGCAAATCCCCTGTGATAATGGATGTCCCAAAATCTATGTCTAAACAACAAAACTCCTTTAATAAATGGTTGAAATCTTTATTTGAGAACTAGCGTAAAACCTCAAATTGGTACTCAAAAGAACTGTGGGACATCAATTTAGCCATGGCATCAATTTACTCCCCTAAATAATGTTAACTTCTGTGAAGAAAATGTCAACTGATATTTGTCATATTATGTGAAGATATGACATATCATTTATTGAGATGATCCCAATATTGTTCCTCATAAGAGTTGCATGATATTAAGTTGGTGTTTGAAAGACTCATTGTCATTGTTTCTGAAGACTAAATCGACATCTTACAACACTTTACAAGACCAATTTGGGGCCCATTATAGTAGATAATGTGTCTTATTATTATATAATATGACATATCATCATATAATGCGACATATCATCTACATTTAGCCTACTTTTTCATTATTAAATTAAAGATGATTCATATGATTTTTCGGTTTTTAGTTACGTATGAACCTATGAAGATGGGAATAAGATCATGGTTCTTTATTTAGTTGCAACTTCCCGGACAGTTGGAGGTTGCTTATTTATGTAGGACATTAGAGAAATGTTAAGTGAAATTATTTTATTTGGGATATTATGTTGGCTCATCTTTCATCTATTATTGGAATTGATAAAAATAAAAAATAAAAATCTCATTATTTTTAATAATAGACAATGGATGAGTCAATACAATGTCTCAGATAAAATGAGTTCACCTAACATTTCTTTCATCAAGAAAATATGTGTCTTTTTTTTTTTTTCTTTTTCTTTTAACCATAGTCAGCAAAGATTCTGAAGAGACCGACCATCGACTAACGTGTTTCTTTGTTAGATAGATTTTTGCATAAATATAATTCTAATATTCTAACCACGCTCTCAATAAAAAATGAGTTCAATCAGCTTTATTAATTGGAAATAGCTTTACTTATTTTTCAGTTCCACAAAGTTGTGTCTAAACATATGTTGTTAGACGTGTCTACACAAACTTTTTCTTATTCTTAACCGACTAATTGTGAATTGATAAGTTGTCTCTTCACCATCAAGTGAAGAAAAAGGAATGTATAAAATAAATAATGTGGCAGAGGCTTTAATGTGATCTTTATATCAATATAATTACTCAGGTTTAATTTGTGATTGACGAAGAATTCATCTATAACTGAAATTGCTGTAAAACAAGTAGAAGAAAGATTTCACCCTAAACCCTGAATTCATTTAACTATAGCTATAAAACAATCTGAAGCTAATTAATTTGTCGAAGACTTAAGTTTAAAATTTGGCAACTTTTCGTCGGGGCAAAAGAAGAATTTAATTTTGTTGTTGCTACGGTATTTCGCTCGAAAAGAAAGAAAACCTATCAATCCAACGCATACGTGGCAAACAGGAAGAAGGCACAATCAACCTGATGATTATGACTTTTTGAATGGTCGAAATCATTATTTGAGAACTTAAAATGCCCACCGCTATCAGCACAATTAGCACAGGAAGATATAGAAGATAAGAGAGTTATAAATCCCTCACCATTCTACTGTCATTACTCTCAAGTCTCAAAGCTTAAATTCGATAGAGTTTCATGTAAGTTTCAAGGTCGCTAATGTACAACGTTTACTAACTCCTGAAAACGTCACATACATTCTTATTATTATTATCATTATTATTATTTTTGACGTGATTCTTTCTTCATATTTATGTCCTAAAAATTTCCTGCAAAAGTCACACATGTTTAATGAGGGGTATTTATCGAATACCTAGGAATCCAAAATTTCAAAATAAATTAATAAAATAAGATTGGATTAGTTTAAATAGCCATATCACTTTACATTAAATTCAAACTAAACTAATTATTATTGATTATATTCTCAAAATTAGGATTTTTTAACTCAGAGCTCAAACATTAAATTCAGTCACCAATTATATTTTTTAAATTTATTTTTAAGATTTCAAAAATTTGTACTTTGGCTTTAGTAATTAAATCAATCTTATTTTTATTTTTATTTTTTCATTTATTTATGACATTTACTTATTCATGATATTATAAATCAGATTATAATCAAATTTTACATTATTAATAATTGTCATAAGAATAAAACCATATAAAAAGTTATATAAATTTATATTTTTTTAACTTTAATATAATGACTGGGATCAAACAAACTCAATCAAATTTGTTTAGTTCGATTTATTGAAAAAAATTTAAGAGTCAAACCAAATTAACTTTATTAAATTTAATTGGTTTATAAATTTTTTTTTTCTAAAATTCGAACTAAATTAATTCAATTTATAAAAAAAGAAATTATATTTATACACATTTACCACTTTGTCTAAACATGGTTGAAAATGAACTGTTTGACATATCCAATATGCGTATATGACGTGGCGTGATTAACATGCTCCGAATATCGCATCATATAATATACTAATAAAATTTGATAATGTGCACTACAAAAGTTAATAATACAAAAAAATCCGTGGCATTAATTGATGAGATTAATTTATTGATACCTGGTAATGATGTTATTGTACCTGAAGGGAAAGCTTTCATCCTTTTTCCTGTCTTCTTTTCCGTCTTTTCAATTTAATATTGGCAAGTTATTAAAAAACATAATAAGAGACAAATTATTGCGAATCAAGAAAAAGTTAATGAAACAGGTAAAAAAAGGGCCAAAAATATGGGTGAAATAGGCTAAATTTGTCAAGCAAAAATATTTAGGCCGATTACACTGGCTCATGCCCATCTTGTGCCTTTTCGCCCTCCCATATACCAAAAATAAAAAAAAAAAAATGGGCATGCCCATCTTCATAAGCTGAAAATTTTTTGATAAGTTTGGTTTTGACCTGGAGAAGATAAGTAGATAACGTACTAGATATTTTATAAAATATGGGTATTGTATTTTGGCAAAAAGTCTTTATACTAGGCATATTTTGAATACGGATATATCTCAAGTATATTTAAGTACGTACTTATTAATTTTTTTTGAAAAAAAAAATTGGATACAGTAGAGTGTTGCTGAGGTACATAGTTGAAGTGAAACTATATCATCTTGAACCTTTTTTTTTCCTTTTTTTGTATCCCCTTTGTTTCCCCCAAAATCAAAATATGGAACCCTAACCCCCCTTTTTTTATTCGCATGTCAAACTTAACCCACTCCACTTCCAAATTTCTCACTCACTAGCCACCACTACTCAACTGTTCTGCCGTCAATGATGTCACAATGGTGGCGATGCTCGTCACAGGTCACAGTTTTATAATTTATTTTTTGTAACTTATAATTTATTTCTATCAAGTGGCTAACAATTTTAACTATATGAACTTTTTTATTTTATTGCTACAATGTTTGTAAATAACTATTGATTTTTATTGAGTTGGTTAGTTTTTAGTGAGTAGCTAATAGAAATAAATTACTTTTCTTTTTTCTTTAGTTGAAATATATGAATTTATAGAAAATTTTCAAAAGACTATTATTTTATAATGTATGGCTATTTAATTACCGTTGAGTGGTTGTTATAACTTTTATTATTAAAGATATTTTAGTCTATTATGTAAAATATTGTGACCCTTCTCTCTAAATACATTTTTTAGGTAACGATTCTTAATAATTTAAACATTTGATATCCCTTAAATTAAATATTTCTTCTTAGCTTTCCGTCATATATCGTATTATGATTGATGGTATTTAATTTTGTGTGAATTAACTAGAAGAAATGCTTATATGAATTTCTTTATCAATGATAATCATTGTAATTATATATAATTGATATCTATGTGTTGTTAACTCATTAGATAAAATGTCAAAATAAAAATAAATGACAATGTGTAAAAAAAGTATATTAAAATTACATTCAATCTAAAATAATAGCTCTACCGGTATAGTTGTATATAGTGAAGTCATAAGGGCATGAGTCATTAATAAATAACAAAGTAATAAATAGGACACTACAAAAAATGTGTCGATTAGCCACACTTATAATTTATGATTCGCCATATTTTTTAAGTGTGATTAATTAATCTTTCAACATGTGTTTTTGATGTGGCTATTACATATGTTGGGAGGCATATCATTTAACCACACTTTTGACTCATATTTAACTACACTCATCAAAATGTGGTTAATGGTGTTATTTAGCCACATATCCTCTTTCTCATTTAACCACCTTTAAAAAATGTGGCTAATATCACTTTTATTTTTAAAAACAAAAAATTAGCTCCTTAATTCTAATACAAGGAGAAGCCTACATGTTTGATATATATTTGTTTCATTTCTAGTTTAAATCTAAAACCTATAATAACTTAGCAACTTTTTTGTGTAAACTTAGAATACTATTTAAATTCCCACAACATTATATCTATTTCATTAAGAAAAATCCAAATTATATGTATTTCAGCTAGTATCATGTCTATTTAAAAGAAACATTCGCACTATATTATTCACAAGGAATGTAATAATTGCAAACTCCATATTAGTGAAATTATTCTATTCAAGTTCTATACATAAAGAGAGTTCAAAAATAGAAAAATCTACTAAATATGTCAATCAACATCATGATCTCCGCAAGAACTTCCATTGCTCAACTCAATGTCTCCATCATTCGCACACGTAGCCTGAAAAGGTGACATTACATGAGAAAAGTGAAGAAGAACCACATAAAAATCTTAGTTAAGAGGATTACCATTGATTTCAGGGTCGCAATAAGTTCTGGAGTCATAGTCATGGATGAGGTAGAAATGTGCTCGAGGAATAGAGACATAACATTCTGAAACTGAAGTCTACACTTCACCTCTCTTTCCAATCATGCCTCCAAATCTACAATTTTCCGCTGCATACGATCAATGCAAGCATTGGTTGAGGTAGAACTGGAGCCTTCTTCAACATGCCTTTGCCTCTGGATACCAAAAATCATATGTTGGTGGGAAAGGTTTCAAAATTAGGTGATCATACACTTCATCTGTTATCAATACATGACAAAAACAACAATCAGGGTAAGGACATTTTATAAATTTCCTATCAATAGAACCATGCTCAAATACAAAATCAAGAAATCTTCGTAGTCCATTATCATATTCAGGTGTGGTTCATGGCATAAAAATCCATTCTTTATCCCCTTGAAACTCCATATAAAAGCAATCTTGTACATTCAATGAACGAATACATAAAACATAGGTGAATTAAAACATTACTCTGGTCATTCAAATAAGAATATATTGTCATCCTAATGCTCTTCATACTACCCCAAAAAAATAGGTGAGGCCCTATCCCATCCTAAATTGTACAATCTACATTATTGGTTTGTGTCTCACATCATGATTTAAGAAAATTTCAGCAGCATTTCCCTATAGCTCCCCACGTAGACAACTTAATCTGAGCAACAATTAGCATAGATTAAGTATGTACCTAAAGAGCAAACAGAGAAACACTACCAACATATCCCCAAATCATAATGTTCACATATACCAATATAATTGATGCAAATTGTACAATCTTAGACTATCTACTTCTGGACAATTCAAGAATATATATTGTCGCAATGACAATATATTAGTTATTCTTGAACGGGAAACTAAGGTTTATCCCCAAAATTACATAAATATATACCCACAGTCACATTAAATCTAAAATGAATTAAAAAAAAACAACAATTAGCAGTCATTGCCACGTTTGAACTCAAGTGAATTAAGTTGGTCAGTTTTTACACAATACTAATGGGATAGGAACATAGTCAGTATGGACATGAAGTGGACAAGCGATGCTTTTCAATGTGTGATTATAGTCCTAAAAGAATCACAAGATATAACTTTCTTGTAGCCATATTAATGATGCCAAAATAATTGATCTATAAAAGCGAATGAATATAGAATGAGAAATAGACTCACTCACCAGTGACTAAGGCAATTCTAGAGTATAGCAAAATCCTCAAGCTTTGCTACAATGCAAGCATGGGAGGGATGAAAACATTTTGCACAACTGGCATAGCATGCAACAAACTTCATTAAATCAGCCATTTGACTCTCAAGTACCAAAGTTGAAGTGGTTTAAATATTTTGAATGCAAAGGATTAAGCTAACACTAATAGAACAGCATGTAACAAACTTTTGAAAAAGAAATCTCAAGTATGCAATCTTAAAATTTATCAAATCAGCAAAATAAAATTATATAGACAAAAACTTTAAAACTCAAAATCAAAACTTTCAAACTTTTGAATGAAAAGGAATAGCAGCCTAATACCAACTCTTGAACTGAAAATGTAATACCAGATTTTTTGACTAGACAAAATCATTTAGTTAACAACTTAATAATCACCTCTATGTAAACAAGCAATCGTGATTAATGTTAAATTTTATTATCAAATACACTAGAAATTGCTTATAACTTTTCAATTGAAGCTTTTGTGATTTACCTTTGTCTCGCTTTTATTATGAATTTACTATGTAATTGTTATATGATGTGGATATATATTGTAAACACTATATTTTGTCCTCTCTGTAAATAATTTATTTTATTTTATTTTTTATTTTTTATCTTTTATTCTAGAATCACATTCCATCTTAAGACTTCAACTGCTTTTCAAAATTTACATCTCATCCTATCTCAAACCTTTAAATGCTTTTCAATTTTAGCTCATCCTACCTCAAATTTCTCAATTGGTTTTTGGAAAATCTTATTAGCTTGATAGCAAAAATCTCTCCCTCTCCTCTCTATATAAACCCAAATCTCACACTTGAAAAGGGCATTTTTTTTTTTGGATTGGAGAAAGAAGATCACGATAGAATTAGAAGCAATTGCGAGAGTGTGCTTTCAAGAAAAATTACTGCTAAAGGTCGACGGGAGATCCATCCGGTATATCTTATTTAACCCTTCATTTTTTTTTTCTCTTTTGTTGCACAATAACACGCCATCTCTTCCTCTCATTCGTCACTCTACACCTCTTGATTCAACACTTTACTATGCATTGTTTGGTTTGGTTTTCACTTAATACAACAACATACTTTCATTCACCACCACCATCAATCAACACCCATCGAAGCCCATGATTGTAGTCTCAACATTGAGGTCGACGTTGTCATTGTACACTACCATTCCAAGTTCCGCCACTAACCGCATAGCATCATCAAAATTGATAACAATCCTCATAATCAATGGTTGCAGCTGGTCACTTTTTGGGCTAAGGGTGTTGCCTATGGTGCTTCCCCATATGCTAGACTTCTTATGTTCCTTCTTTTTTATTGTTGTTGTTGTTGTTAACTTTATTTATTTATTTATTTTTGTTTCGTTGCTATTGTTACTGACGTTGGGCTTTTCTCTTTTTTTTTTTTGTTTTTTGTTTTATTTTTTATTTTTTTAATACACAAAATAGATTTTTTAAATAATAAGAGCAATATCTTTTAATATTTAAAATCCATGTAATAATCTCTAACATTGATGTATGGTTTAGCCATCTTCAAGTGTTAGAGAATTGTATGGATTTATTGTATAGTTTATACTATCGTAAATCCTATGCAAGAATGGATTATTCTTTCTTTTTATTTTATTTTATCTTTTTTAATAAATTGACCCAACACGGAATTATTTTCTACAAGAACGACGAGGGCTTTGAATTCCTTATTACACCGGAGGATACGTAAGAGCGGGCACTCCCCGTCAAGTCCAAAATTAAATTTTCTTAAATTTTGTTTCTTCTTCTATTTTATATTTTTTTGTAAATGATTTATTTTATTTTGTAAATAATTGTTATAAATCATTAAAAGGGGAAAAGTAAATATAATTATAGTTATGGATTAATTTGCATAATAAGCTCTAGGTAACTGTCGAAAGATGGATGTAACAGGGGTGCAGTGGGATTAAGTTTCTATTCTTCCTCTCATATAATTAGACTCCCGAACCCAATCTCATTTTTAAAGGACCAACTTTGTCCAATTAAGAAAGGTTTTTCTGATTTTTTTTCTTTAAATAAAAATTAGTGGTGGCTCAATTGAATATTTTTTTAAAAATATTTTTTTTGTTTGTTGCCTTTTGTTGCGGTGTTCTCTGGGCACATCGTGACAGTTTGACGACTCCGCTAGGGATGGTTAAAGAGTCAAGAAATTAGAGTAAATTATGCAAATAATATAACTAAAATGATATTTATATTTGCCCTTTCTATTGCTTTTATTTTTATTTTTATTTTTATTTTTATAAATAATTATTTTATTTTATTTGTAATTATTTGTCATTCAAACCATAGGATAATAGACTTCTTTTTTATTGAACCTTAGGATAGCAGA
>CM062520.1:24019060-24100963 GCA_031439585.1 Pterocarpus macrocarpus
ATTATTATTTAATTTGAATAACAAGCTCTAGAATAATCATTATAAAATGGATATATATATTAGGAAAGTAGTAGAATTAAGTTTCCACACTTCCTTATATATAATTAGATATCCAAATCTAATCCATTTATAAAAGACTAATTTTATAAAAGTATAATATTTTTCCACTCTTTTTCATAAATAAAAATTTAATGGTGACTTCATTGAATTTTTTTTTTTTGGTTGCCTTTCAATGGAGCTGCCCTCAAGTACATTGTAACAATTGTATGTATCTTGTTGGTCGGGTAACGCATTTTTCTAACTCAAAAGTGTCTAAGGTGGGCTTTTGATTGGCGACCTAGTACATGCCGAAAGTAAGGCCTTATTTATAAAAAGAAAAGATTTATACCATGTTTCTTATATTTATTCCAATCAAATCTTAAATCAAATAATAATATAAGCCATTTTAAAAAAGAATATACTTATCTTTGAAAAAAAAGTCCACATACCATTTTCAATTTCAGAATTAAATAAAATAAATACTCTTTCTATTTCAATTTATCTGTAAGTTTGGATAACTTAGTACATATCTATGTATTTGTATCCTGATACATTGATTTAATAATCAAATTATCCAAATTAACAGATAAATTGAAACAGAGAGAGTAAAAACTTAATATAATTTTTAATAAAATTTGCACACACATTCAGTTTGGAGAAGTTCTTGTGTACTCCAAGCATAGTCAGAGCTTGAAGAAAAATTTTAGGGGGGCTTAAGACTAAATTAAAATATATGGTGACAACTAAATTAAAATTAATATGTAAAATATATAATAAATAAATTAAAATTAATTGCATATTACATATTTAAATTTTGAAGTAAGTCACTAATATAACAAAGTAATTTTAAAGATAAAGGATTATAAAGTATTTTATAGTATTGTTCTCCATTCTTTCAATATTAATGAGCTGATAGAGCAATGTAACAATCAACAATCCCATGACAATGTCAGTTTATATTTTTCCCCTCTTATACATTGGCTTTTCTCTAAAAATACATCTATTCTTTGATTTTTCAATGTTAAATCTTGAAATTATAGAAGCTGCAAAAAAGTAAGGGAATGATTGAAAAAGTCAAAAAGATGATAAGAAATTAAAATAAGATATCCAATTAAATACTTAAAATTAAAAAAAATTATTATTTTTTAACATTAACATTAAGAAGCCCTCTTAAATATTTTTACTCTGATGAATCTATATTATTGGTATCAAATTAGCACAATAATTAATATAACAAAAATTAAATTTTTTTCCTAAAAAAATGTTATTGAAATTGAAAAAAAATAAGAGAATATAAAATAATAAAATTAATACTAAAAAAGAGAATAGAGTCAATTATATTAGTGTTGTGTTGCCACTTGCTTGTCCATGTATGCGACGTAGCTCTCCGATATTTTGTGCTGCAGTCTTGCAACTTGGAGATTTTGAAAAAAGAAGAAAAGGACAAAAAGACGCACAGATGAGATGCTGCGCTATTCACGGTTTTCTTTGTTTTCGTCAATTGATTTGGGATAGTGGGCCACTCCATCGTGGAGAACAAATTTAATGGTCCCCAATTTTTTTTTTTTTTCCTTTAGTTTTGTTGAAATTGTTGCCACTGGGATTTGAAGTGCCTGTTGGTTTGCAAAACTTTAGAATGTGTTTGGTTTACCCAATCTTATTTTCATTTTCAGTCAAAATAAAAAAATCACCTAGAAATATGTTTGGTTATGCTGCATAGAAAACATTTTCATTAAAAATATTATGTAAAAGATGTGAAATTGAAAACGCCGATTTCATGTTTTCAGTGTTTTCCATTCAATTGTTGAAAATGTTTCTGAATGAAAAGGCAGTGGCAGTGTCGTAAATATTGAAAAAGCGAAGAAACAGATCGTGTTCGATCCCCAACAAAGACTTTTTAAATAACTTTCAATTAATGATGGCAATATTTGCTGGACCAAGAAATGATGACATAGGTTGTATGCAACTGCAACTTGAAAATTGCCTACAGAGTTTGCACTTATTTTCAGTTCACTTTACAACTGTTATGCTTCTTGTGTTATGTTGACTAGGGTAGTATTTTAAAAAAAGTTAAAACAAAAAGTGTTTGCAGGCAAAATATATAATTTTTAAAAAAAGAAAAACATGATAGGTTGAAATTGAAAGCAACGGAGAGAGACCGAGAGAGTCGGTACCTGGGAAATGCTAGGGAGATTTTTAATTTTATTTATTTATTTGTTTGTTATAATTTTATTTATATATAAAAATATTTATGAATAAAATAAATAGAAGTTGCAGTAGATCCTGGTAACAAGTTAAAGAGATAATTATCAATTAAGTATAAGATTATATTATCTCCTTTTTGGACACTGTAATTAAAAATAGTACTACTTATTTGATTCAATTATGTCTTTCTTTTATTATGATTACATCTATTTAAAAGTCAAATATATTCCAAATAGATTTTTGTCATTAGAAATTTATTAAAAATAAATATCTTATTTTATTTAAATATTTATTATTTTAATAAATATTTTGGTGGATAAAACATATATGCAAATCATATATATATATATATATATATATATAATTGTTAATTTTAATAACAAATATAATTTTATTATTTTAAAATTGATTTTGAAAATTGCACTATGAAAATGGACAAACCAAATGAATTTTTACTATTTTCTCTATTTGAAAAATAACATCAATTATTATTTAATAATAAATATAATTTTATTATCTCAAATTTGATTTTGAAAATATATTTTGAAAATAGGCAAACTAAGCATATTTTTATTATTTTTCTATTTTTAAAAACAAACAAACTAAATATATTTGCTAAATTCAAGAAATTTGAAAATAAAAATCCTTTTCAAAAAATAAAAATAAAAAATAAAAATAAGAAATATTTTCACGAACCAAACGCACCTTTAGCGTGCATATCAAACCATCTCAACTATCCAAATCTCTCAACAAGTATGTGTAGATAAAGACTTTTTTTTTTTTGTGTTTTTGTTTTGTTTTTTTGTTTTTGGGGGATGGCACCGTCCCTACAAAGCTCCGTCTCTGACTCCAAGAGCAAGTTATTGATTTTGCTCGATTGATTGTATTAATCTCATATCAGTTTTACGGTGGTTGAGGCCACAAGATTGGATGGATGAAAAAAATAGCTGGGCGACAAAGATAATTAATGTAATAAAAAATCATCGAATCAAAGTAAGAGAAATAACTCGTTCGGAGGCGGAGCATATTAGAATTTCTGCACACTCTTCCTTCACCGTGATTTCTGTCAGATGTTGAGCTCCCATAACATATAGGTGCATTTTGTCTCTCTTGTCTCGTCTCTGCTTTTCTCTCTCGTGCATGCCTCTGTTATTCTTCTGCATGCATGCATTTAACTTTGCTGGACTGTTGGAGTGAACTTGCTCTACGAAGTGAATGTGATGAAATAGTAAAAGATCAATGCTAAATGTTGTCATTGTTCAATAAAAAATATTGGGTATGGCTGATTTTTAAGTGAAAAATGGGGGAAGAAGAGAAAGCACAATGAGCCTAATCAAGCTGTGTGGCACCTCCAACCAAAGAAGTATGATGCTAGAGACGCATTAACTACAAGTATAAGAACATGCCAGGGTGCTTTTCCGGTATTATATATATATATATATATATATATATATATATATAGTATCACATGAGATGAGTGATTTATTATAAAACGGTATGATTAAATCTTATTATTTGATCTTATATAAATTAGTCAAAATTAAAATATAAAGTCACATAATTTTTAAATGATCATATATTTTAAATAACTTTAAATCTTAACTATCCATATATATTTATATTGTCAGATTTCTTCCTCTCACTCTCATAATAAATCATTCCTCTCATGTGATACGCTCCCTATATATGTATTCCTTTATTTAAATTAATTACTACTTTTAATTTTTTACTTTTTTTTAATTAATATTCTCTCTCTACTATTTTTCTCACCTAATAATATTTTTTCTATTTTCTCTTTCCTAAATAATTATTTCAAATATATACATAAAATAATTTGATTGTATATTTATTTTTTTAGACAACTTTTTATCAAATTTAATTTTTTTTACAAAATTTACAAAATTAAATTTGATAAAAATTTAATGTGAAAAAAATAAATATACAATCAACTAATTATTCTAAATTAAAAGTTCGATAACGTTAAAATTACAGTCAAATAAATTTTGTAAACTTGAGATTTACAAGATTTACAAAATTTACAAAATTAAATTTGACAGAAAATTTATATGAAAAAAAATATACAATCAAATAATTATTTTAAATTGAAAGTTCGAAAATGTTTGGATTACAATAAAATAAACATACACTCAAATAATTATTTTCTAATCCTTTACTTTATATATGTATATATTTAAATTTATCAAAAAATGTATATATTTAAAATAATTATTTATAAAAAAGAAAAACTGAAAAAGTATTTAAAATAGAAAAAATTATTATCTAGGTGAGAGAAATAGTGGAGATAAAATATTAATTATGTGAGAGAAAAAAGTTAAAGTTATAATTAATGTGGATAAAACAAAATTACAAAGCAAATAAATTGATTAACAAAAGAGGCTATGGACTATTTTTGTCTAAATCAAAATGTGTAACATATATATATATATATATATATATATATATATATATATATATGAGAGAGAGAGAGAGAGAGAGAGAGAGATAAATAGCATAAACCCTTATTGAGGTTTTTCAAGATGACACTTGTAACGTCTCCGACTTCCGACCTCCGACCTCATCTCAGCAAAATGGTTATATTTCCAACCTCCGACTTCATCTCCAAGTCCCAAATGAAATGACATTATTTACGATTTCCGACCTTATGCTTCAAATACATAGGATACGAGTTCCAACTTCATGGTTGATTGTTCAACCAGAATAAGACACGATTCCCGACCTACAAGTTAATGGACGCGAGATCAGATCTCTGAGTTGGCCTCCAAGTTCAACCAAAATTTATACGAGTTCTGACCTCATACTTTATTCCCAAGTTTCAAATAAAATGGACATGATTTCCGATCTCCAAATTTATGTCCAAGTCTCAAATAAGGTGAGCACGAGGTCCGACATTCGACTTTGCTTCCAAGTTTTGAATAAACAAGACAAGTTTTCGAATATCCAATTTCATCTCTGAGGGGCAAATAAATAGCACGAGTTCAGATTTCAGATAAAATGGAAGCGAGTTCCACTTTTGGGACGATGTGGAGAGTAATTTAGCCACAAAAGAGGGAAACATGGCCGAACTTCAATCACAAAATTTCAACCAATCAACACTCACAATTCCAACTACCCTCATGTATTTAAGTCAGACTCTCCTTCTCATTTGAGGCTGATTTACATCTCCCTCTCCTTCTTATTCCAGTCATCTTCTTCTCTTCTCTCAACCAACTTCATCACTCCTTCAAGCTTAACAAGGTTCTAACAAGTCAAACTTCAACACTTAACAAAATCACACTCCAAAGAGGTAGAATTCCATTTTTGTTCTTGAATTATTTGCACTATGGCTGTATGAAATTTTATTCTTCTTCATGTATTTGATGATATATTAGATGTATGTGATGGATTATGGTTAGATTAATATGAAATTTTGAGTTGGAATTATAATTAGAAGAAGAAAACTAGGAGAAGTGGAGGATTAGGATGCTACCTAAGTGAGGAATCCCACAACAGTCCGTATTGCAAAGTGTACGACTTCGTCCATAGCCGGTTAAACTCGATGAGACTATTTTTATATAAAAGTAAACATTCAGATCTTTCCATACATATATAACATAAGGCCATTGGATTAGTATTGAGAGAGATATGAATTTTTGAAATTTGACCTAGGAATCAGGACTTTCATCCGGGTAGTGTGACTTGAGGAGGGTATAACTCACTCTACATAACTCCAAATTGAGTGAAACTAACTTTGTTAGAAAGCTTACACATAGGAAAATATCCCAAAATGAAATTTTGAGTTTGTTATGATCCCAATTGTTCCCAATGGTTCGAGAAAATTACCCTATGTCCAAATTAGGCCAAAATAGGGTAGTTTAGGAAAGTCAAATTTCAGGATTTATAACTTGAGCTATACTAAAGCAAATGAAATGAAACTTTTGCAAATAAAAAATTGTCCTGTTATCTTTGATATGACACCAATTTTGTATGATTTAAGCTTGGTTTTGATTTTTGGTGAATTTTTACTTTTAAGAGTGTAATTCAGTGACCAAATAGATTGAGGCAGAATTTAAATATCTTGAGTTATATAAATCAAAATGATATGGGACCAAAGAGGTTAGAAAGTAGACATATAGAGTTATGACATATCCAAAATTCAGGTTTAAATGAGTTAAATAGAAGTAAAGGTGGATTAGATAAAATTTGGGCAGAACTGAATAGAATTGGCAGAAATGGCCACATTGATGGTTTCACAAGTGTTAGTGACACATGTAAGGTTTGAGTTGATGGTTGCAAGTTTTACATTAATAGATATGTTAGATTGATTATACTACTATAACTAATTTGTCCGTGAGACCTGACACTATTCATGGGGAAACGGATCTGATCCGTTATGCTACCAAATTTACAGCAAAAGTCTATGAAACTATGAATGTATATATGCAAGGATGAATTAAAGTATGATATGAGTTATGACGTATATGAAAATAAATGATAAAGCATATGTATGAGTATATTTAGCATGTCTATGCATGACCATGTATGAAAATGAAAAGACATGAATATATTGGATGTGAATCCCTTCACTTGGAGGCAGTTGCACATTGAATCCCTCCCTGTGAAAGCAGCTAAAACTATGAGATCCCTCTACCTTGGAGGCACGTGGTCAGATGAGATCCCTCTATATTGAAGTCACGTGACCAGAAGAGATCCCTTCAATTAGAGGCACGTGACCAAAATGAGATCTCTCCAAGACTAAAGGCACGTGAATCCTCTTGTGGGTAAGTCAGTGTAACGATGGTCATGAGTTGAGCTGACGAGCTCACTCCAAGATCAGGCTACCCAAAGGCAGTAAAGAATAAAGATTAAAGATTAAAGCATATGCAAGCACCCCACTCACATGAGGCATGGCATCAACCCAGCTAGTGTGAGTATAGGGGATAGGACTTACATGAGGCATAGCATGACCCAACTAGTGTAAGTACCGAATGAAGGTCCCATATTCCTAAGGAACGTGATATGGCGATCACGCTCTAATGGGGTATGACATGGTGATCATACTCTGAAATGTGGCATGTAAAGATTTTATGATGAAAAAGAAGATAAAGAAAGAAAAGTAAATTTTATATATCTGCATAAATTCAAATACAAGTAAAGGCATGTGCAGATGTTATGTCTCCAGTGTATTGATACTATTGTACTTTATTAGTTTCAGGTATTATTATTCATAATATAATTCATGAATTGATTTTGTATGGACTCTCCCAAAATGCCAAGTGTATGAGTAAAATGAACTTTGCTTCGGATAATATATTTTTCGAACTATAAAATTAAACAGTTTACATAATATGTTCACCTTTTTCATAATAAACCGAAGCAAACTGGAGATGACAACGATAACATTATGTATGATAATTAGAGAATCCTACGGAGAATTTAAAATTTTCACTCCTATTTCCGTATTATCTCCAGATAGTTCAAGAACAGTAACAACTCCAGGGTATGGTATTATGACTTAAGCATAGTACTATACTTGGGAAAGTGTTACAACACTTAATCCCATTGGTAGTTGAAAATTGTACTTCACCCCAATGAGAATATTGTAACGAAATATTCTAACTTATTTAACTATGCTTAATCCAAATTTTTTTTTTTTAAAGTCAGCCAACCTTAACTTATAATCTCATTCTTCGATTATCACTTACTCTCATCAATCTTTATTATATGTCTTATTAAAGACTCACAAGAAACAAAGTACAGTTATTCCATCTTATAATTTTCTGTATATTCTCATTATTTAAGATGCACTAAGAGATAGAATTATATTGATTAAGTTCAACATGGAATTTAAACTAGTTGCACAGATAATTTACCTCTCACGACAAAAAAAGGGATAATTCTCTCATTTCCTCCCTCTTTTTATGCAAATAGTTTATTTATTTCGCCTACAAATAAATCAATATTTTCAAAAACAAATTGAACTTTCAAAATTTATTAAGTAGTTATTATAATTTTTTGATATTTTAATTAAATCATGAATAAAATTTCTCTCCAAAGATTGCTTGTATTATACTTTATAAAAATTATTTAAACCTCCTTTATGTGTTAAATCATGAAATGTACGGTTTTTATTTAAAAAAATAGAAAATCATCTTCTAAGGTGTTTAATAATCACTCATTGAATCTCCTACATTTTTAACAATTTCACATATTCAACAGGTAAAAAAAGTTCAAAAAATAAAAGGCATGTCAAATTTTTCAAAAATAGAAAGAGATTGCTAAAAGAATGAGAATATAAAGAAAATTGTAAATGAAAGAGTTTTACCTTGTTTCTTGTGAGTTTTTAGTGAGAGATAACACAAAGGCTAGTGAGGATAAGTGGTGATCGAAAATTGAAACTATATGAGTTAAGGTTGGTTAAGTCTTTTTTTTCTTAAATATTTTGGATTACTATGGTTAAATAAGTGAGAATATTCTGTTAGAATGTTCTCATAATGAAGTGATATACAATTTTCAAATAAAAATGAAATTAAGTGCCATTTTAAAAAACTTTAAGGAGGCTTGTGCTATTTACTCTATATATTTCTATTTTCAATGCTGTCGTTACGCAAAATAAATTGTCAAATATTTATTTAATCTTAAACTAAAATATTCCTCTATTGTTGTGAAACTAACCTTTTTCCGGTAGTGGCTTATGTAAATTTAGTTCATTTTAAAGGTGGTGACTTCAAGATTCAAAATAGTTAACCACTTCTCGGTGTAAACATTTGTTGATTTATTAGATTTAATGAAATCAATATTTAGGATAACACTTTAAATATATTTTAATTAATTATAATAGGCACCAGCATTTGATGTCGAGTGTGGTATTGATTTTACCTTATTGTAAGAAGGATAACAAGGTTTGAGTAAAAGGAAACTAAAGTGCGCACTTTGAATGAGCTATTTGAAGTCAAAGACTGGCCTTTTTGTTTATTTTTGAAGGTAATCTTTTATTAGGCACAAGAATTTTTAATGAGACCGTAGGTTCACCTAGGTTCAGTGTTTTAATATGGTTTACGAATCAGTATATGTTACTGTTGGGCTGAAAAGTGTTTCTTCCTGTTTATGTTTTGAGGTACTCTTGCATTTTTCACATCACATCAGTATTTTGGTGACCCCATTTAAATGTGACATGCAATTTGCATAGAGAGTTGATATGTGAATGCATATGGATGGACGGATTCCAGGACATCCACTCACAAAAAATGTGTATACATTATCATTTTTTTTTCCTTTGAAATACTTTTCCTCCCCCTTAAACCCATGTGTCTCCATATGTTTCTATGCCTATGATCAATTCCTTTTTCTTGTCACATTAATCACAATGATTTTTTGTTTGTTTATGATTCACGTTTTATCCATTTTTCCAAAGCATAAAGGGCCTGTACTATTTTTTTCCCCAGTATTATGCTTTTCCTTTTCAACCAAAAAGCTGGTTTGAATTTGAAGTCTTTGTTATAAATGACTTGTACTTGGCCTTGACCTAACAAATAGCTTTAATGGAGAATATGTGGTGGAAGCAAAGGGGCCAGGTTGATGGTAGCTAGAATCATCACAGAATATCTCTGAGCGAGCATTGTCACCGGGTGTGTTGGTATTAAGGTCTAGGTGGCTACTCCTTGTAATCTTCATTGAGCATATTGAACGTTCTCTTTTTTGCTCGTCATTGTAGGCTTGTAGTTTGCCATATGCTGAATCATACTTTGTGTCAATTTCTGTTCTTTTTCCCCGCTGCATGTCTTCATATAGCAAATTAACAACTCTGAATCTCTCTATCTCCAAAAAATAATAATAATAAATAAATAAATAAATAAAATCTGATTCTCGATGAAAAAGAAGGAAAGAGCCAGTCAAATCTAAGATAAAGAAGACAAATAAGCAATATAATTCAAAACTAATGTGCTGCCTAAGATGAATAGTAACAGAGTTACCGATGATTTATACAAAAGGATGAAACTGATATTAAAATTTAAAGTATAAAACTAAATTGACTTTAAAAAAGGATGAAACTGATATTAAAATTTAAAGTATAAAACTAAATTGACTTTAAAATTTTTGTTTAAGACTAAACATAACTGTTATCAGGAACAAATTTAGGAGGGTAAGTATAGGGGACTTTGCTCCCGCCCCCCCTTTCCAAATATTTTAAAACTCTATATATACTGATGTATGCTTGTAATAAATTGAAAAGTTAACTAGTACAGTGACAATGCATACTACTGATTCCATTAAGTGCATGGTTCGAACCCTGTCGTCTGACATTCAATTTTTTGTCCAAATAATTCTCATCCATCGTGTGTCTATTTTTCATTTCACCTCACTAAGTTCGTCTCCTAACCAACTGCTACAATAATCTAAACCATTTTACTTTTTTCATTCACTCTAGTGTCTATGTATATATGATATATCTATTCTTCAATAAAAAATTTTGTTTTTTTTCACCTATTTATACTTAGAGTAGCATGACTTATGTCATTATTGGAATAAAAAGGAGAAAGTGAAAGTATGATTATTTATTTTTAATATTAAAATAATTAAATTTATTTAATTCTTTTTTTCTTTGTTTTATTTTTTTATAATAATCAAGAGAGAAGAAAAGAAGTAAAAATAAAATAAAAAGTTGATTTACATTAAAATCATTTGGAGTTTAAAGAGAAACAAAGGTTAATATATTTAGTCTCATAAATTATTAAATTGAATATGTTCTATTTGATTTATTTTAAATGCATATAACAATATAACATAATTATTGCAATAGTTGTTTAATATTATTTTTTATTATATTTTCATAATAATAAAGGAGAAGGAGAAAAAAAATTAGAGCCTTTTATGATTAAAAAAAATGCAAATTTGATGCAATTTTCAATAGAAATATCATGTTCAAGTTCAACAAAAATGTGATAATATTTATTACATATTATAACATTTATTCGATGATATAACTTATTAATTTTTGACCCCTCCTCTATATGTCTTCTAGATCCAATTCTAATTGTTATCAACTTCAAAATGTTAAAATTAAAAAAAGTATTTACTCAGACATCTTTTTTTTGATAATTTATTGAAACACTTGACTCACAAAACAAATGAGGAGCAAATACAAAGACTACATTATAAATAAAACATAAAAGACTAATCCTAAACACTCAAAAAGATTAGTCGGAAACACATAACACCTTAACAAAATTACATTGCTATATAACAATACACCAATATAAATTCTAATCCTCATAAACTCTGAATAGCAAATTGATTCCAAGTTAGGATAATGCTTTTTAGTACAAAAACCATTTTCGCACTACTGATACGAAGAATTTGATTGGCCAAGTCATGCGGAACTTCTGTCCCACGTCTGTGCTACTTTCTCTTTCTTCTACTTTTACCTACTTGTGATTGGTTATTAAGGCTACCAGACATATTTCATGTTTTAAATTCCTTCAAGGCTTAAATAGCAACGCTATCCAAGTTATGATAATCTTGAACATTCATGTTAGGGTGCCATATTTCCATACTAGCTTTTTAAAGCATCATTTCACCGCCATTAAGTTCAACTGATTAATGTCAAAAGAGAAACTAGACCAAAAAATTCCAAATGCACCAAATACACTTGCCTAATTTTATATATCAATCTAACACCAAGATCTTCCGAATTACACCAAACATCTTAACCTTACTTTCACCACCTAAGAGCTAAGAGCCATTACTTTAAGCCATTATCTTTCCCTACCTTCCTTCCTTGTTTCTTCCCTTTGGCACTTAAGTGCAACTTTCCTGTTTTTTTATTTTGTCAATCCTTTGCCATTGCCGAGATGTCAATCTCATTAGGTGAAGAGAGTCCTAAACTTTTTCTCAATTTCCATGATCTCTTGGCTTCTTCTAGCACATAGTCTTCAAAGCCAACACCTAAGCTTTCCCACCCGTCAGCCTGTTTATGGGACCCTTCGTCTTCTAAATCTACCAGTAGGCTGTCACTCTGACTAAATTTACTTTCCATTTCAGACTCCTCAAACTTGTTTTGATTGACGCCTTCACTTAAAATATCTCAGAGGCTCAAAACCGAGAGGATAGATGAGACTTTCGCCCGATGCCTCCTTAATATTGCTATCTTGAGACTTCTCTTTCAAATTATTATCATTTCTGTCTAAGAAATCTGAATTTGCAACGTCCACTCCATTGCTCCTCTAAAAATGCGACGAGCCAGTATCAACCTGATTATGCACATTGACATGCGTAAGTTGATGATGGCCACCTTCCGTTGAAACTGGACCGAACCGAGGTGGGAAAGGATTGCGAGGGACATTAAAATTCAAATTTCTAACTTCATTATTATGAATATCTCCACAATTATCTCCTCTATATCCCTGTTGTCATAATTGGTACGGATCCCACCGTGCACCTCCTTTATCATCGACGAACTTCTACCCGAAAATTCTTCCGAGTTTTCCGATGAATCTTCAACATCCTGAGATTCCGCTTCACTAGACTCAGGAACAGCTATATTCTCCTTCCTCTTTAACACCTTCAACAACGACTTTCCCTATTTCTTTCACGTAAACATCAAAGCTTATACCATCAATTGAGAGAGATACCCATTCTTGTATGCCCGGGAACACTCGAGTCTCGATCAACAGTCTCCCTGAATTCAAATCAACCCCTGTTTTCTGTGTTATTGTCCAAACAGATAATTTGACCCCAGATTTCACCAAAACGCTTGAAATTAATAACAGACCAACCATGAGGTTGAACCCCAAAACACTCGAGCCACCCCCGTCTCGATTGACAATATTCTGATTCTGACCATCGTCTAATGTCATCAAAATGCCTCAACGACGGATCACTCGCATCCATTAACGCAGCATCAACATCTTCTTTTGATTCAAAAGTTAGTAAACATTTATACGACCCCAAGGCCCTCACATTTGTCAAGTAGAACCTCTCCTCGAAAGGTTTTTCCTTCAAAATATCAAGATCTAAAGATCTCGACGATTCACCAATCAAGCTTCTATTAAGCCAATCCATTTTCTCTATACAAATTTCCCCTTTAACAGAACATACCTTCTTGTCGTCTACACGGCTCCGGCCATCAAGAGCATGATCCTTCATTAGAGTCATCTCTATATTGATAGCTTTTAGCACATCTTTATAAAGCCTTCCATACACATTGCCATTGAGCTTAGATTCCACCACCTTATATGTTTGTTTGGATTGCTCACCATTGGCTTGCCTTGCATGGTTGGGAGAATCTCTCTTGAACTTTGATTCCTTGACACTAATAAGATTAGCTCTAATCTCCATTCCATTAAGGTTCTTCACTGCCCTTAGAGCTTCCTCCTTCCTCCTTGGTTGAGAATCTCACAAAAGCAGAAGGTTGTGCGGAATATTTCCGATCCTTTCATCAGATAAAAGGATCGACCATGTTACCTTCAAAACTGAAAATTTGATATAACCATGCCTTTGACATTGAAGAAGGCAAGTTATCAACAAAGAGAGTGAAAGACTCCTCCTCCAGTTTTCTGAAAATTTCCCCGCTCCTTTCCTTGTTCTGTTGAAAGCTCTTGTCCGTCCATCTACTGCCAATTTCCTCACTCCTTATCCATTCTCCATTATTCACTTCCACATCCTGACCTTCCTCCATTTAAGCAAAATCAAAGCACCATTATCTTTCAGGCTGAACCGGACTCAAAGCACCATTATCTTTCAAGCTGAACCTTTTACTCGTATAATTCATTACAAAGACACCTTTTGTGTGAAAAATTCTCTATGAAATCAATACTTGATGATGAGACCATAAGTATATATCATCAAGCTGCTCTAGCTTTGGTCGTGGGGGTACATAAAATTTTAAAAGACGGTTCATAATTATTTGTTAAACTAGTTTTGTAAATTTATAGAATTTTTTTTGGTAGTTTAATTTATATAATTTGAATTATTTCAATTACATTATTTTCCGCTTAAAGGTGGATTTTGAAATAATTAAATATCTATATATTATTTGATATATATCGGTAACTTTTCTTTTAATTTCTTTTTTTGGTACATAAAATTGTGAGACATTATTAGTACAATTTTAAGGACGGAGCATTTATGTTTACTCCCACTTCCAATAAATATGCTTTCGAAATTTAAATTTGTGTCCTCATCTTTGCAGGAGATCAAACTGTTTATCACTCGTTCAACAATTTATTTGTTCTTTTCTTTTAATTTCAAATGAATTAAAAGGAGAGACAAAATACAAATAAGTACTTTTTGTTTAGATAATTGCATTTAATTAGTTTAAAATTAGCTTTATATCATTTTCCTGTTTTGTTTGTGTCTCATGAGGTGGCATGAGGTGTTTCTAATGGTAATTGGACCCATGAAAATACACAGTATATAATAGGTGAAGTCCACACACACTACTACACAAGACAGCTTACGTTACTAAGTGAGCCACACTCCGGAGTTAATTTTTTGGAACAATTTTCATGTGTGTCGCTTAATCGTTTTAAGTTTGGATGAGCGTGAAAAATAGTTACATATTTAACGTCTCAAAATAAAAAAAGAATAGGCAAGGCTAGCACATTGACTAAAAAGGGCACAAAGCCACGATTAAATTATCTATATACTATTTATAAAACAAAAGATACTATAAGGAAAGTTTGTCCATGCGATATTTTCTGATAATTTTTATTTTTTAAATTTAATTTCCCTTATTAAAAATAAAATTAAAGTACAATTCACAACTCATATAATTTGCTACAAAATTTAAATTTTAAATTCAAATTATTCTTTCCTAATCTATCATAATAAATAATAATTACTATTTATTCACGTACATTCCTTTTTTGCAAAAAATATTTTAAATTAAAATTTTAATTTAATTTACTAAATGATTATTAGTGGAGATTTAATTATGTTAATTATATAAGAAGAGCTTTTTGGAGTCTAAAATTATCTGAACCCTAGCCACCTCTCTCTTTCTCCAATTCTCTCTCATTTTCTTTCATCTTTGACCTCTCCTTTCAATTCCTTCTTACTCAATAATTCTTTCTCTGCCACGTGCATAATTTCTACACCCATTATTATGAATTTTTTTCTTTGAGAGGGTCTAAATCGTATGTGGTTTTCTTGGCAAGAAAAAGAACTACTCAAGATTGTATTCTACAAGCTTTTTCACCTGTGGTATTTTTTTTTCATACACATAAATCTTTGAATTGATCTAATGACCACATGCTTAAAGGATCTAAACTCTTTCCACTCTGACCAATACATTGTTGGTTATATTTAATTACTTACACTTATAGTTATTAAATTTATTTATATAATAATAATATGGTTAATCTTATTAATTCCATTATCCTCATAAAAAATTAAAATTAAATTGTAACTTCAAAGATGCAATAATCTAAACATAAATGACAAAACTATATATTAACGTGATTTATTCTGTTTAACCAATTCTTAAATTAACTCAAGTTAAATATTATTATGTAAACAAATTATTTTAACAATTTTATCTAATTGATAATCTATATTTTATAACATCAAATTATTTTACTAATGAGTTATTATATCAAACCAACTGTTGCATTTTTTATTTAAAATTATTTTAATAGGAGGTTGAAGAATAGGGAGGGTGAAAGAAATGGAATGATTTTTTTTTTTTTTAGTATCAATCCTCACTACAAAAGTTGTAAGGTAGGTCCTTTTCAGAAGTTTTATTTTAATAATGAGTTATATGAAATTGTTTGTTCCTTATTACTTAGTTAAAAATTGGATGTAGATATTTTGATAAAACGAATTATATTTTCAATAACGATTGACTATATGGAATAATTCTATACAATTCTTTTAAGATTACATTATTAAGGGACTAAAATAAGGGAAGAAACATATAAATTGAATGATTTTTTTCTCACCAAAAAAATAGAATGATATTTTTTTTAGTTGTCCGATCCTCATTTAAAAGAGAACAATTTTCTGGAAAGTTTGACAAGTGGCAATCATCAAAGAACCTATTCAATAAGTGAAATTTGAAAATCTCACTATTTTTGGAAAGCAACAATTTTCTAAAATAATTTATTAAAATTCTTATGTTAATAATTAAAATGATTTTCTTCCATTATCTATGTTCATGCTATGCAGTTATTACAACTTTTGCTTTTTCTATACTGATATGCATTTAGTAGGCATGCTTTTTTGAGCTTCAATATTTCCTAAGCAAATACACAAAGCCATTCATGCACAAGAGTGGATCTTAGCCATAAGAATTAACTTTAATTTCAATTAAAATAATAAATGAAATCTATTGTAGAGTTGAAAACGTGAGTATTTTAGTGGCAACTTAATAATATACACTATTTTGCTACATTAATGTTTTATTTTTATTTTTCTTGAGGATAATTGTCTAGAAAGTTTGACAAGTGGCAATCAATAAACAACCTATTCAATAAGTGAAATTTGAAAATCTTACTATTTTTTGAAAGCAATAATTTTTTAAAATAATTTATTCAAATTCTTATGTTAATAATTAAAAGGTTTAATTATTTTATAGGTCCCTATAGTTTTATTCAATTTTCAAATAGGTTCCTATAGTTTAAAAATTTGTAATTAAGTCCCTAAATTAAACAATATTTTGTAATCAAATCCCTAATATTAACAACCGTTACAAAAATTTGAAATTAAACGAAATATTCCAAGAATATTCCTTTTTCTTCTCCATCTCCATCTTCCCCCTTTCCTCCCCACCACCCACCTCTCCTCCTTCATGAGAAAGGTCCCATTTTTTCCATGAAATCCCATACTCCTCAAACTCAATAGCAAACAACCTGCACACACAAATAAAACAATGGTGCCATTTAACATTCTTATCTATTACACCTAGAAAAAAAAAATAATGGTAGCACCCATAATGGCTACATCAAACCCCTTAGAACCCCTAATCCACAACCTCAATATACAAACAAAACAATGGTCGCACCAAAACCAAACCCTTGTGATGCCACCATGATTAATGTCCCACCTCTCTTGCCTCTTGTTTGCACCCAGGACCTGCATCTCATTTGCAACCACCATGCCTCCCACCTCTCCTTTGAGCATGATGTTGTGTGGTTTGAATGTTTTTTTGTATATTGTTTGGGTTTGTGGGTATTTTGAAAGGAAGAACTTGGTGGAGGTTTTTAGGGGTTGAGGAGGAGTAAGGGCAAAGAAGGAGGAGAAAAAGTGAAGGGATGGTGATGGTGATGGTGACGGTGAAGGGATTAGGGGGGATGTGATGGGGCGACTAGAGTATACTATATTAAGTGGGTGTATTGGTACTCTACACTATTTTTAACTATAAATTTTTCATGAATTTTCATTTTATATATATTGAATGGTTTAGATCAATAACGTATATGGTGTACTAAAATTCATTAAGTGCACTATAGCATTGCCAAGAAAATTTTTGTAACGGTTATTAATGTCAGGGACCTGATTACAAAATTTTATTTAACATAGGGACTTGATAACAAATTTTTAAATTATAAGAACTTATTTAAAAATTAAGTAAAATTATAAGAGCCTGTAGAATAATTAAACCTAATTAAAATGATTTTCTTCCATTATCTATGTTCATGCTCTGCATTTATTACAACTTTTGCTTTTTCTATACTGATATGCATCTAGCAGGCACGCTTTTTTGAGTTTCAATATTTCCTAAGCCAATACACAATGTCATTCATGCACAAGATTAGATCCTAGCCATTAAGAATTAACTTCAATTTTAATTAAAATAATAAATGAAACCTATTGTAGAGTTAAAAATGTGAGTATTTTAGCGGCACCTTAAGAATATACAATATTTCTGGTACTTTAATATTTTGTTTTTATTTTTCCTAGATCAAAATCAACTAAATTAAATTAAACCACAAGGCCTAACACAATTGGTAGTTAGCTAAGTTTCTTAAGTATCTAGTAAGGGATTCGATCACTGACTGTGTGTATGGAAAGGGTCTCATGGCTAGAGGCCATACTTATGTTTGTGAGCTCTTCGCCTCGAAGAAACTAGTCACTATCTCTGATGGTGGATACCTTGGGTTCACCTAAAAAAACTAAATTAAATTAAATTATAATTATAATTAAATACTTTTCTTAATAATCCTCATAAGCACTAAAAGAAATAATTTGCTTTTTAATTATTCAATCCTAAATTAAAACTTTAAATTATATATATTTATAAAATAAATTATATTTTTGATAATGAGTCTTTTATGGACTATTTTTATATTAATCTTCCGATAAAATTACTTAGTAGGATTTTTTTTATACATTCTTTAGTAGGAATTTGAAGAAATGGGAGGGAGTTGTAAATAAAATGATTTTTTTTAAAAAAAAATTCCATCTCCACTTAAAAATTGAAAGTAAGTATCCTCATAAATAAATTACACTTTTAATAATAAGTTGTTATATAAAGTAATTGTACGTAACGTTTTGTACAAAACTACTTTATTATGAGGTCGAAGAAAAAGAGCAGAGACAAAAAATGAATCTATTTTTTTAGTTGTTTAATTGTTCAATTATCTGTTAAAAATTAAAAACACTACTCATATAATCTGATTTCTATTTATTAATGAGTTATTATGTAGAATGGTTCTATAGAATTTTTTTTAAAAAGAAAATTACTGTAGTAGAAGACTAATTGTTCCATCTTCACTTAACAATTAAAAGTAAGTATTCTTATAAATGAATTGTACTTTTAATATTGAGTTGCTATATGAAGTAATCGTATATAACGTTTTCTATAAAAACTACTTTATTACAAGGTTGAAGAAAAAGGATAGATAAGAAAAATGAATCAATTATTTTTATGTAATATCTTGTTTAAAATAAAATACTTGTTCAAAAATAAAATATTGGTAATAGAAAATTTTAAAATTTCACATTAAATTTTATAGTAATAAAGGAATTAAACTAAAGTAGAGGGGGATAAAATTTTAAGATTTAATTATTTTGCAAATTTCTATAGTTTCACCCAATTTTTTATTAGGTCTCTATAGTTAAAAATTTGTAATCAAATTCCTATATTAAACAAAAATTTATAATCAAGTCCTTAGAGCTAATCACGGTTAAAAAAATGTTTCATCAAATGGATTATGCAAGTATATTTTATGGTATACTATCCCATATATGGTGCATTACGCACTATCTTATCTAAAGGTTCAGATTATCATAGTACACTCATACACCATTCAACCTTTACTTGCGCTGAAATCCTCACCATTCCTTCCTTTCTCTTAAAATCTCTTCTCCCTACGTATTAGGATTCATAACAACTCCTAAAAAAAAAAAAAAAAAAGCAACTTGGGACAACCCAAAAAGCAAATTGAATAAGTTAAATGACAATTAGAATCACTTATGAGACATGTGCCTCAATGGATATCTCACATCCCAATTAAATTCTCATGTGTGTAAGAACACCCCATGCCCTGTCCTCCAGACCAAAAAAATATAAAAAACGACATTAGAACTTAATGGATTAGAAAGCAATTAAAAAATACAACGTTAATTTTTAGACCTCAATCAATGTGATTTTATCAAGGACACTTGGAGGAGATAATGTGCCTACTTTCATTGTAAGGAACATATATCTGCATTGGGAAAAGATACGTAATTTTAACTAACATTGCTCAGTGAGCAACAGTAGAACACAAATGATAAAAAAACACTATATTAGAAAGCCATATTCACAAGTTTCCAATTGTCAAATGCTTTTCTACTTTAGGAAAATGACAAAATTATCTCATTTTATAAAGACACCTCCGTGCATCATAAAATAATTAAAGTAAAACCATTGGAATTCAATTGTTATGAAAGGAAGCCAATGTATGAACAATTGATCCCAGTCAACATGTGCTGTAGCCTACATGCATATTGATATCAAGGACACAATTTTTTTGTATAGAAAAGCAAATGACAAAATAACATAAGAGTAGCACCCAATGATTTACCTTATTTAAGTTCTAATAAATGATAATAACATCATCCATTAATGATTTCTTTTAGATGCTTAGACCCTAGTAAACACCAAATTACTAATATATCCCATGCTTCCTATAGATGACAAAGCAAAATCAAGACTTAATTCAATCAACACTGATTTGATACGGGCTATGATTATAGGAATAGATCATCTCATGTTTAATTTTATATGATTTGGTCATGTAAAACAAAAAGATAAACATAAAAATATTAAACAGACAGGGCCATGTTAAAATTTGTGGGATCCTATTAATTAAACTCCGTGTTTGTCACTATCTTTACATAAGAAGAACCATTCCTACATGCAAAAATTGTGCATGAGAGAATATGTTCATGTTAAACTGCCAAAAAAACATATGGCGTCACTTGTTTAAACCAATAAAAGCTTTCCCTGAAAGTTAAAAGTCCCAATTACTCCAATGGTATAACACTATTTTGTTGACCATTATGCTTAAAATGTTATAGATAAATTTTAGCTCATATAATAGTAGCCATTATTCTTATTCTTCGAGATTGCTGTGTTTTAAGTAATATTATTATTGAAGTGTTGAGAAACTCAAATTGATTCGTAAAGTAACGTTCAAAAGAAAAATCGAACTTATATATTTTTGCTCAACAATTAACTTCAGTTCTGCCTACAAGAATATGTGCCTAGAAAAAATTATCGATATAGTTATAACTTATAATTGAAATGCAACATTATATGCTCATTTAGATGTAGGTGGAATAAAATATCCTAAGTTTAACCTCTTATTATTGCAAAGTTATAAAAGAAGCATATGTTATTGCTTAAATCATTCCAAACAAACTTGATAGTTTTAGAACCAAATGTAATCAACTATTGAGAAAGCAAAAGCATGATCATGGAAAGGCTTAGGACTTATTTGAATATTTTTTTCAAAAACAGATTTGGTCTTTAAAAATTAGAAGAAAAAGTTTGGATAACTATTTTCTTGACATTGGCTCTAAAACTAGGAAAGCAAAATTTGTATTTTAAAGTTGTTTAAAGATCACATGATCAATTAATAAAGTCATGTGACTTTATATTTTAATCTTAACTATTCACGTAAGATTCAATAGTCAAGATTTGTTCTTTTCATTTTTATAATAAATCACTCCTTTCATGTGATACACACCATATATATATATATATATATATATATATATATATATATATATTTGCCGGAATAAGTTCGAAAAGACAATAGTGTACTTGTAAATTGGAAATGGCAAGATACCGTGACAAAATTGTAAATTGGATGCTACTATAAGAAAAAAAAGAAAAGAAAAGAAATACATAGTGTATAAATAGATTTATGAATATAAAAATGCACCAAGTTGTACAAAAGAGTTTTGGTGTAATATTACATTAAAGAGAGAGAGAAAGAGAGAGTGAGTTTTGGTTTAATAAAACATAGATCTAGAAGGGATTTGCGAGAGATTGATCTTAATATATTTGACAAAAATTCTCAAGCAGCAATCACATATATAATATGGAAATACTATGTACTTCAAAAACTTTCATGCAAAATTTGTTTCCTACTCACATTACATGATTAGAAGCTACAAAATTTTGGTGCAAAATTTGTTTTTCTCTTACATGTAAAATTTACTTACAATTCATGCAATTTAATGATGGCATCATATTTACACCTTTAAAAAGAAATTTAAATTTGATATATTATTAATATAAAAATATTTTACACAGACACCCAATTATGTATTGCCACATTAGCAAAAGAATTTAACTTTCATACCAACTACTTTATAAGTTTTACATATAATAGCACACAGGATAATAGTGTAAAACTTTTTTGTACTAAAAATGTATCAAAATTAATCTCTTAAAAAAATTACTCCATCTAAAAATGTCATGCAAATATTATTTTCTTCTTACATTATTTATTTGTTGAAAATTGGAGTGAAGAGTAATTTTTTCCATTTTTTTGATAAGTTCAAAGTTTGAATAAATATATTTTTTAGAGATATGTTATATGTATATAACTCACCTTATACTCCGGGCTGATATACCACCCATTCATTATTGGATGGGTGTGGGATCCAGTCTAAGTGGAGACCACACACCCATCCAATGGTGGATGGGTGGTATGTCGGCCTGGAGTACGAATAGGTTATGTCAAAATATTATTTCTCTATTTTTTCTTCCTAACATTTTGAAATTGACCTCAATTTGGACTTGAGAAAAATATTTAAATTAATTTAGTTCTAACATTTTGAATTTTGATATAATTTTGTCCTAAAAAAATTTTGACATCAATTTCATTATTCTATTGAATGATGAATAACTTCTCATTTTTAACATCATATGCGGCTTCCCAATTTCAGTTATGCCAATTTGGATGTGGAGAGAATAAGGATCAAGTTTTATTTGAATTAATATTTAAGGACTTAGATGACAAGATTTTAATTTCTAATTTATTATTTTCTAATATTTTTGTTATTTTCAAGTTGATAAGATAGAAATTATCTCCCATTATAAGTCAAGGAAGACAAATAAATAACATATAATAGTGCATTAATGTATAAGCTATGATGAATACTAACATAAGTTATTAATAACTTGATAGAAGAATGAAATTAATATCAAAGTTTAAAATATCAAGTCTCAATTGGTGTCAAAATTTTTTCAACACCATAACTGATATTAATTTCAAAACGTCAGGGCTAAAACGATATTTAGTTATGATAATATAGAAGCCATGGGGGGTTTTATCATGGTCCCCAAAAGTTTTGGTCGATCCACAAACTACTTAACTTTATCTAGTGGTGGAGCTTTAAAAAAATTCTTAGGGGGGCTAAAAAAATTGAAAGAGTTAAGATAAGACGGATAAACCTATTAATTAAGTAGTAAATTTTTTAATTTTTTTTTCATTTCTACCAAATCTATATAAGTCATGAATAGTTGATAAATTCTTCAATTATGGCGGTTGACGAGTATCAAGAATAAATTGTTAAAAAAGGAAGATTAATTTTCTCTTGTTTACAGAAGTTCATAGAACAATACTTATCAACAATAGCATAAATGTTAGTGCATATTGTATTAATTGTGATATTAAAATTATTTCAATAATTATTTATAAATATAATTGATTTTTTTAATTGATTATTTGAAAGTTAATTTTATATTTGGATAACTTAAAAGTAATTTTAAAGTAATATATTTTGTTTGAATTGTATGAAATAATTACTTTTTTTATAAAAAATTAATAAAAAGGGATATTAAATGATTTTTTTTATATTTTATAATAATGCTTAGTGTTATTATGGTAAAAATATTATTATTCTAAAATAATAAGCTTATGTTTGTAATAGAAAGTTTTAAAAATATGTTTTCACTTGTAAATGAATTAATTTACACTTAAAAGCAAAATTTAAAGTTAACAAATCTATTACTTGATTATTGAATTTGCTATTTAGCTCTTATAATTGTTTATTTATTATTAAAAAATATTTTTACTCTAAAATAATGCTCAATTATGATGTAATATTTTTTTTTTTTAAAAGAAGCTTATTTATATAAAGTAGCACCATTTATGTAGAGTAACATTTTCAAACTTCCGGAGTTAAACATATTTATCAACTAAACCTTTCACACACACCCACACACATACTTTATCCATATATATATATATATATATATATATATATATATATATATATATACTTTTTTGAAAAAATTTGTGGGGGTCTGAACTAAGATCCGCCACTGACTTTATCCATTCATTAATTAATATAATAAATGAATGATTAAGATTAATAAGAGATTAATTTTAATATATTATTTTTTATACTAATATTTAATTATATATTATTGTATATGAGACTTTTAAGATAACAAAAATGAAAAAACTATGATAGTGATATATAATTGGACGTCTATTATATAATCAATGTATTAAAATTAAATTCAATTAATATATAATAAATATCTAAATAATATAAGATGTTTTTAAAATTACAAATCAATTCCACTCAATTTTCCTGCAACTCATTTCTCAACAACAGTTGCAGAATCATCCATGGCCCGAATCTCCCTAGTCACCCAGGCATCAATCTTCGACAATCTCCAAATGGGGACACTCACATTCTCAAACGACCCACGACTCTAACCTCCACAGCCACCCAAGCAAATACACTATAGTGCTTCCGGGGTCAGACTTAAGGGGGGTGAGCATGGGCCAATGCCCCGGTTCGTCTCTTTCTCTTTTCAAAAATTTTAGAAAACCTATATATATAAAACTTGTGCACACAAGGAAATTGCTGGTAGCATAGTGGCAAGTGCATGTATCATAGGTATTTGCCTCGCATGTTCTAGGAGCTGGGTTGATACTTCGCCATAACCTTTCTATAGGTTTTTTTCTTATTTCATCCACTTTCGTCAATTGCATCAAGTTATTTACCTTGCATAACTTGCATGTACAAGATGCTGGGTTTGAAACTTCATCATATCCTTTTTACATTTTTTTTTTCTTATTTTATCCACTTCTGTAAATTTCACCTTTCACCTATTTACATTCAGAATTATTAAAAGAAAAAAGTACACGTATCATTATTTATTTTTAATAATAAATTAATTAACTTTATTTGCTTTCTTTTTGTAGTTTTATTTATATTATTTTTATTTAATATTTTTTTTAAGAATAAAAATATATATCTTACAAGAAATAAAAGGTCAGTATATTAAATTTAATATGTTCTATTTATTCTATCTATTTATTTATTTTATCGTATTAACTTGTTTATTGCTACTATTAACACGCAATTGCAAGAGTCTAGTGACAAAATCAATTACAATGGTGGAATTGCTTACTTTAAGTTCAACTTTGGATCGCAGATATAACTACAAATTTCTCAATGTTGATAAAATATGTGAATTAGTAGAATGATTTTGTCTTCATGACTTCACTGAATAGGAGAAATTGTACATCACAAAACAAGCTCAGCATTATGAACTTAATGTTTCTAACCATTATAAATTAAATAGCTGGTCCATAATCTCTGATTTATGATAAGGGTTTATGAAAATAGGAAAGTCCTTGTCATTCTTTGATTGATCATTTGATTCTCTTGATATTAACTCTATGTTTCAACTACTACGTACTGCCAAAAAGTCTTTTTCAGCATCAATATTTTGAAAAATAGATTCAAAAATAAGATGGAAGATGAATTTCTTGCTGCTTGGTTTTTAACAAATATTGAGGGGAGAATTGCTGAAAATTTTGACAAAGATTCTATCATTGACTAGAATTTTATGATTTAAAGAAACGTTATTCTATACTTTAGTGTGTGTGTATATATTGTACTCTAAAATCTAAAACATTTCTTTATTAATACATATTATAATATTTATTTGATGATACAATTTATTATTTTCGGTCCCTCCTCTATACAATTTCTGGATCCATCCCTGAGTGCTTCCATCCAGTATTGATGATCCATGACCTCAGGGATGCCATGGGACGACGGAGGTGATGAAAGAATCAACAAGGGCTTGTAGACTCCAATCCAGAGCAAGGCATGCTCATAAAGCGGTAGCCAAGTTGGGAAAAAAAAAAGAAAAAAAAGAAAAAAGAGGAAAACATCGACATTTGCCACCTTGGTTTTTACCTCGAAGTATTGCTGGTGGTGGGGAGGTTTGTGTTGATTAGCTTGTTTTGGTAGTTGATTTTGTTGGGAGAATTGAGCATGGTTGACATGCTAAGGACTTGATCTGGCAAGTTATGTTGACGTAAGAGCCAATCCTCAACAAGACCTGAAATATAAAAAATTTATTGTGCATGTTAAGAGCAAATTATTATTATTATTATTACTTTGATTTATTAGGTGCACGTCATATTAGTCTTTATTTTTTTCAATTATCCACTTTTATGGGCCAATTTTAGACATTTTTATTTTGTTAACCATTACAAAGCTAATGTAATATGTAATCAACGAATCAGAATAAAAACGATAATTTTTATGAACATAGGAATTTCTCGCGGAATACTTATATAAGATCGATTTTGTAAGTTTTAGAGTTGGACAAAACTTAAGGCAAGAGACCATTGTTACTATCTTCGTAATTTCAAGTACTCAACTTTTCTGCAAAAAGGTTTATAAAAGAAAGCAGAAAATACCTGAGTTGTAAGGACACGTTTAGTGGGGTCCACCAAAAAGCACGCGTTTACTGGGGCCTATTTGTTGGATAAACAGGGCCTCCAGTGGGGCCAATAATTTCACATTTATTCTTTTTTTATTTTCCAGTTTCTTCAATGATGCAACTTGAATCAATATTTCATGTCACCAAATTAACGAAACAAAACAAGCATCCCAATAGCAAAATCACAATTTTTGTGGGTAAAATCACACGGAGTAACTCCATCCCCCGTCTATCATCTACTAGAGAAAGAGCTTGTTAAGCAAACTATAAGAACAATATGCCCATTATAGTTGCATACCGATGATACTAAATGATTACCTCAATATTGATTATGTACTCAAAGATACCAATTCAACTTATTAATGTTTTATGAGAGGGAGTGTGATAAAATATAGAAAACAGATAATATTGTCCAAATGCATACCGTGGGTAAATTAAAGCTATATTTTGTTGTGTAAAACTAATCTTTTAATATAATTGCATGCGCATAGAAAACTAACGTATTGATAAGTTTGTACTGCTCTTCAATCCAAGTTTTTAATATTTATTTCTTTTATTACATTTTAGTTAAGATAAAAGGTAATAATAAAAATTACAGTATAGATTTTTAATTTTATCAAAAAATTATTAATATATAAATAGATAAGTATTTGAAAAAAATTACAAATTTAAAGTATAGCATTTTTATATTTTTATTTGAGTAAATATCCTTTTTAGTCCTAATATTTTAAAGTTAACATGAACTTGGTCTTAAAAAAAATTGATATTAATTTAGTTCTAATATTTTGAATTTTGATATCAATTTAGTCATATACTGATAATTTGATAGAAAATTTGATTTTACAAAAAAATTATTAGGATTAAATTGATGTTAAAGTTCAAAATATTAGGACTAAATTGATGTCAAAATTTAAAATAGTAGAATTAAATTGATGTCAAAATTATTTTCAAGATCAAATTGATGTCAATTTCAAAATGTTAGAACTAAATTGATGTCAAAAAAATTTTTAGGACCAAATTAATATCATCTTTAAAATATTAGAAGTAAAAAGGTTATTTACTCTTTTTATTTTTATTTGTTCTTTTATTATCCAAGGTGATTGCATAAGAATTAAGAAAGTTATAAATAGCTTCAATTATAAGGGGAAAAAATGACTTTCTTATAACTAAATTAGCCTTTATTTAAATATTCAAAACATTATTATCACTCCATTAATTCTTTCACTTCTTAATACCAAAAATAAAGTTAAAAAACTAATATTTTATTAATTTATTAAAGAGACAAATAATTAAAATAAAAAACTAAAATGACGGATAAAAGCACATAAAAGTAATTCAATATTAAATAATAAAATTTTGATAAAACCAAAATTATTGGCCTTCTTTTCTAATAATATAGATAAGTCAACAAAGAGTGACTCAAATTTTAGGGAAATAACTTTTATGAAGAGACTATACAACTCCAACAATCGAACGAGAATTAATCTTATGAACTGTTCAAATTATCCGAACACGTAAAAGATACCTCTTATTCTTTTTTTAAAAAAAATAGTAATTAAGTAGGCCTTAGTTGAGCAAATGAGAGACTTTGCAATGTTAACGATTCGAGCTCATGTAAAAGCACTTATGAGAAATAGCAATTTCGATATTTCAAGTGTATATTTATATCAAATCCAAAAGACAAATAAAAAGAAAAGAAAGAAAGTTAATTAATCAATCTCAACCTTGTCTTCTCAATTTGCAGAAGATAAGAAAATGCATAGCCGGAGCGAACTTTCACCAAAGGAAAAAAAAAATAGATAGCCCCAAGGATCAAGAAACTATGCCCGGATATGATGCTTAAAAACACACGAAAGAATAAATTATTTATCAACGGTTCAAGCTTTAGCCATTTTTTCTAAGAAAAGAATAAAATGAAAATTCCCTTCACAATTCAACAAGTGGGGCCATTCTTGAGTGACTTCATACCCTCCTCCTCCTAGTGGACGATCCGTACACTATGTCACTTTTGTTTAATTAACTTGTACTATAAATTTCTTCTCCTTCTTCAACCCCAAGATTACAAAGACACAAACAACCAAACCCACACTCAAGGCAAGGTAGAATAGATAATCTGTGCAGTTTTCTGTGCAGAAAAGGCCTTCAAGTGCAAGCAACTCCAGCATGGATGCAGCAGCAGGTTCAGCTGGTTTCAAAAACATTTCTTCTCCCATTCCCTGCCTCTTTGGTGGCCTAGCTTTCATGCTTGGAGTCATAGCTGTAGCATTACTTATCCTAGCTTGTTCTTATCGTAATCAACATTCCTCATCTACCTCACAAGGCAATGAAGAGAAACCATCCAAGACAACGGAAATAGAAGTAGATAATTCGGAGCCTAATATTGTTGTCATAATGGCTGGAGATAGCAACCCCACATATTTGGCCAAGCCTGTGTCATCCACATGCCACACTGAAGAATCAGTTCAGAAGTAACTCAGGATCAGAGTCGCCAGAGACATACAGAGGGAAAATAGAGAACATGGGGGAAAAAAAAAAAAGGAAAATATATATTATCTTACTGTTTAAGTTTTCTGTTTTCTTGATGATCTGTTTTTCTTGTCCATATATATAGATACGTTTTTGTACTCTGAACTCAAGCAAAATTGTAAATTGAAGAGTAGAAATGACAGTTTTTAGATGTTGCTTCTACCTTCTTTTCTATCTCTAGCTATCTCTCTCTCTTTTTATATGTTATTAATCCAGAGAGTATACTCTTTTTCATCCATGTGATTGTTCAAAAAGTTAGTTTTACGCTTGAATTTTAAACAACAAGCTTATATACAACATCCTTAATTATCAAAAAAAATTAAAAAAAACTTATTTACAACATAACTAGCTGAGGCTTTTATATATATATATATATATATAGGAACACTTGGATTAATTCTCATTTCTCATTCAGTACCGACATTAAGAGGATGGTTTCAGTGAGTCAATTAAAAGTACCGTGTTCTGAGCCATAATTAATCTCATCGAAGGTTGCCTACACCGAAAGTAAACCGAGTTACATGATCATTGGAAGGGAAGAGGCAAAGTAGGGTGAGACAGTGCATCTAAAAGATTTAATTGTTCTCAACATCTCATTGGATCAAATGTTCCTAACTTCCTATGTAGTTGGCTTATTCTATACATGATCAATCTAATTAATTCACATATGGAGTGCTCGAGCTTACATGTTAGCTTGCGTAAGTGAAAGAGTTTCCTGTTTGTGTTGCCCCAACATGTCCTAGGAAAAGAAAAGAATTTTGGATTTTATTAGAATGAATATATTTAATAATAATCTTGGTTTATTTAGTTAGAGATTTTTATTTCAAAACAAAGAGAGAAACGTGGGAAATTAATTTGTACTTCTGATATTTGAATATTAGGGTTTTGGTATAAATTTTATTTTATTCTAATTTTATTGTTCAATTTATTTACTTAATAAAATAGAAAACGGTATATAACATTATTTTTATGAGAAATAAATTTCATTAATAAGCAAATCTAACAACACTTGTAAATAGAAAAAGAATATTAGGTCTAAATTTAATAAAAAATAAATGCATTTTATATTTTGAGCTAACCAATGGTTACCCCTTATTTAAAGACTATCAATTTCTAAGCATATTTTATATTGGAAATTAATATGAATAATGATGTACCTTAAAGAATATATTATGCCTTCTTTCAAATTAGATCTTAACATTTCTATCATCTCGTCTCTATATGGAGAAATCAAAATATCTATAAAAGGGATCACAAAAACACCCACAATAAGGACCACTAAAACTCCAACATAGGGAGTAACAAAAAGAAAGCAAAAGATACAAAATTTTAAACAACAAAAAGAAAAAGAAGCGAAAGGTTTGTCATAAAAAAAAAAAAAATAGAGTCCTCTCAACAATACTCATGGGAGGAGGCCGGATAAAGAAAAGAGAGAATAAAGTTAGGGTAGAAGACATTTATACTTAGTTTTATGAAATGATCCAGAACATAATATAAGACAATAATAGAATTATCTCCCAAGTTATTCTAGTAGCCAGCAGATCTATGTGGAAAACTCATGTTAGTCATCAATGAAAACATGCGCTCTCCTAAGGGGATCAATTCATATGGTCAGTCATTTATTCATGTATTATTGTAACTTGAGTTCAATTTCTGAATTAAAAAAAAAAAAAAGCCTGTAGTCTGTTGTTCCTATTATTAAGAATCTTTTATCATCCAATTAATCCATTGCGGAGGTCCACAGGATTGATGATTGTTGCCCGTCACATTAAACCCTTCAAGCTTACGAGAACATTCTAATGTGCAGTATGTGGATTGTATCATATGAAACAAATTGTGACATGTTATAAAGTATTCGATTAACTTTAAGGTTTAATTACAAGAATTAAATAAAGTCGACAAAACAAATTTTAGATCTGATTTCTGTACCTAAAATTAAATTATCTAGAAATTATTTTTATTTTAAGAATTCTTATGCAATTTTCGAGTAAAAATAGTGGTTAGATAAAAAAATTTCCAAAGTAATGATTCTAAAATTTAAATATTTGACATTATAAGTAAAGTTAATCTAGAATCACACTTTATTTCTAAGAGTTTAATTGGTATGTACTGACAATATAAAATAGATTTACATTATCAGCCAATAGAAATAATAGAAAGTGAGAAATCATGGTAGACCCCTCATTATAATGGGTGGTTATTTATTTGAGTTGGCATTTTCTATTATTTCTATTGGTTGATAGTGTAAATTAACCACATTTAGATATCTACAAATATTATTTATAAAGAGACTTGTGGCATATTTGGACTCTAAAATAGAATTACTTTGTCTCATTTTACAATTTTTTAAAAAATTATATTTTTACTAACATGATTTAAAAAAGAAAATTAATATTTAAAAGGTATAAAATCTTTTAAATATTTGATATATTAAAATGAAAAATTTTACCTGTTGTAACAGATACATAGCAGATTGTTAACAAAACTCAAAACTTCAAAATCAATTTTCACTCTTAAGAGTAATTAATGTCTAATAACGAACTGTAAATCTAATAATTAAATAAGAGAAATTTGCTAGCATGTGAAATTGTCTTTTTTCGAATTCTCCATTGCTTTTGCAAATCACGCAGCAAAACTATAATTTATCAATCCTATCAAAAATATTTTGAGAGAATTTTAACTTATGCATAAGAGCATGCAACTTACCTAGTGAACTTTGAACGACGTTTAAAAGCAAGGTAGATTTATGCGTACACAGAGTTCAGAGAAGAAATAAGAGTGTGTTTGTTTAGAATTTTTTAGATAAAAAATCACTTTTTTTTATCAAAAATAATTAGTTTTCGTATATTTTGATAATTTTTTAAAAATAATTAAATTCTCAAAAAAAAAAAATATTTTCAATTTTTTTTAGAAGCTAAAAAGAATAGCTTCTAAAAAAATTAATTTTTATCTTTTTTAATTATATATAAAATTTAAACTTTAAAATATCTTTTTTTAAAAATTGAAATATACAAACTTTAAATACAAGATGAAGGTAGAATATTTTTTGGATAAAGCCCACTGGTTTTTCAGGAACTATATATTAACAAAAATTTGACTATTATTATAGAGGTCCTACAAGGTGCTTTAGATCTCCCGGAAGGGATTTTTCCATTTTCGAGTCTCATATCCAAAATACCTAACTAAGGGGTCAAAACACCTATCCTCTTTGACCAACCCCATATCGGTGGATGAAGATAGAATATAACATGAAGTAGTAAATACACTAAATATGCTTTTGCCAATTTGCAAACTTCTATTTTGAATGTAGAATTTTGACAAAAATTTTTCGCACCATTTGCAGCCAGACTAATTTCTTTTATGAGGAAGAAAGCATTGGTTAACAAACCAAGTCCAAAAATTTTTGCTTCATTATATTTATTACTTGAAACAATTAGTTTTATGAATATTTTTATTTTTTAACTAACAGTTAACAATTTTTTTTTTTTAACTACGATGATATTGATTTATATCATATCATATCATATAATAAATAAAACAGAACAAGAGAAATCTTTATTCTAATGATAAATAAAAATTTCTCAACCCATAAACCATTTTGACTTAAATTGATAGATCTCATAGAAACATTGCACTCCGGCGTTGATTTGGCGTCTCGAAAGTGCGTGTATATTAGGCACAGCTAATAATGGCAGAACCAAAACAATTTCAGCATTGCTGTTGAGCAGAAAGCCGGACTTATAAAGATTTGGTTTTATAATATCGAGAGTGCAAATTAGTCTAAGGTGAGAGAATTTGCACCTCCACGTAATTCCCCTTTTGTAATGGGAAACAGGTGAGAAGCACCATTTCTATTCCAATGTCCCAAATATAGGTTTCACATTTTTCTTTATTTATATATTACAATTTGAAACCCAGCATAATATATTTTTTAATAAAAATATAGTATATGTATATTATAAGAATAATTTTTATGTACCGACACCATAAAATATTTTACAATATTATTTAATAAAAATTTAGAAAATTATTAATATGATTTATTTCTTTATAATTATTCATTATGATTTGACAATATTTAGGACATCAAAATTAATCGCTTATTTCATATTATTATAGATATGTAATTATATTTATGGTTAAAACTAATTTTGGGTCTCAACACATGTTTTGCATTTTGGTTTTAGTTTTTATACTAAAAAAGTTTTGGTTTAGATTCCTATAATAGTATTGAATTAATTTTTGTCATTAGATATTACTAAATAGTATTATTTTTTCTAATATAGCTAACGAGAATTGACATGGGACATGTTAGAATTTGGTTGAGGTCGTTTCAAGACTAAACATGGTCATTTTGATGCTATTTCAATAATTTTTCTATTTTTGACAAAAAGTCATTTCAGGCCTGGAAAGATTATTTGAGGATTACATTAACAATATACCATGTCTATATATATCAAATCATGTTAGCTACGTTAGCAAAAATTAATATTATCTAGTAATTTTCTAACAATAGAGACTAACTCCTTAACGAATTATTGTTATAGAATTTAAACCAAAACTTTTTAGTAAAAGGACTAAATGAGACACATGCAGAAACCAAAAGTGATTTTAACCAATATTTATTTATACTAAATTTAATATACAGTATCTTATATAATATTTGTATAGTATAAGTTTACAAGACATTTTCCTTTTCTCATTTTGGTTTGATATTGAATGATAATTGTGATGTATGTAAACATATGGTGTTGATATATCATTTTAACAATTAATCTAAAAATATTTCTAATTCAAAAATTTTACTTATAATGGTATGAGTTGTAATTTATACAACATTCAGGAACTATTTAATACATGTAAGTACAATTTTGAATTAGAAGAATTTTATGCACATCAATTAAGAGGATTTTGTTGTGAAAATAATATTAAAGAGAATAGAGAAAGAAGAGAAGAAGAATAGATAGAGTAAGAATTCAAAAAATAAATGCTATCATTGTGACGTGAAAGACCATTCGTCATACACTTCTTTCCTATGCCAAAACATTTGGTTAATATTTATCAAGTATCATTAGTAGAGAATAAGAAAAAGACATAAGCAAATTTTGTCTTTGAAGGTACTTACCTAACCATGGCATGATTGCTTGAAGTATCTTCAAAAACAAAATTTGCTTCTATCTTTTTTTCATTCTCTTTTAATGATACTTGATAAAAATCAACTAAAATGTCTTGGTGTATGACAAGTACATGACCCATTCGCTTTTCACACTATAGTGACATCATTTATTCTTTAAATTCTTACTCTGTCTATTCTTCTTCTCTTCTTTGTTTTCTCACTTCTAGTGTGACTTGTTCTTATAAGAAGAGCAAGGAGTACAAATGAGGGTAACCTTTCTTCCTACCTCAATCGTGTTTTGATTAGAACCTCAACCTTTGCCACTTCTGAGGTAATAATTTATAGCATTTGCTTTGGGAAATGGACCAAAGCCAATTGGGAAGGATTCTTGATTTTTCATGAGCAATTCATTGCTTTGTTCAGCTAAAAGAAGGCATGAAATCAATTCAAAAAATTTTGTAAAAGCCAACAAGGGCAGGCATAGTTGGTTAAGTTTGGCTCATATCCTACAATGGCATAGGTTCAAATCCTATTGATCGATGTGAGGAGGACCTCATTGGTGGTGTGAAATGTAATCCTTCCCAAAAATCCTCGAAGAGATTGGGGTAGTGGGATACTGATGCTTACCCCTACCTAAGCTATTGTTTCACAAAAAAAGAAAATGCAAAATTGTAAATCCCTTTTCTCAAAACTATTATTGTAGGAGACAATCAAAGCATGAAAAATCGAGAATGTTTTTTCTAATAAACTTCTATAAGTAATATTCTCCCCACATATATAATTGCAATTGAGAGGTGATTTTAAACATTGCGTAATTGTATTCACTTATAGATCTAAAATTTTGCAACCACTAACGCATCCAATCATAATTGACTTTTGGAAGGATTACGTACCCTTTTTTGGTGGTCATATCTATCCTTGAAGCTCCTCCAAAGATCTATAGGATCTTTGTATTCATATTTTAAGCCTTCATAAATATGACAACAAAGGAAAATCATTGCTTTTGTGTGATCCTTCAAGGATGCAATGTTTCTTTGTTTAATGATATCTTCAAGACCTATTAAATTAAAATGAATTTCCACATCTAAAACCCAAGACAAATAGTTCTTTTCAGAAAATTGGAAAGACTTGACATGGTTAGAATGTTTTTCCTCAAGTCTTCTCCTTAACTTCAATGATAGAGCTTCCATGCTAATAATGTGTTGTAAAAATAATAGTAAAGAGAATAGAGAAGTATAAATGAGTGAGGGAATTCTATTATCGATTTTTTTAATAGTTGAAATACCTAAAAAGCTATTTATAATCAAAAGGTGAAAAATAGAAGATCATATCAAATTAAGATAAAATAATAGATTCTATCTAATCAAATCTTAATTAACTCAAAATAATAATATTTTTTATCTAATTAAATCTTAACAAATAAGAATAAGAACAATCACATCTATATATATTCAAATAATATTTCACACCAGAATTAGCATTTCTCTAAACATATACACTCAAAAGTCGTTTCCTTAGCGTTATGATTATGGCCACCTTGGATCGAAAGACTGAATCCAACGATCTGGCATGGCCAATGAACACATGTTATTGTCATCGTTCTGCATCAATTCAAAATCTACAGTGAGAACAAAGGATTCGGGAAGTCACATCCACGCATATATCGGAAGACACACGCTACCTGTAGGCCCTGCAAATCAGCAGACGTACATCTTGCTGTATAAGATTCGAGTCCAGAGATACATATCTGTACAGATAGACGGTGAAAGAATAACAGAAAAGCTAATTGATGAACCAAGCTTGTCGTCAAACGTTCATACTTGAGAGTCCTTTCAGTTTTAAACCCGCTAGATGGTAGAATAATATTTTCTTTTATATTTAAAACCATTAATACCAGCATCTTTGTAAATTACTCTCTCTTTTTACAATATCAATTATTTTTGGGATTACACACATATTAATAAAGGTAGTGAATTACTTTGATATTCTCTTTATTTATTTGTATAAGTGTCCTTTAAAATTTTTACACAAAAATTAAAAGTATCATTTAATGAGGTCAAATATACATATATATGACTTAATTTGACTAATTTATCCATTATCTCTCCTCATTAATTGTAGTTAACAGATTTAGTTGATGTAATAATAGATGAAGGTAAATTTAGAAAAACCAATAAATTAATATACTTCTTAAGTCTTTTTTAAATAGATACTTATAAATGAATAGAGAGAGTAATGATAAAAGATAAGCTAAATTTACTTACTCCTTCCACTTTTAGTTGTCCATTTTTTTTTTTTTTTTAAATCTGTCCAATATTTCTCTGTTATTTGAGAATTTTAAAGGGGCATTAATTATTTTTTATTTTCAGTTTTATCCTTATCATCTTTAGTATGGTAAAACCACTAATTCACAATTAGTTATTTATTTTTCTGACCTTATTATGTCACATTTTTGTCTTGCTCGAAAAGAAGGAATCTAAGAAGAGCTTTTTAAGTGAATAAGGTGAAGGTCCACATTATGGAAGGGGGAAAATGTAAAATTAATATATAATTATTAAATAGTATAACTATACTTAAAGTTATACAGGTGTAATTTGGTTATGGTATTTTTTTAAAAAATAATGGGCAAAATCAATTTATTGTCCAAATTAACATTTCGCATCCTTAATTAGATTAAAAATTAGCTTTTATTAGGGCAGGTTAACATTTAACTAAGAAAATTATTTATTAATATATTTTTAAATAAGTTATATTAACTTCCTATTTCCATTTTAAATTAAATTTGGTTAGTGAACATAAATTTTCATATATAATATTTGAGGTAACAATTTTCATACTTAGTTTTCAAACATACAAACATTACGTCTGGTAATTGCCTTTTTTTAATGAGAAGTAATCATCTTTTTGTGTTTTATAAAAAAACTGTTTCAAAATTTTTTTGATTATAATCTATATTTAAAAAAAAATATTAATCTAAATGCGCACTTAAGTTTACCCTTAGTGCATATTTGGATAAGCTTTTTAAGATTTAAAACATTTTATAATAAAAAATTTCTTAAGATTGCCTTTTAAAGATACATATAATTACATCTTAAAATTACCTTTGACTTGTAGCTACATGAAAGAATTTAAAAATAAATAAATAAATAAGTAAAAAGAAGACAGAAGTAGACATGGCGTTGAAATTAGCTTCGTCCGTTTCGAATCTCGCCGACTATTGTCAGACACGCAAAACCCCCCACCACTTCCTCGTAGCATCCTGGTGCCGCAACTTTCCAGGCAACTGCAACTAAACAAATGAGCCAATTGACATTTCCATTGGCATAGATTCCTTCTTAGTTAAGAAGGCTTCTGCCGATTTATGTAGCAGATCCATGAAGTATGAACACAAGAATAGGAGAAATATGAATCCTAAGATTCTTAAGAGGAATTCTTTTAGATATGGAATGGATCTTTAACCAACAAGACAATTTGTCTACATGATTTTTGTGATGCTGATTGGACTATTATATAAGCAAACATGGTTTCAAATTGCGATTTGCATTACGTGATGCGGCCGCAATATTGCGATTCTTGATCGTCAATCCGCATCACACCGCAATTGCAATGTTTCACCTATTCATATAAATTGACCGCATCAAAACCGCATGAACGCATCAGATCGAACAAATGCAACGAGTTTAATTTCAAGTGGCAAATTAAAAAAAAAATTCACACCACAACAACTGCAATGCGCATCGCGATATACGCAATATCCGCAATCGCAACAATATGACGCGACTGCATCCGCAGCTGCAACCGCAATTAAAAACATAAACCAAATGTCAACCCTCTGGTTCCTAGGTCCATTTAGTTAATTTCTTAATATTGTTCCAAGAAGCAATGAATGGTGGCAAAATCTAATAAAGAAGCTGCTGAACACCAAAGCCATGTCAACACTGCAAATGAGTTAACTTGGATGTACGGTCCCTCATGAAGGAACTGCATGTTCCAAATGCAACTCCCATCATTTACTATGATAATCTCAGCATAATACTTTTGTCCCACACTCTAGCTCTTCATATCAGAACTAGACACCTGAAGGCTTGTTCTTTGTTAGAGAAATGTGCTGCAGAAGTTATTAAAATTAATGATCGGTTAGTTCGTATAAATTTTCAAGTAATTGTACCCAAAATAAAAGAAAAATCAATGGTCAGAGCGATACGATTGTAAATTTGATCATCATCATATTAATCACTGTTTTAGTGTTTTTTTTTGTTCAAACAAATTTTCATTAATTAATAAACAAAGACATATCTGCCTTGTTGTTTTGAGTAATGGTATTATAATTTTGAGTTCGCCATAAATCTTATTTATGGTAAGATCTCAACTATTTAAAATATAATTTATAATTTATAATTATAATATATAAATATTATAAAAATCACTTATTAATATATTACTATATACTGGATTCACCATAATCTCAAGCCTATATTATTATTTTTCTTTTGTTTTTGCTCTTCCATTCACTGTTAGAATGTCTGGTAGGTTATCTACTTATCTTCTTCGGACCAAAACCGAACTTGCCAAAATTTTTAAGCTTATGAAGATGGACATGACCACCATCTTTTTTTAATTTTTGTATATAGGAGGGCAAAAAGGCTAATTCGGCTACATTTTTTTGCGTGATAAATTTAGCCTATTTCACCCACATTTTTTGGCTTTTTTTTCCCTCTTGATTGGCAATAATTTGTCTCTTATTTTGTTTTTTAATAACTTGCCAATATTGCATTGAAAAGACGGAAAAGAAGAGAGGAAAAAGGATGAAAGATTTCCCTTCAAATACAATAACATCATTACAAGGTATCAATAAATTAATCTCATCAATTAATGCCACTGATTTTTATGTATTATTTACTTTCGTAGTGCTACACCAAACATTATCCAATTTAATTAGTACATGATCTAATGCGATATTCGGGGCATATTAATCGCGCCGCGTCGCATACTCACAGTGCATACGTAAAACATTTCATTTTCAGCCATGCTCGGACAGAGTGGCGAATGTGTATAGATATAATTTCTTTTGTGGATTGGATTGATTTAGTTCGAATTTGAGGATGTTATCACAAACCTACAATATACCTTTTCAAAATAATTTCCTTACACTCACATTCATGGACATGTAGAGGAAGAGGAGCTTTTTATTCACAATTGCATTGATTCTATTCTCATATATATTCAAACTTACAAGGTTGTGGCCTTTATATAGGCATCACTAGATGAATATAATATAATATAGCTTCCTCAATCTAAAAGCAAAAACTGCAAATTACTACACTTGAATCAGCTTGAATCTTCTATTCAAAGGTGGTGGTCAACATTCCTCATACATCATGAGACTTCTACTTCCAGCAGCATCAATGCAAGGCGGTGGTAATTGCACAAATGAAAGCCGTAATTATCCTCCACTTGATAACATCAAATGAGTTGGCAAGATAAATTTTACAACTATCCTTTGACTTTTCAAATCTTGATTAAGAAACAACTTGGTAAGCTTATCAACTTGGATGCAATTGGCCTTCAATTTGGCCACAAATTCTTCAACTTGGACTCATGAAACTTCTAGTGGATAAGTGAGCTTTATTGGATAAGCTTGGTTTAACAATTTCTAACATTGTCTCCCTTGAACCAAGCTTGTAGAATTAATCATTCCAAGCATCTTCTTTAACTTGTAAAATATCTCAACCTTCAAAGGTTTTGTAAAAATATTTGCTACTTGTTCTTCAATAGGGTAGTAATCAATCAACACTTCTTTTTCATTCACCAATTCCCGAATTTTGTGGAATCGGATGTCTATGTGCTTGGACCTCCCATGAAACACTGGATTTTTGCAAAGTGCAATAGCTGATTTGTTATCACAATATATAGTTGTAGGAGTATTCTGCTTCTGGTTCAATGCTTCAAGAATTCTCCTTAACCACACCGCCTATGTAGCACAACTTGTAGCTACTATATATTCTGCTTCTGCTCTAGAAAGTGCAACAATTGGTTGTTTCTTTGATGACCATGACATTGCGCCTGATCCCATATGAAAAACATACCGTGAAGTACTCTTTCTTGTTTCTACATCACCAGCCCAATCACTATCTGCGTATCTAATAAGCTTCATATCTTCAGTATTCTCATAAATAATTCCATCATTCAGAGTACCTTTAATATATCAAAGAATTTTTTTTGTTGCTTGTAAATGATAAGCACGCGGCTCTTTCATAAATCAGCTAAGTAATTCATCTCCAAAAACAATATTTGGCCTAGTTGAGTCAAATATCTCAGATTTCCAATCAAACTCTTATAATAGGTGGGATCTATAGCTCTTTTTTTATCTTCCCTTATCAGCTTCAACTTTTCTTCAATCGGAGTAGACACTGGCTTTGAATTCTCTATTTGAAATCTCTTCAAAATATCACTAGCATATTTCTTTTGAGAAAGAAAAATTCTATCATTCTTCTGAACAACTTCAATGCCAAGAAAATAAGACATCAAGCCCATGTCCGTCATTTCAAAATGTTTCACCATAGCCTCCTTGAATTCTGCAATCATCTTCAAATTATTGCTACTGAAAATCAAGTCATCAACATAAAGGCACACGATCAAAATATCACCACGTTCAATGAACTTAATATATAGAGTATGCTCATATGGACATCTCTAAAAACCGTTCTCAATAAAATAGGAGTCAATTTTTCTGTACCACGCTCTTGATGCCTGTTTTAAGCCATATAGTGCTTTCTTCAATCTATAAATTTTATCTTCGACTCTAGGGATCACATAACCTTCAGGCTACTCAACATATACTTCTTCTTCTAGATTACTATTCAGAAATGTTGACTTAACATCCATCTAATATATCTTTCACTTATTTTGAGCAGAAAGAGAAATAATCATTCGTCTAATCTGGCAATTGGTGCAAATACTTCAAAATAATCAATACCTGGCTTTTGCTTGTACCCCTTTGCAACTGATATGGCTTTAAAATGATCAATCTCACCATTAGGCTTATACTTTGTCTTATAAACCCATTTCACTTCAATCGGCTTATTATCTGCAGGCAAATCAATTAGCTCCCATGTATCATTCTTCTCAGTAATGTGAATTTTTTCATCCATGGCTTTCCTCCAATTTTCATCATTAGACGCTTCTTCAAAATTCACCGGTTCACAATCTGCAAATAAAGCAAAGTTGACGATCTCTTCGTTAGAGAGATCATTATCATTGCTCACAACATAATCTTCCAATCTAGCTAGTGGCCTATGATTTCTCTGAGGTCTTCTGGATGTTTCTTGTTAAATTGTTGTGCCTGCTTGTCCATCTTCCTCTTCATAATTATTTGGTATCACTATTGGCTGCTTCTCAGCTTTGGAGGATCAGTCCCATATTCCTTCTTCATCAAACGTCACGTCTCTGCTAATGATCACTTTCTTTGTTTCTAGATTATACAACTTGCATGCCTTTGAATCTGTGCTGTAACTAATAAAAATACATTTTTTGCCTTTATTATCTAATTTATTCCTTAGTTGATCTAGAACATAGGCATAAGCAATACACCTAAAAACTCTGAAATGACGAATTGATGGTTTCCTTCCACTCCAAGTTTCTTCGGGAGTCTTATCACGAATACTTCTTGTTGGACACCTGTTCAAAATATAGACTACAGTAGCACCTATTTCTGCCCAAAATTCTTTTGGCAATTGTTTAGACTTTAGCATGCATCTAACCATGTCCATGATAGTTTTGTTCTTTCTTTCAACTACTCTATTCTGCTGAGGAGTATATCTAGTTGTCAATTGGTGTTGAATTCCATGCTGCTTGAAGAAATCTACACAAGCAAGATATACTTGCCCTCTGTTTGTACTCAAAATCTTTATTCTACAGTCACTTTGTTCCTCCTCAAATGTCTTGAATGCCTTGAAGGCATCACAAGCCTCTGATTTCTGCTTTAGAAAATACACCCAAGTTTTTCTGCTAAAGTCATCAATAAACATAATAGAATATCTGCTGCCACCATTAGATGGACTCAATAGTGCACAAATCTAAGTGCACGATTTCCATCAACTTTCTCGCTCTCCATGATTTTGCAACAGGAAATGTTTCTCTATGCTTCTTTCCTAATTGACAAGTCTCGCATACACAATTAGGAATATGAACAATTGGCAAACTAGAGACAAGTTGTTTTCTTGCTAAATAATTCAACCCAGAAAAATGACAATGCCCAAAATGCATATACCACAGCGAATTATCATCAGGTATCATAGATCTCAAGAAAGAAAACTTATCATGTTGAATTTTTAATGGGAAAAGATGACTTGGAGTCATTTTCACCTTAGCAATGGATCTGTCATTCTTGTCATACATGGTGCAGTATCCTTGATGAATCTGCATATCATATCCTTTATCTGACAACTGTCCCATACACAACAAATTATGATGAAGGCTAGGAGTGTAAAATACATTAGAAATAGAGTTGTGAGAGCCATCTTTCAATCTAATTGATATCGGACCTTTTCCCAAAATAGGAATATCTGTATTGTTGCCAAATCTCACTGATGATTTTTCTGATTCATCTAGTGAGGAAAATAATTCCTTTTTGCCACACATATGATTACTACAACTAGTATCCAAATACCATGTATTTTCATCTCCAATACATGAATTGCTTGTCAAGAAGAAACTTTGATTAAAATTCTCACCAATATTTTGATACTGGTTGTCGGTAACATCTACTTGAGAGTTGAAGTTGTTTTGGTTCATGGATCTGAATCTGCAATCTGCAGCTCTGTGTCCATACTTTCCACACTGGAAGCAATTGAAATTGGTTCTTTCTTGGTTATAGTTGCCTCTTCCTCTTTCTCGACTTTGTGGTATGAAATTATTGCCTCTTCCTTGATTAAAATTATTACCATGACCTCTTCCTCTGAAGCTTCCTCTGCCTCTGCCTCTGCCTCGATTGTTGTAGCCACGACCACTTCCTTCTCGAACATGACTTGATTCGGTATCATTAGTTAAATTCACCCGACTCTTCAAGGCTTCTTCTGTTGGTTTTTCTGTTTTCTCTAAAATTCTGCTAACATGACTTTCTATGCTTCCCTGCAACTCTACAATTGTCATCATATCTATATCATGGGACTCTAAAATCGTAGTCACCACATGATCATACTTTATTGGCATGGTACGGAGAATTTTCTCCACTACCTTGCTATTTGGAATCTCTTCTCCATAGACTCTCATCTATTGACAAAATCAGTAACACGAAAAAAATATTGCTCAACAGTTTCTGAGCTAGACATCTCATACCTTTCATACTCTCTACATAAAGATTGCAAATTAGATTTCTCAGCCTTATTAACACCTTTGTAAGATAGCGTCAAAATGCTCCATGCTTCTTTAGCAATTTTGGCGTTAGCAATTTTGCCAAACACTGAATAATCTACACCTTGATGAATTTGAGATAGCGCCAATTGATCTCATCTTTGAGCGGCAGCATCTGCTCCTTCTTGTAAACCTGGGTCAACAAGACTCCAAATATTGTGAGCCTTCAAGTGGGTAGATATCAAAATCTCCCAATAGTTATAATCTAATTTCCCATCTAACTTGGGACTTAACCAAACAATATTAAAATTGTTTGCCATGATAACTATCTGAAAAAAAAAACTGTATGAGAACTCTCTTATTTCTCACAAACTCTCTAAAACAAATTGGTGCTAAATAAATCTAGCTCTAATACCAATTGTCATCACAAACCTACAATATAACTTCTCAAAATAATTGTCTTACACTCACACTCATGGACATGTAGAGGAAGAGGAGCTTTTTATTCACAATCTCATTGATTCCATTCTCATATATATTCAAACGTACAAGGCTATGGCTTTTATATAGGCATCACTAGATGAATATAATATAACATAGCTTCCTCAATCTAAAAGCAAAAATTGCAAATTACTACACTTGAATAAGCTTGAATCTTCTATTCAAAGGCGGTGGTCAACATTCCTAATACATCATGAGACTTCTACTTCCAGCAGCATCAATGCAAGGTGATGGTAATTGCACAAATGAAAGACGTAATTATCCTCCACTTGATAACATCAAATGAGTTGGCAAGATAAATTTTACAACTATCCTTTGACTTTTCAAATCTTGATTAAAAAACAACTTGGCAAGCTTATCAACTTGGGTGCAATTGGTCTTCAATTTGGCCACTTCTTCAACTTGGATTCATGAAACTTCTAGTGGATAAATGAGCTTTATTGGATAAGCTTGGTTTAGCAATTTCTAACAGAGAAATAATAAAATTCTAAACCAATTAAATTTAATAATATTAATTTGGTTTGACTTTTAAATTTTTTTCAACAAATTGAACTAAACAAATCCGATTAAGTTGAGTTTGTTTGATTCAAGTCATTATGTTAAAATCAAAAATATAAATTTATATAACTTTTTATATGGTTTTATTTTTATGACAATTATTAATAATGTAAAACTTGATTATAATCTAATTTATAATATCATGAATAAGTAAATGTCATAAATAAAGGAGTGACTATTGCTATATCTTATTGTCTATTGCCACACCATTTTTGTTACTTTTATTTCAATATTCCTAAACTATCCTCAATTAAAAATTGGGTTTAACTTTTGTCTATAGTCACTTTCATATTCTAAATTATATTTAATAATTATACTAATTAATATTAAATACAAAAATAAAAATTTTTAATTTAATAATTTTAAAATAAAATTAGCCTTTTAAATCAAGTTCACACTAAGCCTAATTTATTTACAAACTAAACTAAAATATTTTTGTAATAGAATCCTGTTTAATATTTTTCCTAATACAATATTTCTATGATTTTTTGTGTGGCTAAGGATGGATCTAGAAACTAAAGATAGTATAGGTCAAAATAAATATTTAATATATAATAATTAAAAGGGTAAAACACAAATACCATCCATGAGATTCGTTAAAATTACACTAAACCTTAACTTACCTTAATATTGCACTCTACCTCATAAGTTTGAGGGTGAGTTAATAAAGTTTATAATTTTTTTTTCTAAATTTATCCGATTAATTAATTTGCATATTTTAAAAAGTTATATGTATATATTGTAATTTTTGCAACAATAAAAACAATTAAAAGATCAAAGAATGAAGTGAAATAAATATTTTTTTTGTCATATAATGTATATGTATGTTTTAAATATACATAAAGTTGTATTGAATTCATATATTTTGATTTATCAAATTGTAGCTTTGAATTCTTTATACTTTTAGAACGCTATATTTTTTGAACAGTAAAATGCTAAATTTCATACTTTTAAAAATTTAACAAAATGATATTTCTCAAATAAAAATAATCAAATATAATATAACACAAAATTTTAGTTAAGTTGAATAAAAATTATTCATTTTTTATAGGATTTTACATTTAATTTAATTAGTCTATATATATATATATATATATATATATATATATATATATATATATATATATATATATATATATATATATATATATATATATATTATATGTATTAAGATTTGTCTTTTATATTTTTTATTTGTCAAATTTTGTATTTAATACTAATTAGTATAATTAATAAATATGATTTTAAATATAAAAGTGGTAATAGATAAAAGTTAAATATAACTTCTAATTGAGGATATTTTGGGAATATCAAAACAAAAGCAATAAAAAATGTGTGGCAATAGATAATAAAGTGTGGCAATAGCCACTCCCCATAAATAAATGCAAAAAATTAAAAATAAGACTGATTTAATTACTAAAGCCAAAGTACAAAATTTTGAAACCTTAAAAATAAATTTAAAAAAATAATTGGTGACTGGATTTAGTGTTTGAGTTCTGAGTTAAAAATCATAATTTCAAGAATATAATCAATAATAATTAGTTTATTGTGAAGTCATATGGCTATCCAAACCAATCCAACCTTATTTTATAAATTTATTTTGAAATTTTGGATTCCTAGGGTATCCAATAAATACCCCTCATTAAACATGTCGTTTTCAGGACATTCTCAAGACATAAATAAGAAGAAAGTATCACGTCAAAATAATAATAATAATAATAATAATAATACAGTGTTGTCAAGGGTACGAGAAAATCTGTTGCCTTTGTTACCAAGACTAGTGATAGCATGCTGGCTTTGGTGTGTTTCTCTTTTTCTGTATCGAAAATGCTCGGATTTTGCAGGTTCTGATATGCAAAGTTTGTTTGGTGGGTCTTCAAGCAAATCTTTTGGTGGAATTATTGTGCAGGGATCACTTTGGTGTTGATAGCAGTTGTAGCCTTCTGACTTTTGAGTTGTTATTTTTTATACCTCATTGAGGTGTTTGGCGGGGGATGGTCTTAAACTGATTTTGGGGTATGGTTAATTGTAGTTTATCCTCTTGTATCATAAACCATGTGTACTTTATTTTCAATATTTTAAAAATGTGTAACTCCACACCCTACATTTTCATAATGTGCATTTTAGCCTATTTTATCGATTTTTTCATCAATTATAAACAAAAATACAGGGTGTTGGGTTGCATATTTTGGAAAGTTCAAGAGGTCAATTCACATATAATCCAAAAATTTAGAGAAGTATAGTACACTCATTTGGGGCCAAAGTGTATATTATAAAAATGTAGGGTGTCAGGATTGCATATTTTTAAAATGTTAAGGATAATATGCGCATGACGTATAATACAGAGGGATAAACTATGATTAACCCTTTGAGGTATTATTGGGTTTCTTTTTGTGGTTCATTTCTTATCTACCTTTGTACTCTCCTGTTTCTCACTCATTCTTAGATGAGCTGAGTGTTTTTCATATATTTATCTAAAACAAACAATAAATAAAGAAAGTATGTGACATTTTCAGGAGTTATTGCACGTTGTACACTAACAAGTAACACCCTTGAAACTTACATGTAAGTCTATCAAAATTAAGCTTTGAGACTTCAGAGTAATGACAATAAAATGGTGAGGGATTTATAACTCTCTTATCCATTTCTATATCTTTGTGTGCTAATTGTGTTGATAGCGGTAGGTATTTTAAGTTCTCAAATAAAGATTTTGACCATTTAAAGTCAGAATCATCAGTTTGATTGTACCTTCTTCGTGTTTACCACGTATGCGTTTGATTGATATATAGGTTTTCTTTCTTTTCGAATGAAATGCCTTAGCAACAACAAAATTAAATTCTTCTTTTGCTCCGAAGAAAAGTTGCCAAATTTTAAACGTAAGTCTTGGACAAATTAATTAGCTTAGATTGTTTGATTACTATAGTTAAATGAATTCAGGGTTTAGGGTGAAATCTTTCTTCTTATTTGTTTTACAGCAATTTCAGTCATAGATGAATTCTTCGTCAAACGCAAATTAAACTAATTATATTGATATAAAGATCACATTAAAGCCTCTGCCTCGTTATTTATCTTATTTTATACAATCCTTTTTCTTCACTTAATGGTGAAGAGACAACTTATCAATTCACAATTAGTCGGTTAAGAATAAGAAAAAATTTGTATAGATACGTGTAACAACATATGTTTAGACACAACTTTGTGGTACTAAAAAATACGTAAAGCTATTTCCATTTAATAAAGCTGATAGAACTCACTTTGTATTGTGAGTGTGATTAGAATATTAGAATTATATTTATGGAAAAATCTATCTGACAAAGAAACGCGTTAGTCGACGGTTGGCCTCTTCAGAATCTTTGCTAACTGTGGTAAAAAAAAGAAATAAATAAAGACACATATTTTCTCCCTTTAAGGAATGTTAAAAGAACTCATTTTATCTGAGATATCGCATGGACTTATCTATTATTAAAAATGATAACATTTTTATTTTAATTTTTTTTTATTTTTAATAGTAGGTGATAGATGAATCAATACATTATCTCAAGTGAAATAATTTGGTTTAGCATTTCTCTAATGTCCTGCATACGTAAGCAGCCTTCAACTTTCCAGGCCGTTGCAACTAAATAAGGAACCAGGTTCTTATTCCCATCCTCGTAGCTTCACATGTACCTAAAAGCCGAAAAATCATATGAATCATCTTTCATTTCATAATGAAAATAGTAGGCTAAATGTAGATAATAGTCACTTTATATAATGATAAGACACGTTATCTACAATAATGGACCCCAAATTAGTCTTGTAAAGAGTTGCAAAACATTGATTTAGTCTTTCGAAGTAATAAAAATGAGTCTTTCAAATACCAAATTGATGTTATACAATTTTTATGAGGAGCAATATTGGGTTTATCTCAATAGATATCATGCTATATCTTCACATAACATGACATACTAGACATTAGTTAACATTTTCTTCAAGGAAGCTAACATTTAGGTTAATATAAAATGAAAATTAATCTTCTAATAACCAAATTAATGTCAAGGCCAAATTGATGTCGCACATTTCTTTCTAGCACTAATTTGAGGTTTTACTCTAGTTCTCAAATAAAGATTTCAACCATTTTATTGAAGGAGTTTTGTTATTTAGACATAGGTTTTGGGGTATCCACCATCATAGGGGATTTGCACGCAAAATAACCGGAGACTTCATGTTCATGATTGGGAAATCGGGTAACTATAAATAATAAATGATAATACTGTCATTTAATTCTCTAATTATATATATGAATTCTCCATTTTTTTGCACATAAATGCCATCTAATGATAATATTTGTTAGAGTTTCATATCAATTAAAGATACTACTAAAATAACCTTTTTAGATTAAGTTATACCCTATCAATTCTAAAAATATCTTGCCACATTTGCATAATACGGGATACACAGGTTTTTTTTTTTTTGGCCCTTCCTTCCTGCTTTCTTTCTTTCTTTCTAAGAAATATCGCAGCACAGCAAAACTATATTCTTCTTTTGCCATAAAGAAAAGTTGCCGAATTTTAAACGTAAGTCTTCGACGCAATCATTGGCTTCAGATTGCTATAGTTAAAACTCAGATGAATTCAGGTGTTTAAGGTGAAGTCTTCCTACTATTTGTTTTACAACAAATTCAGTCATTGATAAGTACTTCGTTAAACACAAACCTGGATATTGATATATAGATAGATCACAGTAAAGCCTTAGCCACATTGTTTATCCGATTTGATTCATTTCTTTTTCAATATTTATTAATTAAGAGACAATTTACGATTCACAATGAGAAATTTTTAGAGATTATCCGAGCAAGAGGAAAAAAAAATTATATTATGTTCCATTCATAATTTAATAATTCAGTTTTGTGGTTATTATTAAGGGTGTGTTTGTTTTTTTGATACAAAAATATTTTTTATTAATTATATTTAGATAATTTTATAAAAATAATTAAAATATCAAAAAAATTTATTTTTAATTTTTTTATAAAAATAAAAAAATAATTTTTAAATTTTTTAGTTATATAAAAAATTTAAATTTTAAAATTATTCTTTAAAAAAGCTGAAAAAAATTCAGCCTAATTCTTGTTCCAATGCATTTTTGGTGTACTAAATGTGATGTTGAATGGTAAGTACAGCAGGGGATCACCCTTTTTTATTGTTGTGTCTCGTGTGTAAAGGGAAGAACGCGTGAGTCTGCTCTTTGCCAAACTTTGTTGACTATGGCCAAACGCTCGGAAAACACACTTCCTCCTGCTCCTCGTATTCTCCTGTTGCCTTCAACTTTCCAAGAAGCTGCAAAACAATCAACAAAGTGATATCTCCATCCTCCTTTATTCCTACGTACCTAAAAGCTGGAAACTCATATGATATAACTTTCTAAAAAAAGATCTTTTTCTCATTTAAATATCTCAACTCATGACTCATGAGAGAAAGGAATGCTAAACAATATTCACATTGAAGAAATCCCGACGCGTAATATGCCTATATATATATATATATGGTTTGTTTGTCACAAATGACATAAGCAAATCCCAAAGTGTCTACGATCCAATATCTGGAGGTATTTACATTACGCCAACTTGACGTGCGTAGCACTGGCCATTGCAGCTCAATCTTCGTTCCAAAACAAAATCAATTTGACGTAAGAGATAGTTTCAGCGTTTCAATTCCCAGCCTTCTGCATACAGTTTGTTTATTTTGCTTATCTTCTTTTTGAATTTCATTGACTGTAGTTTGTTACTTTATTGTTGAAACCATGCCCATGAGCTTGCTCACGAACTTGGAGCGCGTTGAGGCACTACTCAATGCGCCAAACACCAATGTTAGTGCATCCAATAAAAGGTGGCACTCTGCCTTCGTGACCATCTATTGTTCTCGAGCCCTCGTGTCACACTTCACTCTCAACAAAACCAACAAAAGGAAACCAAAAACCCAACCCTCTCCATCTTTCACCGTGGTTGATTTAGATCCACAACAACCCTTTACCATTGATCAAACTTGTCTCACCGAGATTGTCAAAGAAAAAAACCTCGAGAGCCTTAAGAAACATGGTGGCGTCGAAGGGGTGGCCGCAGCACTCGAAACCGACATTGAGTATGGCATCAAAGGTGATGATGCTGAAGACGTTGCACGCCGACATCAAATGTTTGGTTCCAACACTTACCACAAACCCCCTTCCAAAGGCTTCTTTGATTTCGTTGTAGAAGCCTTCAAGGATGTCACCATTCTCATCCTTTTGGCTTGTGCAGCACTTTCTCTAGGCTTCGGCATTAAAGAGCATGGCCTCAGAGAAGGTTGGTATGATGGTGGAAGCATTTTTTTAGCCGTATTCATTGTCATTTCTATGTCTTCTTTAAGCAACTATAGGCAGAGCAGACAATTTGACAAGTTATCTCAAGTGAGCAATGATATACAAATTGACGTGGTGAGAAGCGGGAGGCGCCAACATATCTCAATCTTTGAGATCATTGTTGGTGATGTGGTTTGCTTGAAGATTGGTGATCAAGTCCCTGCAGATGGGTTATTCATAGATGGACATTCACTGAGAGTGGATGAGTCAAGCATGACAGGGGAGAGCGATCATGTTGAGGTTAACAGGAACCACCATCCATACTTGTTCTCTGGCACAAAGGTGGTTGATGGGTATGCCACGATGCTTGTTACGTCGGTCGGCATGAACACCATATGGGGACAAATGATGAGTTCGATTAGCCGCGATATTGACGAGCAAACCCCTTTGCAAGCACGGCTTAACAAGCTCACATCATCCATTGGGAAGGTTGGTTTGGCCGTGGCTTTTCTTGTCCTTGTTGTTTTGCTCATCCGTTACTTCACAGGGAACACAAAGGATGAGAATGGGGTCAGCGAGTTCAATGGAAGCAAGACCAAGTTTGGTGATGTAATGAATGCCGTTGTGGGAATTGTTTCTGATGCTGTCACCATTGTTGTTGTTGCAATACCGGAAGGTCTGCCACTAGCAGTGACGCTGACTCTGGCTTATTCAATGAAGAAAATGATGGTTGACCAAGCAATGGTGCGGAAGCTCTCAGCATGTGAGACCATGGGTTCTGCCACCACTATTTGTACTGACAAGACAGGCACACTCACACTCAACCAGATGGAAGTGACCAAGTTCTGGTTAGGCCTAGAACCTGTGTTGGAGCATGCCTACTCATCAGTTGCTCCATCTGTTCTTCAATTGATTCAAGAAGGAGTGGCTCTCAACACAACTGGCAGCGTGCACAAGTCCAAATCAGGTTCTGAGTTTTCAGGTAGCCCCACAGAAAAAGCAATCCTCTCTTGGGCTGTGTTGGAATTGGACATGGAGGTGGAGCGCTTGACAAAAAGCTGCACCATCCTTCAGGTTGAGACCTTCAGCTCAAAGAAGAAAAGGAGTGGGGTTTTGTTGAGAAGAAATGCAGACAACACAGTTAATGCACACTGGAAAGGAGCTGCTGAGATGGTGCTGAAAATGTGTTCAAGATACTATGATGCTTCTGGCATTGTGAAAGATCTTGACAGTGATAGTATGCTGAAATTTGAGCACATTATTCAAGGTATGGCAGCTACCAGTCTTCGTTGTATTGCTTTTGCTCATGTGGAAGTTTCAGAAGAAGAGCTTGAAGATGGAGAAGGCAACACTATGGTAAAAGATAATGGTCTAACATTGTTAGGACTTGTGGGAATTAAAGATCCATGCCGTCCGGGGGCGAAGAAAGCTGTGGAAGATTGCCAACAAGCCGGAGTAAATGTCAAAATGATCACAGGTGACAATGTTTTCACAGCAAAGGCTATAGCAACTGAATGTGGCATACTTAGGCCTAATCAGGACACCGATGGGGCAGTGGTGGAAGGAGAGGAATTTCGCAACTACACGCATGAAGAAAGATTGGAGAAAGTGGACAAAATCTGTGTGATGGCAAGATCCTCTCCATTCGACAAGCTTCTAATGGTTCAGTGCCTCAAACAGAAGGGCCATGTAGTTGCTGTCACTGGGGATGGCACAAATGATGCACCAGCACTCAAGGAAGCTGACATTGGACTTTCTATGGGGATTCAAGGCACTGAAGTGGCCAAGGAGAGCTCAGATATTGTCATATTGGATGACAATTTTGCATCTGTAGTCACAGTCTTGAGGTGGGGAAGATGTGTTTACAACAACATCCAGAAGTTCATCCAATTTCAATTGACAGTGAATGTTGCAGCACTTGCAATCAACTTTGTGGCAGCAGTGTCGGCAGGGGAAGTGCCACTCACAGCAGTGCAACTATTATGGGTGAACTTGATCATGGACACATTGGGTGCTTTGGCTCTTGCAACAGAGAAGCCTACCATGGAGTTGATGGACAAACCACCAGTTGGCAGAACCAAACCTCTTATCACTAACATCATGTGGAGGAATCTATTAGCCCAAGCTGTGTACCAGATAGCGGTTTTGCTGACCCTACAATTCAAAGGTGAGTCTATCTTTGGTGTGACATCAGGGGTGAATGACACATTGATTTTCAACACATTTGTTCTTTGCCAAGTGTTCAATGAGTTCAATGCAAGGAAGCTGGAGAAGAGGAATGTTTTCAAAGGCATACACAGGAGCAAGTTGTTCTTGGGGATTATTGGTGTGACAATAGTCCTTCAGGTTGTGATGGTTGAGTTTCTCAAGAAGTTTGCTGATACAGAGAGGCTAAATTGGGGGCAATGGGCTATTTGCATTGTTCTTGCTGCTTTCTCTTGGCCAATTGGTTGGATTGTGAAGTTGATACCAGTCCCAGATAAACCATTACTCGATTTTTTGAAAATGAAGACGAAGTGAAGAGTTGGACCATGGTTGACTTGGGAAGAAGATGGGGATTTAGGGCCGTTTGGTATGCCTGATAGTATAAGACCTGATAGGATAAGGGTTGATAGTATAAGACTTGATAGGATAAAACCTGATAAAAATTTAATACAATGCAATGTTTGGTATGTTATTGTATAAGATATTGTATTATATAAAATATAACCAAAAGAAGAGATTATAATAAATATAATTTTTAAATAGTTATCATAATTATTTTAGTTCTATTTTATTATATATAAAAATAATTTTATATTAAAAATTATTTATTTATTTATTTTTAATTTTTTTTTACAAATATAAAAAATATGAGAGAGAGAGAGAGAATGAAATAGAGATAGAGTTTTTATATATCAAAATCTAAATAGGCTTACTATCATATTCTTATATTTGGTTGTATTTTTTATTATATATAATTAAATTTATATTAAATATTATTATTTATATATTTTAATAATAAATTTTTATTCTTATATTTTTATTTTAGTTTGAATAATTATTTTATAATTTTTTTAAAAAAATATTTATTTATTATTAAATAATATTATTTTTATTTATATATTTTTATTTTTTATTATTTAGTTAATAATTAATTTTTTAATAAAATATATTAAAAAATAAAAAAGTGAAAGAACCCTTATACATTAAAAGTTTAATCAGCCTAATACTACTCCCTAGGCCATATTAAGTTATCCATCATTATAACGTATAAGGGAGGTTTGATGGATAAAATTATACAATACGTTGATTGCACCAAACAATGGATAAGATCATAACGCATTATATAACCTTATCCTATCATATCTAATACAGTATACCAAAGACCCCCTTAAAGCCACAAATCAGTCATCATCATGTAGATATGGAATCATTCTTTATTTATTTATTTATTTATTTATTTTTGATAGTGCATTCTATATTTGTATTTTACATTTATTTATTATTTTTCTAAAATAAAAATATGTATTCATCTATTCTTTAATCAAATTTACATTTGAATTACATCAGTTTTATTCAGAATAATCACGTTGAAAATATTTTAATAATATAATCTATATAATAATAATCCAAGCCAGATTAAAATACTATTATTATATTTTAGAGGTCGATTATATCGTTATAAAAAGACTTAATTGATTTTTTTTATCTCACTTCATTGAATAAATTGGAGCAGAGTAAGCATAATTTGATTATTTTGATGCAAAAGGTTAATTTGTCATTAATTACATTTTCAGAGATAAGACAGATAATTATTTCGTAAGATTATAGTTATTCAAATGATAATTTGGTAAAAATAAGTAGCGCAATATATAATAACTGATAAGCACCAGTAGAAAACTATCACACCGACGGCAAGTGAAACCTACTAGAATAAGTTCTTCCATAGGGCTAGAATCCACTTTAGTGATAAAATTGTCTCAAATCAACCTGTTATCCATTGTAACAATAAAAAAAATGACAACTTATTCAAGTCATGGATAAATGTATGTTAACAACAAAGATATATAGTTTGATGATCTTTTTATTATCGTTTTTGGTCTGAAAAATTAAAATTATCATAGTTTGATAACCACATTATCTATATGAGAATGATATTCGACTTATTAGTTCTATCTCTATACTCGTTTCCGTTATGGGTAATATCCATATATATATATATATATATATATATATATATATATATATATAGATTTTTTTGTCATTCTTACTTATTACTTTATTATTTATTAACGACTTGTGTCCTTATGACTCCACTACATACAACTATTCCAGTAGAGCTATTATTTTAGATTAAATGTAATTCTAATATACTTTTTTTTCACATTGTCATTTATTTTTATTTTGACATTTTATCTAATGAGTTAACAACACATAGAAATCAATTATATATAATTATAATAATTATCATTGATAAAGCAATTCACATAAGCATTTCTTCAAGTTAACACACAAATTAAATACCATAAAAAATAATAGGATATATGACGGAAAGCAAAGAAGAAATATTTAATTTAAGGGATATCATATATTTAAATAATTAAGAATGATTACATATAAAATGTATTTAGAGAGAAGGGTCACAATATTTTACATAATAGACTAAAATATCTTTAATAATAAAAGTTATAACAACCACTCAACGGTAATTAAATAAGCGTACATTATAAAATAATAGTCTTTTGCAAACTTTTTAATAAATTCATATATCTTAACTACAAAAAGAAAAAAAGTAATTCATTTCTATTAGCCACTCACTAAAAACTAACCACCACTCAATAAAAATCAATAGTTATTTACAAACATTTTATTAATAAAATAAAAAAGTTCATATAATCAAAATTGTTAGCCACTTGATTGAAATAAATTATAAGTTACAAAAAATAATAATTTTATGCATTACCTCATGTATCATTACAACCCACTCAATATCAAGTAATAATCACTACATAGACTTATTCGAATAATTGTTTTTTATTAATTGAGAGCAAATAATCACGTAAAAAATATAATAGTCATTCATAAACTTATCCTAAATTTCATCAGTTTTATGTAGACTTTCATTTATAATTTTAAGCCACTCCATGGAGACAAATAACCCCTAAAAAGGCAATAACCATTCACAACCTTTTTTTGACTAAATTTATATATTTAATATATAAATTTATTTATAACTGTTAGCCACTCATTAATAAATAATATTTATTTATGAATTTGTGTTTTGCTATTAAGTAAAATTTAGTAATAACTTCTTCTAAATGAAATTTATATAATTATTTTTAATTATTTAAGTATTTCTGTTTCTCAAAACTAACTCTTCTAATTATTTATTTTCATTAGAGATGACAAACATGTAAACTTGCCCTGTCTCGCTGTGAGTTAGTTTAAGAGTGCATTTATTTTAACTTTTAAGAAAAGTTATTTTTAAATTTAAATTTTATATATAGTTTAAAAAATTAAAAATTGATTTTTTTTTTAGAAATTACTTTTTTTCAGCTTTTTACAAAAAAAAAAGATGAAAATGGATTCTTTTAAAATTCTAATTATTTTTAAAAAATTATCTAAATATATAAAAAATAATTTTTTTATGAAAAAAATAATTTTTTAATAATAAAAAAATTCCAGACAAACACAACCTAAAAATAGACAAGTTGACGTGTCTCATAAAATTAAATGTGTTAAATGTCCTAAAGTTGTTAACCAACCCTGCTTTGTGATGGGATAGCAGTTTGGTAGATTAATGAGTCAAAAATAAAAGGATTAAATAAATATGCTAGTCTCTCAATTTTTTGAAAAAATTCAATTAGGTATCTATATAAAAGCTTGTAACCAACTCCTTGAATTTATAAAATATTTGTAATTGAGTTCTTGAACATAAATATATTTTAGAAATTAATTTTCATATATGTTAATTATGTTGGTAGTATAAAATAATTTTATATTATCAATGTAATAAAAAAAATTCTATTAATATAATTTTATTCTGTCAATATAATTTTATTTTGATTGTGTAAAATTATTTTATACTGTCAATATAATTTTATATTATCAATATATGAAAATTAATTTCCAAATATTAGAAAAATTCTATTAATATAATTTTACTTTATCAATATAATTTTATATTAATAATATAAAATTATTTTATACTGTCAGTATAATTTTATATTATCAATATATGAAAATTAACTTTTAAAAATCAAAAAAATTCTATCAATATAATTTTATCAATATTATTTTATATTATCAATGTAATTTTATATTATTAATATATAAAAATTAATTTTTAAAATATATCTAATCATATTTTTAAATTTTTTTAAAATTAGTATATTATTATAAGAGTTTAATTGAGGTACACTGACAGTGTAAAATTTTTTTATACTGTCATCTAATTAAAACCTTCTATTTGCATGATCATTCAAGTAGTGAGTGATTATATCAAAAATTTTTGCTGATATGATAATATATGATTGGATATCTGTGTAAAAAAATTTTATACTGATAATATATTCGAATTAAATCTTTTTTATAATATATCATAATACTATTTAATGCATTATAATTACAAAGGGCACTAAACACCTTACACCGCGGATCATAAAGCAGACAACGCTGGAAAAAGGATGAAAGATTTCCCTTCAAATAACATCGTTACAAGGTATCAATAAATTGATTTCATCAATTAATGCCACGGATTTTTATGTATCATTAACTTTCAAAGTGCTGCACCAAATAGATATATGTTATTTGGCCACTGTGTAGGTGACACATACGGTTGACACCGTATAAAAATAGAGAAAACGACAAAACGTAAAGTAGAAATAGAAAAGGGGGTAGACTCCGTAAAAGAGAAAGAGAAAAGGGGAGAGTGGGTGAAAAATTCAAAAACAGAGTGACAGAAACAAACACACCCGCGAAGCCAAACCCTTCTCTTCTCCATGGTCCTCACTCATGCTTATCTGAAACCCCTTCAGGCTACTTCTCTTCTCCATCGCCCTCACTCATGCTTCTGCAAACCCCTTCTCGCTGAATCGTAACTGCATCAGGCGGTCTCCTCGACATTATTCCTTCCCTTTCAAAGCATTGTAATGAAAAACAAAAAGAAACTCCCTTGATAGAAGACAAAGGAAACCGTAATCCCTTTCTTACTCACACCCGTGTCTACTCTCATGACTTGAGCTAGCAAAGCAGAACATTGACCACATGAGCCAATCGTGAACCAGTGGCGACTCAAACCACGGGCAACGCGATCTAGTAGTGGTCGACGTCGGCCCTCCTCTCGCTTGGGCTAATCGCTGTCACACGGGTATTGTTCTAGTGTTCTCTTTTGAGAGTATAAATACTACAACAACCTCTTTCTCTCTCTACAAGTTTTTGGTTTGTCCGAGTTTTGCAGCTAAAGGTATGTTTGTATGACAACTTAGATTTTAGTGTTGATTTTGATAATGAGAAAGAGCTTAGAAATCGAGATTTTAGTGCTATTTGTAAATCACTGTAAAAAATAAGTGTAAGTGAAGATGAAAGAGATATGGAATTTACATGTGTGGTATTTGATAAAATTGATATTAAGTAGTCAAGTTTTTCTTTTGCTGGTGAGCATTTCAGTTTAATGCCAAATAGAAGTTGTTATCAATTCTATTTTTGCATCATCAAGTGTTATTTAATTGTCAAGTGTTGAAGTTGGAATTTCATGAATTTTGTTTGATTAGTTATCAAAATATATTTATGCTTTGTGGTCATTCAAATATTGTTGTAGAGGGACTGTGAGAGGGACAACAAAGAGCTCAACGGTGGACGCAGTTTAGAGTGGCCATTGTTGGTGACTCAGGTACCATGATTCTGTCTCTCTTCCTAGTTCTTTGTCACTTGGTGTCTGGATTTGCAATTTTATGTGTTGTGATTTTGTTCTTATTTTCCAGTCGAAACAGGGGAGGTGTTGCTCTCTTAGATTGGTTGTGTGAGTGAGTTCTAGTGAAAGAATCACTGGAGCTTTATAATGATGCTGGTGAAGCCTTTTACTTTCTAACTTCCAAAGGGTGTTCGAAAACTTCTTGTATATAGTAACTGCCATATGGTGTGTTATTGAAGAAAGCTTTTATATACTTGTAGCTACAGAAACTTGTGAGGTTTTTTAGTCCCACAAATTCCATTGTTATCAACTTGCCAAATACAATATCCACCACTGTCTCTTCTTCATTTCCCTCGTTAGTCACTATTTCCTTTAATAATTCACATCTGATCACCTTCATTGTTTTGAGTTGAACCAAGCTCTTTGCCATTGAGGATGCCAATAAATTTTTCAATTCAGAACAATTACTTACTTCCAAATATGTCAAGTGAGTCAAGGACACTGAGGGTTGTACCAAGTTGATTAATTTTCTGCAGTAAAATAAGACCAAGCACTCTACTCTCTGAAGAACTGGGTCTCTTTCAAATCCAATATTCTCGATGTCTGACGAGGACAAAGACAACTCCTTAAGCTGTAATACGGTTCCCAACCTTTCCTGCAAAGGTGCTGTTTCCACTTGGCACTAACTCTTGAATGCCATGGCGAGGGGCACTCAAGTCCAACCTTTCTAGATTAGGAATTCCTGCAGAACCAAGAGAGAATCTCAACACTCAGCAATGACCGCAAACAAAGCTGTTTCAAACAGTGCATGTGGTACTTCCCTATGTTGCTCTTTAACCACTTTGCTTCTTTTGAGCCAATATCCATATACTCCAAGTTGGAGATTACCTACATGAACAAGCGTCATTGTTATATATACAACCTATACACAATTATTTTTCTATATAGAGAGAGAGAAATTCTTAGGAGGATGAGTTTTAACACACTAGTAAGGTTGCCTTGTGACTTAGAGGTCACATGTTCAAATCCTGAAAACAACCTCTCTATTTATGAGATAAGATTGATCCTCCTAAACCCCACTAAATGGGAGCTTCGTGCACTAGGTTGTCCTTTATATTTAAAGATAAATTCTTAGATATTTTGAAAGCAAAAAAAAAAATATATTTATTGTTCTAAATACTTTTGTTTTTATGGTCAACCTTATCTCTCATTTTTACAACACTTTTAATATAACTGACGTGCTGGGCAACAAATGGTACATAGCAAAATATTTTTTCATGTTCCAAGAGCACAAAGAATTTCTCATATTGAAGTTTGTGATAATTATTGCAGGAGACAAATATTTTTAATATATTATTAATACATTATTAGCTATGTAAAAAAATGTTTCACCAAGATTGAAAATCTTTCATTTATATATACTGCAGAATTTCAAAGTCACAATTTTTTGTTGGGCATTCCAAGTCATTTACTTGTACATTTGTTTGAGAAATTTTTTCTGAACACATATTTTAGACAGCATATTGGACTTCTAGAAATCAATACATAACTAATTGGGGATCTCAATTACGTTTCTGGTAAATGGAGTAGATATGATAACTAATAATATATGCATAATCTTTTCGTCGTATTCACAAGTAAATTAACTAAAACGCTCAATTATTAAAATATAATTCTCCATATTTTCCTTCAGGCAGATTCACCAATAATATAATTAAAATTCCCTGTTATTAAAATGTGATTCCCCTTGTATCCCAATGATGTCTAGAAACCAATACCAAATTCGTTCATTGATGCCTATGAGGCTATGACAATAACGCAATTCTTATGAACAAGAAGGTCAAAGTTAACGAGCACTTGTACCTTTTCTGCTGAGAAAATGTGCATTCCCTCTTCATTATTGCTCTCAGTTGTGAATGTTTCCAGCTTTGCACAATTATTCACCATCAATCGCTTCAGTTTCGGGCACTCTATAGTGGGTCTCCCAATACAGAAACACTTAATGTTAGGTAGGTAACATAATTCCATGGAGGCTACTTCAGGAAACACCAATGGTTCATTGCTTGTGTCAGATCCTGCAACCCACACAACAATTTCCTCCATTTCATCACATGCCCGTATCGAAAAGTCTTCAAGTTTTTTAAGACCTTTGGCTACTTGTGTCACATAAGGATTGCTTTAGCAATTCTAATCTTTTTGGGACTTCAGATATGCTACTTGTGTTATTAGGTGAGGTGTAAAATAGGGCGACTGGACCATAAGGAGCAGGAATGAGCTGATCCAAAAGGGAGAGTTTGAAGGTTTTTAGGTAAGGGAGTGTGTGATAAGAAGGCCTAATGTCTTCTCTAGAAATGATATCCACTTCAACTTTTATTATTCATAGCTTATGTGGTAAAAGGTTGCACATGTATTCTGATTTATATATGTAATCAATTGTAATTTATTTTTTAAACTATAATCAGAGCTTAGCTATTTCTAATCCTACCATCAATGATTTATTTTTTTTTTTTTTCTGTTGACAATATGACTTGAAAAATAGGTATGAGAATTATAATTTCGAAATAGGATCAAGCAAATTAACTTTCTACTGACCTTGTTAACCATGTGTGCCTTGTGGTGTTGATCGTTATTGGGCTTAGATAGTATCTAGTGTGTTTGAATGTGTGGTAATTAAGATTTGGTGGTTTATTGTAGGTGAGTCAACCTTAGCGGTTCAAGTAATATCAATTCATACGCAGACTGAAATGGGGCGAGGGAAAGCAAATGGTACAAGTCCTGCAACAGGTGTGGCCGGACGGCTAAAGAAGCATGGTATGAAGAATGAAGCAAATGTAAGTGTTAAGTGATACAAATATTTGAAATGTAATAAATGCATTTTAAATGAGGGACTATGTGACTATTTTGCATTGTTTTGGTTAGGATAAGAAGGGGAGCTTGCATAAGAATGGCAGGTCTCTTAGTCAGAAAGGTTCTCGCCAGTCTAGTCATGGAGTGGAAAATCACGCCCTACTTGTTGTATTGCTTTGTGATGTAGTTATTTAGATAATTTTTTTTTTGCGGTATCCATAGTGATTTTGTAAATCTAGATGTACTGATTGCAGTGCGTGTGAATTTTATTTGCTTTTACCCAGCTGGTGTTCGCCTCTCCGATTACAGAAGCTGTGCCAAATTCTGACGCAACAACAAGTCGACCTTGTGAAAGATATGGGATTTGGCACAGTATTCGATGTCAAGTGCCGAATTGAGCGGGTGTTATGCTTGGAGCTCGTGAATGCACTGGATATACCGAAGATGTGCATTTTCGTGAAGGGTGAGCCGATCCCACTTACATACCATGACGTAGGCATGGTTTTCAGCTTGCCGACTTCAGGTATTACAACCTGCCTATTTGTTATTGCTATTGTTTTTTTTTTTTGCACATGATGAGTAAGCATGCTAACCATGCAATATTAGGGTTGGAGATTCCTACATCCGTGACCGAAGAGCAGAAGCTTCTATTGAAGGATTTTGAGGGGGTCACTGATGGTCAGTTAGAGCAGATGATCCGGCAGGGCAAAGTTGATGCCAGCTTCAGGCGAGCATTCATTTTGTATGTCATGTCGGGATTCTTTTGCCCAACATCAAAGATGGCACCTAGTCCAAAGTTATTTGGTGCCATTGTTGATGTTGAAAATGTGAAAAGTTATAATTGGAGCCGATTCATTTTCGACTGGCTTGTAGTTCAGATTACAAGCTACAAGTCAGGTCGCCGGAAGACGGGGAGCATCGGTATCGCTTTTCTTCGTGATGGTATGTAATGCATCATTATTTTTCTGTTGCAGTAAAGCTTCTTTTCTAGCCTTTCTATTGATAGTTTATCATGCTTGTGTATACTTGTCTATTGCTCATATATTCGTAGTTGTCAGTAACCTAATTTGGTGAGTTGACTTGGCACGTCACAGATTATATACCTTCATCGCCGCCCGCTTGGTGGCGGGGTTCCAGCATCCACTGGTCCACTACTCGCATATTGGGATGAAGAAATGGTGCGAAGTCGGATTCGCAGCGAGAGAAACTTAAAACAGGTAACTCGTGTAAATAGGGTTACAATCTGTTAAAAATAGTTGTGGTTCTTGTTTATTTCATGCGATTAAGGTGAAAACTTAATTTCGAAGCTGTTGATATTGTGTATTTTCGACCGCTTTTGTTCATGTCATCCATTGAATTTTTTGATAGGGTATATTGTATCGTACTCGACGCCGAGGAGAGCTATATGATGAAGCGTGGTTAAAGAAGACTTATAAGACAGAGGTAATGGAGATTATTTAATGCCTGAATAATTGAAAAGGTTTACGAGTTATGCATATTTTCCTTATGTTATCCAAAAAATTTGATTAACTTTTTCATAGGTCCATGGTTTATTTAAAATTATGGTTTTATGATTTTTTTTTATTTGTGAATTTAGTTATTGATTTTTCTTGCACAACTAGGAATGTCCAAAACCGGTATTATATAGACCTTTATTCTTAATATATGCATTTCTGTGAGTATATGTGCTTTATAGGTGGTGAATTCAGTGAGAGTGATTAAAGAGTCAGTACTGGTATCACAGCTGATTTGGATGCTAGCATCTATTATCTTTTTCGTGCATAATTGGATGAATTTTCATCCGAAGCTGATTCTTACTTCCTGAAAATGATTACTTATTTTTGAAACAGTTATTTCTATCGATGTTCTATTATGCTTGTGGCCACTTGCAAATTTTTATTATCATTGACATAATCATGTGTATGCAGATTGTGCAGGATTGGGTTGTGGCCCATTTGCAAATGCTGAAGGACATGGATGATGCCATTCTAGCAGGCAAGTACGATGCACGGTGTTTTGTCCTTAACTTGCCAAGCTTCAAAGAGGCCGAACCTGCTGCTGACGAGAAGAAGAAAGTGGAAGGGCTTGATTCTGATATTCGGGATGACACTTCTCACTCGACCAAGAAGGGGCAAGAGAAAATGCTACTTGATCTTTATACATACTGCACCCAGCCAGGGGTTGCAAGCGAGTATAGATATTTACTTGAACTCTTTTTGCCCCAATCTAGATACTTGCAATGAACAAACTTACTTGACATGATATTTCTCTAATTACTTTGGCTATGATTCAGGAATTTGGTTAGCATGTTTGGTCAGTATCTGGATCGGCATGATGCTCGAACATTGGGACCCGGGGGGTGGATTAGTAATTATGTAATAATAACTCTTAATATCAGTATTTTAATCTGAATTGCATGCTTGCCTCAGAGTGAACTAGTTGGTAACGAATATTCAATTGTTATGTCAGGTTGTTACTTTTGCGGCAGCAATTTTTAATGAGTCCGAGCAGGGACGAAAGGCGAGGGGCCGTTTTTGTTTGCCTTCGTATTTCATGGTGATGTCATCTAACTTAGATATGTTTGATATGCATATTTTAATTCAGAATTCGTTCGTTGTGCTTATGTTTGTTTCTCTGAATTTAGGAGAAGGTCGCACATGGTTTGGAAGCTTTCAGGAGACGTCGCCACCAACCATGGGATACGCTACCGACTGGTTTCGGGGACCTTCAATCTGTCATTACCTCTAGCAACCTGGTATTCAATTTCATCCTTCGTGTCAGTCCATTTTATATAATATGGTTATAAGCTAATAATATTTTCTACGTTGTTGTTAAAGGTGTTTGCACCTATTGTGTTTGATCACCACTGGTGGTGCTATGCTTTGAACCGGGAAAAAAAGAGGTTATATGTGTTAGACTCTTTGGAGGGAAGGCATAAGGCTGACAAGGCTCACCTTGACAAATTAGTGGTATGGTGCTACAAATAACTTGATTACTTTATTTTATACGTATCCTCAATATTTGGCTCTTAAAAAGTCCATTGAATCTAATCTTTTGAATGAACTTGTAGAGTTGATGGTACAATTGGTAATCACTTGATTCACTCTTTACATCCTTTGTACAATATTTTATGAATAGAGTACCAATCCAGCAACTATTTGATGGAGCAAAATTTAAACGCTCTTTTGAGTTCTTTGTATTTGAGCTAAAGCCTTGATTGAATTTTCACTCCATTTCAATAGCAAAGAAGTTGTTAGTGGTCTTATAGTATCATTCCTTTTTGTGGTAAAGATTGTACAAAATAGAAGGATAGTTAATGGAGTGTGTTGGAGAATGTATGTGGTTGAATAAAACGGATGTCATGTGAGGATGCATCCATAGTCAAATTAAGGAAAATTTTTGCACAAGAAGTGAATAGCGAGTGTGCAGTTTGTAATCTTATATTACTATTTGGATGATATTGATTAATAGCATTTAGAATTAAAATTGTTGACTACAATTAACTAGAAAATGCATGCTCGAAATGTGAAAATGACTAGTACAAAATGCAAACTGAAAAATGCATCCTCTGTGTACTGCTGAAATTATATTGAATCTATTTCATTTTGACAACCTGTAGGCCACTCGTTTCAAGGAGATGTTGGCATTAAAGGCCGACGTTGAATCCTAATGAAGTGGAATTGAGAGTTGAAAGTGTTTCTTTGCCAAAACAAAAGAATAGGTGAGTTGTAATGAGTTTTATTTATAAAATTTACTCTTCTATATTCATCAATTGGATCTATCATGTTAGCGTAACTTGTTGTTTGGGGTTTTTGTCTTGTATGGTTCTTGTGAAGTCATGATTGTGGTTTGTACACCATTAAGTACATGGAGATGTGGGATGGGGTCACAACATATGAGGGAGGCAGCACTATGCCTGATTGGACTGAGGTGAGCTTTCTATTATTTGGTCCGTATATTAGAACTATAGTAGTTTAGTTTTGCATTGTCTAAAATTACAGGTTTGATTGCCACAGGATGAGGCTGAAAGGTTACTGGCGTGAGTTGCTAACCAGTTGGGTATTAGATAAGAGAAATGTGTGCAGAGCAAAAGTTGCACATGATGCGAGGAGTTGATCTTGTTGCTATCAACGGCATCCCCATTCGCTGCCCGTACCCCATTAGGTGCAGATATCTCTTCTTGTCGCATGGAAACTCTAATACAGGCCTCTACTAGCATTGCCAATCAGGATGTACCGGTGTATGAAGATAATGGCAAAGGTTTGTGCATAGATTGATGGACATAAAGTAGTTCTATGCATAAACAGGATTTAATAACTGAGCATGTAGTTAGTATGTCAATGTGATTGTTAAATATTTTCTGTCTATGTCAAAAGGTGTTGATGGTGAAGATGGTAGGACATGATTACTACCCAGGAGAAGCCGAAATCAACCGTTGCTATAAGGGTCAAGACTTACGGAAGAAAGCGAAAGCTGCACCTAGAACGAGAACCCCGTACACACCGTTGCATCGTTTGAGGCCAAGAAAGTAATAGTGCCATAGGTTCTGTTTTGGTCTTTTTTGAGTGATGAGGCTGTCTTTGTGGGCTGGTTATGGTGCTCTGGTTCCTTCAAAAGGAAAGACTCGGATTTTTGTGGGCATGATGCATGGTACAAATATTCAGTGTAGTGGGATATTTGGTGAAAATATGTATGTATGTGTATATCAATTTATGTATTTTGTTTTTAATTTTTATGGTTTTATGTTGTCAGTTCTGTTAAATGTTCACATGCAGCAAGTATTTGATGCTACAAATGATATCTCTGACAGGTGAATATGGTTGCTGACATGGAGATTTGGAGAATTGGTGTTAACCTGGAGAGATGCATCTATGCATGTAACTTGTGTAAGAAAAGACTCAATAGTCCTCAAAACGAAGCTTATAAACTGGCTGGGATTACATTTTTGTTAAATATGCCAGGAGACTCGACGAAGGTGGTCTACAAACACTTTAAGCTGACAACCTTGATGGGCAAAAATGAGAGGAGAGAATGAACATGAGACGTAAACACAGGAGTTTGTTAAAATGTTCAGCATCTCATCTCATGTTCGATTGAAGTCCACATTTTGCTACTGTGCCATACTTGCATGGCTTTCCCATCAACTTGTATCTTTTGAATGACCTTTACTGATGTTATAACATAGGTAATATGTATTTATTTCAGCATCCATAAGTAGAGACACAGAGGGCTGGAAATATTATTTGATTGACGATGTTTCGGGCTTTCTAGTTCAAAATTTAAATATTATCATTTGTTATGAGTGGACATTTGTACTTCCAAATTTCCTAATTCTTTGATATGCAATAAGTAGTTATGGTAAAATCTTGATCCAAAATCGAAATGAAATTATTCTCTTCTAATTATTTCTGTAAAACCAATCGTAATCCATGAGGTCAATTACTTCAGAAAATAATTGCTGCAGAAGTTTGTAATTTGAGTCCAACTGGTAATGAAGGATCAATTGAATAGGAATCTTCCAGTAATGGTGTAGTCGACCATACGTTACTTTGTCGTGTACATAGACTAAGTGATAAGGATTCTAGTTTAGATATTCACATATGTGATGAGATACATCATCAATCGTATCTTTTTTCTCATAAAGTTTCACTAAATCCAGTATCTTTCAACCAATAAACATGGCTTATGCCACACCTTAGGAAACTCAACATGGTTGGTAACTGCACAACGAGTCTGTGATGGGAGCTTCATTCCCTCTTGGGGAGTCACTGGAAATGGCTAACTATGAAACTGAATATGGTTGGTAACTCTATCCATAAAGCTGGTAACTTTAGTTTAGAAAGCTAGTAATTTTTTAAAAAACCTGGTAACTTATCAGGTTCATATTTTTCGGTCCCAAATCCTTGAACAACGGATGGGTGCATCCAAACAAGTTGACACCACACCCCTTCATGCTAGGTTGGTAAGGGGAGCTTCATTCCCTCTTAGAGAATCACTGGAAATGGCTAGCTACGAAACTGAACATGATTGGTAACTCTAACCAAAAAGCTGGTAACTTTAGTTCAAAAAGTTAGTAATTTTTTTAAAAAGCTAGTAACTTATCAGGTTCCTGTTTTTTGATTCGAAATCCTTGGACAACGGATAGGTGCATCCAAACAAGTTGAGACCACACGCCTTCATGCTAGGGTGGTAAGGGGAGCTTCATTCCCTCTTGGGGAATCACTGGAAATGGCTAGCTACGAAACTGAACATGGTTGGTAACTCTAACCACAAAGCTGGTAACTTTAGTTCAAAAAGCTAGGAACTTTCTTAAAAAGCTGGTAACTTATCAGGTTCCTCATTCTTGGTTCTATTACCATTAGGGAAAGGATGGGGGCATCCAAACAAGTTATGACCGTGCCCCTTCATGCTTGGTTGGCGAGGGGAGCTTTATTCCCACTTGGGGAATGACTTGAAATGCCTCATAAAGAAACTGAACATGGTTGGTAACTTCACCCAAAATGCTGGTAACTTTAGTTCAAAAAGCTGGCAACTTTTTTAAAAAGCTGATAACTTATCAGGTTCCTCCTTTTTTGGTTGGGGGAAAGGATGGGTGCTTCCAAACAAGTTAAGACCGTGCCCCTTCATGCTTGGTTGGCGAGGGGAGCTTTATTCCCACTTGGGGAATGACTTGAAATGCCTCATAACGAAACTGAACATGGTTGGTAACTTCACCCAAAATGCTGGTAACTTTAGTTCAAAAAGCTGGTAACTTTTTTAAAAAGCTGATAACTTATCAGGTTCCTCCTTTTTTGGTTCTATTTCCCTTGGGGGAAAGGATGGGTGCTTCCAAACAAGTTAAGACCACACCCCTTCATACTTGGTTGGCGAGGGGAACTTCATTCCCACATGGGGAGTGACTTGAAATGCTTCATTATGAAACTGCACATGGTTGGTAACTCCACCCAAAAAGCTAGTAACTTTAGTTCAAAAAGCCGGTAACTTTTTTAAAAAGCTGGTAACTTATCAGGTCCTTTGAGTTTTGTTCCTATTGGCCTTGTAGAATGCATTGGTGCATCTAAACAAATCAAAACCACACCTCTTCATGCTAGAAACTTTAAAAAGTGAACAACTTCTTAAGAAAATGTATAGTACAAATGATATCTCAGATCGTATTCTTACATAATTTTATTCAACAAACTATAACACTCACAAATTCATATAACCTCAACAAATAGGTACACTTAAAATTGTCAGCCGAAATGGGCATGCTTTGGCAGATAATTCAGGAAACTTATAAACAATAAGACCACATATCTATAGGCAATTAATTGGACCAGAGTTCAAGCCTTTTCCCTCTGACTTGTAGCCTTGCATCTGGCCCCAATCTTTCAAAGTTACTCTTGAAAGTAGCAAATAAATTAAATATGCAATGAACAAACCCACTACAAGATACCAATAAATTCTTCATAATCGAGATCATACTGTGTTATACAATATTCATTTTTATTAGACCCAATTGAAATTGCAAATAGTATATTTGAAGGCACATGAATATTATGCAGCATCCATCATAAAACTTTCCTACACCACATGGTACTACCAACAACAGATAACTGCAAATAACTCATGTGCCACCAAATAAACTGTCTATTCTATTACACTTTTGGGACTCCAAATACAAAAAACTAAAGCAAAAAGAAAAAAATCAAAATCTTAAAGGTTATTGATCCGTGCCCTCTCTAATATTGTCCCATATGCTCCAAACCTTGGGTGATTTCCTATTTGTCTGCTTCCCTTGTCTTGTTATCAAGCACATGCATAGTAAAAAAAAAAAAAGATGTGCTTCATGACTGTAAGTTTCCAAAAAAATGGCTATGACAACTTGTACACTTGTAATCCTGGTCCTGCACATAAAAAATTGAAACAAAACGAATAAATGGGAAAAAATTTTGTAACTTTAAAGTTAACATGCAAACTTCACAAACCTTTATCAATAACAAATGCACTACTAATAATCCACTTACCTGTACAAAAAGAAAGATGTCATTCTCCACTTACATTAGCCAGTATATCTGTATTGCTTACATATAGCAGTTATCATCAGTCAAAAAGTCAAAATGCTTAACAAATGTTACTATGATTCCGCAACATTTTAAGAACGGTCTTTAGCATACGCGGGACTGGGGAGGTGTTCCTGCAGATCAATATAAGAGGATAGTATAAGTAAAATAATACGAAACTACCCTCAAAGATAGCCAAGTTGTTTACATGCCTGCATAGATAGACCAACATCAGCTGTAAAGCCTTCAAGCAACGACACAAATCCACCTTGCTGAATAATTGATAGTTCTGAAACCAAACAAGTTTCTTCATAATTTGGAATTGTAACAGCTTCATTGACATGAATACCCCTGCTCTGGCTCTAAACAACATTAGACAAATAACAATTAGTGGTCACTGAATGCCATATTCGTGGTAGTTGAATCATTGTAAACTGTCCATCCCTATGAATCTTGCTCACAAAACTAACATTCTCACTAAGTGCATGTAGAAATAAAATAATAGATTTCATAAATCCATAAATGTATCATCACAATCATTACACTATTCAACCATTTTTCCCATATTCAAATTGTAGATGCACAACATCGTACATAACAAAGTATTTCCCAAATTTAAACCTCATCTGGTCAATACAATTTATCTCACAATTCACATCAAATACCAACAACAAAGTGGAAAAAAAATTAATTTGCGCATGCACACTAAGACCAAACTGAAGTTACAAATTTAATGTTAAATCCATGCGCACACACAACATGAAATTGTCATCAGTCACATTTATTGTAGGTCCAACCTCCACTGAGGACTCTATGGAGAAGTTGCTTCCACATTGCTGGATAACAAGTCCATCAATGGAGTCCTACAGGTTGCAATCCAAATCAAACATTAAGATTTATTTCCATTGACACCATTTGAGTAAACACAAACAATAATAGATGATATAATAAACTAACCTTCATAACTAACTTCGCACCATTCATGCTTTGCTTTCTATATTTCTGCACAACTTTCTCGCCATGAGAGATTTTTCTCTTTGACGGTGGTCGACCTTTACGTGTTACACGGGAAGGGCTACAAATTTGAATCACGTGATCCGTACACCCCTCACTCATGTTGGTGTCTGAGCAAGTATCCTTACAAGTTGTATTTATTTCCTTATGAGAAGAAGCCATTCCATGCATATCACCAAGGACTTTTTCAAGTGCACTATGGAGGAGATTGCTTGCATCATTAGATTCTGCAGCTACTTCTGCCACATTATAGAAATGCTTTCACAACTTATCAAATCTCTCTGACCTTGGTTTTAACTCAGTCACATCATAACTGCTTCTAATATATGAATGTCTCCACTTGATTTTCCTACTCCATCTTGCCAAAATATACTTCGAAGGCACATGCTTTACTCTTTCAAGAGCAAGCACAGAAAGTGAGTGCCTACACATAATGCCCCTAAATTCAAACAACAAACATTGGCAGTTGACATCATGGTTTTCACAATTAAATTTAACTTCATACAAAACCTCCTTCACATGACTACCAACCAAAAGATCCTCAAACACATTGTAAGTAGCAATAATCCCCTCCACACATTTGCTGCATGTGCCACAATTCATTTTCCCTCTGAATTCAGCTTGAATTTCATTAAACTTTGCATGTGTGTATTCTACTTGAAATTGTTTTTCAATGAAAGAGTTTGACCCACAGGGAATTGTAGTATTCATGGAGCGAAAATCAGCTTCAAACTCCTTTTCTGCCCTGCTCCTAAGAGCATTGTCATACTGCTTCACAAATTGTTGCAAGCTTGTTTTAGAGTTGACATATCCATCAAAGAAAGCATGTATGCTCTCACTACGTTGGGTGGTGGACAACCCTGCCCAAAAGTCCTTCCTCAACAAGACTGGAACCCACCTATGTCGTTCACTGAACAATCCACTCAGCCATTTGTGTTGTTCAAGTTGAAATTCTTTCACAAATAAGCACCATTTCTCATTAAATTCTTCCTCTGTGAGAGTGTCATAAATGGCTTCCTTCATTGCACATTTAATTCCCTTATATGCAGCATATCCTTTGAGTTTATCAGGGATCTTTCTCATTATGTGCCACAAGCACCACCTATGACGCGTTTTGGGCAAAGCTATCCCAATTGCTTTCTGCATAGCCTTGCATTGGTCAGTTACTAGACCTCTAGGATGCTTCCCAGCCATGCATCTAACCCAGCACTCAAAAAGCCAAATAAATGATTCCGTATCTTCAGCTGAAAGTAAACCACACCCAAACAAGATCGATTGGCCATGGTGGTTTACACCCACAAATGCCGCAAATGGCATTTCATACTTATTTGTCAAATATGTTGTGTCAAAACTCACAACATCTCCGAAGGCTTCATATGCAGCTCTACTCCTAGCATCTGCCCAAAATATATTTCTCACAGGCTCGATCATCAAAATCAATGTCATACCAAAAATTACAATTCAGCTCCTTCATCCTATCAAAGTAATTTACCAAAGCTTTGGCATCTCCTTCCTTCCCAATTGCACGTCTTTCCTTATTAATGTAGTTCCTCACATCTTGTTCAATAAACGGAAGATTGTCGTACCCTCCTGCATCTTGTACAAGAGCTTGGAATGTCTTGCTGATCCTCACTCCTGCCTCATCATTTAGCTCGATAGTTCTCTTCACATGCAGACTGATATTTTTATTTGCCTTAAACATTCTTGACTTCGTGGGGCTAATATCATGACTATGGTCAAGAATAACTGACTTTATAGACCATAAATCGTCTGATGCCTTACTTGCAGTAATCTTTGCACGACATTTTGCAACTTGTGTAGGTAGTGTCTTCAATGTTGCTGGAATTTTTGACATCCGGTTTCCCTCTCGTGTGCAAGCAAGCATCAGATAATTCAACTCCCCATCATCTCCTTTTTTCGAATTCCGTATTTTCCATCCAAAGCCCATCATATTTGCATACTTTTGGTAAAATACTTTTATTTCTTCAGTCGAATGAAATATCATCCCAACACTTGGCTCAACTATTTGATGTGCCCTTAAAGGTATCAACTTCCGGTATGGATCCAACAACCCGGTCCGCATCACCATCACTTGTATCTTCCATGGAGGTTTGCTGCACACAATGGACCAACCTACACAAAATAGGAAAAGAAAATTAATTGGGCTCTGCTACAATATGAAAGAGTACATTCCTTTGCATCCTGTGTTCTTTAATTTTTATTGAATAATTCATACAAAAATAAAATAGTCATTATCGTAATTCATTACAACTTCATAATCCTCTGATAACTTACTGATAGTATAACAGAACTTATTCTTTGGAATAGTTAACACTATCTACATAAGTGGCACTAGCACAAAGCAAATAATTTAACTGGAAAAACATCTTTATCATTATCAACAAAGCATAAATGATGAAAAATATGTAGCAGCTAAAGAAAGAGAGGCTTTAAACATTCAATTGCTTCTTTAGCATTAGTAACACTCCTAAAAACATGCTACATAGGAAGTAGGCAGTATAAAAGTATATACAAAGCCAAATTACATGAGTTTGGCATTTTTCATCAAATTCACAAACTATACTTAGGCTAGATTGGTGAGGGGAGCTTCATCCCCACGTGGGGAGTGACTTGATTTGCTTAAGTAAGAATCTGCGATTGGTTGGTAATTACACCTTAAAAGCTGGTAACTTCAGTTCAATAAACTAGTAACTTTTTTAAAACACTGGTAACTTTTCAGGTACTGAGTTTTGGTTTTATTTCCCTTAGGGAATGGATGAATGCATCCAAATAACTTAAAACCACACCTATTCATGCTAGTTTGGTGAGGGGAGCTTGATTCCCATGTGGGCAGAGACTTGATATGCCTAAATAAGAACCTGCACTTGGTTAGTAACTACACCTAAAAAGTTAGTAACTTTAGTTTAATAAGCTAGTAACTTTCTTAAAAAGCTGGTAACTTTTCAGGTACTGAGTTTTGGTTCTATATCCCTTGGGAATGGATGGGTGCATCCAAACAAGTTAAAACCACACCTATTCATACTAGGTTGGTGAGGGGAGCTTCATTCCCACGTGGGGAGTGACTTGATATGCCCAAATAAGAACCTGGACTTGGTTGGCAACTACACCTAAAAAGCTAATAACTTTAGTTCGATAAGTTAGTAACTTTCTTAAAAAGCTGGTAACTTTTCAGGTACTGAGTTTTGGTTCTGTATCCCTTGGGAATGGATGGGTGCATCCAAACAAGTTAAAACCACAACTATTCATGCTAAGTTGGTGAGGGGAGCTTCACTCCCACGTGGGGAGTGACTTGATATGCTGAAATAAGAACCTACACTTGATTGGTGACTACACCTAAAAAGCTAATAACTTTAGTTCGATAAACTAGTAACTTTATTAAAAAGCTGGTAACTTTTCACGTACTGAGTTTTGGTTCTATTCCCAATTTGGCATTTTCCACCAAAATCACAAAGTATATATAAGCTAGATCACATGTTTTCAATTATTCATACTTTGGTCTCTTTAGACACATTCACAAGCAGCTTACCAAGATACAAAGATCCAAAATTATTGCCTTTACTATACATGTAATATGTCTCCTTTTCACGCATTCACAATCTTTGCTAGTACTTATACAGATTACAGAAAGGCATGCCAAGTAACTACCAAATTTGACTCTCATTGCGACTCATTATGTTACCCAGAATTATTGTTGGGAAGAAATATAGCTATCATTTGGCAAATCCCTAATGCTGAGGACTCTTTCTAACAATCATAACAATAAGGACATTATGCAACACATAGTGAACCTTAACCATAACTATAGACTAAAATTTATCAAAACTATTTCATATCACTTGATCACCGTAACTTCTACTTTGAAAAGCAGGAAACAAAAGCCATAAGTAGTTAAAGTAATAGATTGCTTTAGACTTCCAGCACAAGGAATTCGTGATTCTTTTACCATTTAAATAAATTATTAGAGTTATGTTTTTCTATGGTTAAAATCCTTATAACAATTCAAGATATCATTGCCTTTCATTTTTATATGGATTTTATCTTCTCTTTGAACATAGTCATGCGAGGCTAGACCCTTGGTATCTTCGACTGAAACAAATCTATGCACATAATATGTACCATAACAATCATTTGCCCTTGGTTCTATATCAATATTTGTATGGATAATCACAATATAACACGGTTTCTTCAAACACTGTGTAAACATATGCAAAATGGAACTTTAACTTCCAATATATGATGGTCATGATGCAAGAATTCTTTTCGGGTGCAAGCTTATTGACAGAAATCAAAGTATTGCTGCAGGAAATTAATGACAACAATCGACAAGACTTGTAAATTACCTTTCAACAGGATCGATTGAGCGAGAGTCTGAGAGAGTTATTGAATGATAGAGGAGAGTTATTTTTTTGAAATCAAATTAGGGCTCCATTGAGGAAGGTTGGCGCTACAAAAGGGTGATCGGAGAAGGAGCACACCACGATGAAAATGACGTTGTTCAGGATTCAACGCAGAGAGGTGTGTGATAGCAACATCAGTCAGCATCGATTTCGGTGTGGTGTGTTTGCGGTTCTGGTGCGAGGTGTTTGCAGTTTTCGTGTGGCATTCTCTTGCATACCTACAGCATCACCTGGTCACAGTGAAAAGGGAGAAAGAGGTCAAGAGTGGTGATGGTTCGTGGTGGTTCTTGAGCGGCATTCTGCAGGAGGTTAGGGTGGAGAGGATTTAGTGTGACGTAAACCCATAGAGAACGATGGTAGCAGGGGATATGAATGACCGAAGAAAAGCGGGAGAGTTTGACTGTAGCAGGGGATGAGAATGAGTGAAGAAGAGCGGGAGAGTTTGTGAGTGAAAGAACAGTGTATTTTTTTCTCTTTTGTTTTCATCGTAGCCCACGTTCCCTCCCTACTTTCATTTTGTCGTTTTGCTATTTTTTCTACGGACGACACCGTATATGTCGCCTTTGAGAATGGCAACATAACATTACTCCACCAAATATTATCCACTTTAATCAGTACATGATCCAACGCGATAATCAAAGCATCGTAATGGCGCCGCGTCGCATACTCACATTGGATACGTCAAACATTTCATTTTCAACCATGCTTAGACAAAGCGGCGAATGTGTACGGATATAATTTCTTACTTTGTGAAATGGATTGATTTAGTCCGAATTTGAGGAAATTTTTTTTTTTTGAACAAATTAAATTTAATAAAATTAATTTGATTTTACTCTGAAAATTTTTTCAACAAATTAAACTAAACAAATTCAATTAAAGTTGAGTTTGTTTGATTCAAGTAATTATGTTAAAGGCTTTTTTATTGAAATAAAATAAAAAAATAATTATTTATATAAATGCCCTGTTTTAAATTTATTTTCGAAAATATCTTATTTTGATAGACTATTGGTAAATCGTGTGAGGCTGGCATGATTTATGAGTGTTTGTGCATTGTCTACAAATCGTGCCAACCTCACACGATTTATAGTTCAATACTCAATGCTCACGTAAATCGTGTAAAGGTCACACGATTTACATGCAACTAAATCACACAGAAATTGTGGGAGGGTGGCACGATTTCTGTGTGTTTAAGTTGCATGCAAATCGTATGACCCTCACATGATTCTAGGTAACCAACTATAAATCGTGTAAGGGTGGCATAATTTTTGTAGAAATCACTTTCTTTATATATACTCAATTTCACTGTTCATTGCCTCATTTTCCATCGTCCAGTAATTCGTTTTCAACCAACCAGAGAGTGAAATCTGTATTTTTGCAAAAATTAGAGTGAGATGGCTAAGAGATTTTATATTCTTGTTTATCATAATGGTGAAATCACAAATACAAATGAAAGAGTTACATTTTACAGTTCAAATTCAGTTTGTGTGAACATTCATCTTTCTATTTCTTTGTTAAAGTTGCAGAGTAAAATATTGCAGAAGTTATGTAACGTCCGAAGAATTTTATTGTTAATAACCTAGTTGTTCGGTTTTTATCGAATAAGTGGGTTTAATCGAAATTCAATTAAGCATATATTTAAGGCCAATCAAGTGTGATTTAGGAGTAATCAAACTTGATGGAATAAAATTAGGAACATAAGAATCCTCACAATAGAAGAAAAAAAATCGGTTTACCGATTTAAGAGAAATCGGTAAGATTTCGGTATTCTAAATTGTCGGAACCGGACCAATAGAAGAATCATTGTGAGAACCCTAGAATGAATGGCTAGGATTCAGCCACAATACTCCCATAGGTGGCACCATTTTCAGCCAAGAAGCACCTATAAAACCAAGTTGAATAACCTACTCAAATCCACCAATTACACAACTTTTTGCTCCACAAGTTTGTGTCCAATTCCTTCTTTACCCTTGTGAAATTCGGTCAAGATAAGGGGCTGACTCCCCTTCATTTTTCTTCCGTCCATACTCCTATCTACTCTATCTTCAACTTCTCTTCAAGTCTTATCAAGAGTAGCTTCCATCTAAGGCACCAAATCAACCAAATTTCAACTAGACAAGGTAGGAATCCTACTCCTTTTCTTATTTTTCTTGGTTTGGAGTTATGTGTGGGTCTTATATACCTTGTGATATTGATGTTATGTGGAGTAATGATGATGGTTTATGACTGATTTTGCTTGTGTGTTATGATTGGAATTAGAATTGGTATGAAAGACTTGAAGAAAGGAGAAACCTCAAGAAGCTGTTAGGATTTCTTCCTCAGCAATCCGTACGGCGGAGTGTACGGATCCGCCTACAGCCGTTTAAACTCCATGAAGCTATTTTTATATGAAACTAGGCATTCAGGGCTTTCCATACATATATATTGGATCAGTATAGAGATAGATATGAATTTTTGAAGTTTGACCTAGAGATTAGGACCTTCATCCGGGCAGTATGAGTTGAGAAGGGTGTAACTCACCCTATACAACTCCAAATTAGTGAAACTAAATTTGTTAGAAAACTTACACATAGGAGGATATCCCATAAAAATTTTCGGGTTAGATAAGGTCCCGTTTGTTCCCATTGAGTCGAGAAATTTGCCTTATGTCCAATCTGAGCTAGAACAGAGTAGGTCAGTAGGGTCAAGTTTCAGAGCATATATCTCAAATTATACTCATTCAAATGATATGAAACTTATTTCATTTGAAAGCTTATTGTGTTAACTTTATATGGATGTAAATTTCGGATGATTTTACCCAAATTGCTATTTTTAGTGAATTTTCTCTCATAAGAGTGCAATTCTGGCTAGAAGTAGGATAAGTCTGGGATAAGGCACAAATAACTTGAGTTTATGTCGGAAGTCAAGAATTAGTGAACAGAGAGTTAGGTTAGCACACTTAAGGTTTAACTCGGGAGGTCATACTTAAGATTGAACTTGGAAAGCACACTTAAGGTTTAACTCGGGGGGTCATACTTAAGATTAAGCTCAGAAGGTGTACTTAAGGCTGAGCTCGGAACTTAGTGAATAGGAAATTACATCGAATGTAGCCCATGTCGGGAACTTAGAGTTTAGGAAACACTCAAAAGTCTTAGCAGGCCAATGGTAGGGTAAGGTCGGAAACCAAACACAACTCCAAAGGTCGAAAATTATATAATCTCAGAACTCGGAACTCATTTAACCTTGGAAGCCGAACTTGGGAACCTTAATAACAATTAAAAGCTTGCAAGATAGATTGATGTTTAAGATTCTAAATCTTGCACTTATAGATATTGTTATATTCTTGATATGAATATGATGTTTTGTATTGAGTTTGCTATTTGATTAAAGTTTCCTGGTTGTCTATCACTATTCATGAGGAAGCGGACTTAATCCATTATACTGCTGAAATTTCGGCAAAAAATGCAATTAAAGTGAATTTATAAGTTATGCATGCATTGGTCAAAGTGTTAGACAAGCAATGCTACCCTATAAGCATGAGAAAGGATTTCCATGTAACTTGGGTCAGCTCCTGAACGAAGTTAAGGGGAATAGATCAGTGGGAAAGTTGGGGAAAGCAAACCCGACGACCCTGTATAGGAACGAGTTCGATCCTGAAAAGCGGACTATTACCCAGGAGTCTTATGGCTAATATATACTCCCAAAGGATCAAGTATGGAAAAATATGAGTTAAGATCAAGTGTATCATTTTTCATGCATATCCACAATGTTAGATTTCATGCACTGAGTTATTTGCACCATTGGATGTTATGTATATACATATTATTGCTCACTTCATGGCTATCACTTATCTATGTCAATACATCGATTTGGTTGTTTATTTTTTGTTTAACTTCCTTTACCTCCTTAAGTAAAATAGAGTTGTGTTTCGGGCTATGATTTATATAACTAATTGAGTAGGACTTCCTAGCGATGTAATATTTTCTTTTAATTAACCAAAGTCCGAAACACCTGAGAATGATAGTGATGACAGATAAGTATAGATTTAGGAATTTCTACTAAGAAATCTTTATTTCTCACTCTATTATATTCTCGCGTCATTTTCAGATCATGGAGAACGCGGCAACCAGCGTACTTTTCATTGAGTTTCCAGAGCTCCATATCCATCTTGATCCGTTTATAAATTCCGTATATATATCTAGTAGATGCTAGTTTTATCTTTACTTCTTTTTCTACAGAGATTTTACTGTACCCCTTATGCACCCGCTTTTTGGCCCTGCCATTCCTTACATCACCATCCTTCTCCACGTGGCTCATCCCTTTCCACCTCCACCCACAACAGTAACACAAGCCATAGCTTCGCCAGTTGCTCCACCGCAACCAATCCCCTCTGCCTCTACGTTTGACGAGGATCCTTCGGAGGCAGCGAGTTCGTCATCCTCATCTTCTGCTCCGAGTATAGACTATACCCCTACTGATGCTGGTATGGCGAATGGATTCCTTTCTTCGGAATCCATCTAGTTGGAGTACCCACCGTAGCAGCAGTAGATGTACAGGATGACCCTCTTTTGACAGTTTGGGTCACAAGCATATGGGTAGAGTTAGTAATTGTACATAAAATGTCCCGTAGAGACCAATAGGAGGGGCTATTCAGATAGTCAGGCTGATTTATTTTGTGTTAGTGGCCTCCTTTTTTTGTTATCCTGTACTGTGTATATTTCTTTTGACAATTTTAAAAACAAATGTATATGCATGTATATATATATATATATATATATATATATATATATATATATAATGCAGTTTGGTTATTTCGCAATCTTGATTGTGTTACGTTATTTCCGGTACAACGACTGTTTAGTGGTTATCCCGCTGCCAAACCGAAATTGATTAAAGTGAATAGTTAACTCTTAAGTTCATCATACGTAATAACTTATCAGGTAATATATTATAACTTAAGCATAGTATTTTATCTGGTAAGGTGTTACAAGTTACGCCAACAAAATAACAAGCACATGACACAAATGGTGTACGGGTTGCCTATAGCAGTTGGAAAAGATTTGATTCACTATAACAATCTTGAGATTAGCTGTGATGAGGATATCGGTTTGATATTCGATTGTCGTGCCCAGTTTTCGGAGATCCGTATGATAGAGTTATTCATTATTTTACAAGACTCGGTAGTAAGCTTCGGAGGATATGCTCCAGATCCAGCATCTATTGCAGTATCACTTGTTGAGCGTTCGTCTACTTTTATGACGGTGAGTCTTGTGTAGATTGAAAATGAAAATGCTTATACACAAGATGCGAATGATTTGATGGGCGAGCCAAGTTTTGCACGGCTTGCGATGGAGATAGCGGCACCACTTTCGTAGTATGGTCCAATTGCGGGTTATGACTTTATTGTTGATAATGGAGATGATGAAGATGGCGGATGAAGTACCAGATGACAATGATAATGATGAGGCAGTGCATGCAACTGAAAGCCAACCATGGAGCAATCAATCTCAATTTTGATCCCAATCTCAATCTCAATCACAGGTGCATGTATCTCATTATGATTCTTTAAATTTGGAAACCATGCAAGAGAGCACTTTTGCAGGGATTGGAGGTATTGCAGATGGTGGTGACATTTTGGGATTGTTAGGGGAAAATGAGCTGGAAGTTGGACAACAGTTTCCTGATAAGTATGTTGTATTATTTGCAGTTAAAACTTACAGTATCCGAAGATCAGTTGAATAGAAGGTTCTAAAGTCTGATTATATAAAATACCATTACAAATGCAAGCAATTTGGGAATGGATGTAATTAGAGCATATATGTGACTTATCGGCAGAAAAAGGGAGTGTGGAAAATTCGAAAGTATAACGCACCACACATGTGTTTGTCTGCTTCGCTTTCACAGGACCATCCTCAATTGGATATTAATTTTATCTGTGCCAACATATTCTCCATGGTGCAAGGATCAGTAGAAGCAAAGTATGGCTTCAAGACTTCGTATAGGAAGGTTTGGCTCGCCAAATAGAAGGCCATTGGTAAAATTGATGGTGATTGGGAAGAATCCTATAATAAACTTCCGAAATGGCTAAGAGGTCTGCAGGCATTTAATCCAGGTACAATTATTCAGTTGGTGACTTAGCCATACTATGTAGAAAATATTGTTGATCATAACAGTGTAATGTTTCACCGTTTATTCTAGGCATTTACTCCTTACATTGAAGCATTTAAATGTTGCAAGCCGCTGATTACAGTTGATGGTACCCACTTGTATGGGAAGTATGGTGGAACACTATTAATGGCAATTACTCAAGATGGTAACTCAAATATTCTGCCAATTGTATTTGCCCTGATTGAGGAGGAGACAAGAGAGGCATGGTCATTCTTTCTGACTAATCTTCGGTAATATGTGACTCCCCGAGAGGGCATTCTCATTATTTTCTGATAGGCATGATGCTATCAAAACTGCTTTAAATGCCAAAGATACTGGATAGCATCCTCCGCATGCCCATCATGCATATTGCATACGGCATATTGTCTCAAACTTTGCTTTAGCTTTCAAGAGCAAAGATGCAAAACGAGCTCTCATGAATGTAGCATATTCAAAGACCTACCGAGAGTATGTTTATTATCGTGGTTTGTTGAGAGATGAGAAACCTGTAACATCTTCACTTTCGTAAACAAAACGTAATGGAAACTTCGAATTATTTTCCTTAGGCAGTGTGAGAATTTCTCAGGTAGCGCTATGCCATGGCGAACCTCACACTTGGAATTATAGAGTAGTGTAACACTGCCATTGAAAATATGGCACTGCCATATGTTAAAAATTAGAAAATGATAAAAGTGCCCCTATAAACTTTTGACAATTGCGGTGATGTCCGGGATTTTTAGAAATTATATTTTGACCCCAAAGGT
>CM062520.1:24101463-24188560 GCA_031439585.1 Pterocarpus macrocarpus
AGAATTCATCTATGACTGAACTTGTAATACAAATATTAGAAAGAAAGATTTCACCCTAAACCCTGAATTCATTTAACTATAGCAATTAACCAATCTGAAGCTAATTAATTCGTCCACGACTTATGTGTAAAAGTTGGGAACTTATCTTTATGGCAAAAGAAGAATATAATTTTGTTGCCACTGCGGCATTTCAATCGAAAAGAAATCAGACCCATAGATCCCTCGCGTACGTGGTAAACACGAAGAATGCTATAATAACCTGATGATTGTGACTTTAAACGGTCAGATCTTTATTTGAGAACTTACGTACCTATCCCTATCAGCACAATTAGCACACAAAGATCTAGAAATGGATAAGAGAGTTATGTAAGTCCCTCGCCATTTTATTGTCATTACTCTAAAGTCTCAAAGCTTAATTTTGATAGACTTATATGTAAGCTTCAAGGTCGTTTATAGCATGTAATAAAATGTCACATACTTTCTTCCTACTATTATTATTATTATTATTATTATTTTGACGTGATACTTTCTTCTTATTTTTGTCCTGAAAATATCCCGAAAACGTTACACATGTTTAATGAGGGGTATTTATCGGATACTCTAGGAATCCAAAATTTCAAAATAAATTAATGAAAAAAGTTTGAATTGGTTTAGATAACCGGATCACTTCAAACTAAACTAATTATTATTGATTATATTCTTGAAACTAAATTCAGTCACCAATTATTTTTCTAAAAATTAATTTTTAAGGTTTCAAAAATTTGTACTTTGCCTTTAGTAATTAAATCACTCTTATTTTATTTTTTTTGCATTTATTTATGACATTTACTTACTCATGATATTATAAATCAGATTACAATCAACTTTTGCATTATTAATAATCGTCATAAGAATAAAACCATACGAAAAGTTATATACATTTATATTTTTTAACTTTAACATAATGACTTGAATCAAACAAACTCAACTTTAATCGAATTTGTTTAGTTTAATTTGTTGAAAAAATTTTCAGAGTAAAACCAAATTAATTTTATTAAATTTAATTTGTCCAAAAAAAAAATTTCTCCTCAAATTCAGACTAAATCAATCCAATCCACAAAGTAAGAAATTATATCCGTACACATTCGCCGCTCCGTCTAAGCATGGTTGAAAATGAAATGTTTGACCTATCCAATGTGAGGATGCGGCCTTGGCCTTGATTACGATGCTGAAAATCGCGTTGGATCATGTACTGATTAAAGTGGATAATGTTTAGTGCAGCACTTTGAAAGTTAATAATATATAAAAATCCGTGGCATTAATTGATGAAATCAATTTATTGATACCTTGTAATGATGTTATTTGAAGGGAGATCTTTCATCCTTTTTCGACTTTACGATCCGCGGCACAAGGTGTTTAGGGCCCTTTGTAATTATAACGCATTAAATAGTATTATGATATATTGTAATAATATATTAATTTTAAAAAAATTTAAAAATATAATTAGATATATTTTAAAAATTAATTTTTATATATTAATAATATAAAATTATATTGATAATATAAAATAATATTAATATAAAATTACATAGAATTTTTTTTAATTTTTAAAAATTAATTTTTATATATTGATAGTATAAAATTCTACTGAATTTTACATTATCAATATAAAATTATATTGATAGAGTAAAATTACATTAATAGAATTTTTTTGATTTTTAGAAATTAATTTTTATATACTGATAGTGTAAAATTATATTGACAGTATAAAATAATTTTACATAATCAATATAAAATTATATTGACAAAATAAAATTACATTAATAAAATTTTTTTGATTATACTGATAATATAAAATTATTTTATACTATCAGTATAATTTAATATATTTAAAAATTAATTTCTAAAATATATTTATGTTCAGGAACTCAATTACAAATATTTTATAAATTCAAGGAGTTGATTACAAGCTTTTTTATAGATACCTAATTGAATTTTTTCAAAAAATTGAGGGACTAGCATATTTATTTAATCCTTTTATTTTGGACTCATTAATCTACCAAACTGTCCCATCACAAAGCAGGGTTGGTTAACAACTTTAGGACATTTAACACATTTAATTTTATGAAACAAGTCAACTTGTCTATTTTTAGGTTGTGTTTGTTTGGAATTGTTTTTTGTTAAAAATTTAAATTTTTTCATAAAAAAAAATAATCTTTTTATATTTGGATAATTTTTAAAAATAATTAGAATTTTAAAAGAATCCATTTTCATCTTCTTCTTTTTTTGTAAAAAGCTGAAAAAAAGTAATTTCTGATAAAAAAATCAATTTTTTATTTTTTAAATTATATATAAAATTTAAATTTAAAAATAACTTTACTTAAAAGTTAAAACAAATGTACCCTTAAACTAACTCACAATGATACGGGCAAGTTTACATGTTTGTCATCTCTAGTGAAAAAAAAATAATCAGAAGAGTTAGTTTTGAGAAACAGAAATACTTAAATAATTAAAAATGATTATTTAAATTTCATTTAGAAAAAGGTATTATTAAATTTTACTTAATAAAAAAACACAAATTCATAAATAAATATTTTTTATTAATGAGTGGCTAACAGTTATAAATAAATTTATATATTAAATATATAAATTGAGTAAAAAAAAGTTTGTGAATGGTTATTGCCTTTTTAGTGGCTATTTGTCTCCGTGGAGTGGCTTAAAATTATAAATGAAAGTCTACATAAAACTGATGAAATTTAGGATAAGTTTATGAATGACTATTATATTTTTTACGTGATTATTTGCTCTCAAGTTAATAAAAAACAATTATTCGAATAAGTCTATGTAGTGATTATTACTTGTTATTGAGTGGTTTGTAATGATACATGAGGTAATGCATAAAATTATTATTTTTTGTTACTTATAATTTATTTCAATCAAGTGACTAACAATTTTAATTATATGAACTTTTTTATTTTATTAATAAAATGTTTGTAAATAACTATTGATTTTTATTGAGTGGTGGTTAGTTTTTAGTGAGTGGCTAATAGAAATGAATTACTTTTTTTCTTTTTGTAGTTAAGATATATGAATTTATTAAAAAGTTTGCAAAAGACTATTATTTTATAATGTACGGTTATTTAATTACCGTTGAGTGGTTGTTATAACTTTTATTATTAAAGATATTTTAGTCTATTATGTAAAATATTGTGACCCTTCTCTCTAAATACATTTTATATGCAATCATTCTTAATTATTTAAATATATGATATCCCTTAAATTAAATATTTCTTCTTTGCTTTCCGTCATATATCCTATTATATTTGATGGTATTTAATTTTGTGTGTTAACTTGAAGAAATGCTTATGTGAATTGCTTTATCAATGATAATTATTATAATTATATATGATTGATATCTGTGTTGTTAACTCATTAGATAAAATGTCAAAATAAAAATAAATGACAATGTGAAAAAAAAAAAAGCATATTAGAATTACATTTAATCTAAAATAATAGCTCTACTGGAATAGTTGTATGTAGTGGAGTTATAAGGGCACAAGTCGTTAATAAATAATAAAGTAATAAGTAAGAATGACAAAAAAATCTATTTAAATATATATATATATATTATCCGTAACGGGATTGAGTATAGAGATAGAACTAATAAGTCGAATATCATACTCATATATGTAAGGTGATTATCAAACTATGATAATTTTAATTTTTCAGACCAAAAAAGATAAAAAGGTCATCAAACCATATATCTTTGTTGTTAACATACATTTATCCATGACTTGAATAAGTTGTCATTTTTTTATTGTTATAATGGATAACAGGTTGATTTGAGATAATTTTATCACTAAAGTGGATTCTAGCCCTATGGAAGAACTTTATTCTAGTAGGTTTCACTTGCCATCGGTGTGATAGTTTTCTACTGGTGCTTATCAGTTATCACACATTGAGCTACTTATTTTTTCCAAATTATCATTTGAATAACTATAATCTTACGAAATAATTATCTGTCTTATCTCTGAAAATGTAATTAATGACAAATTAACCTTTTGCATCAAAATAATCAAATTATGCTTACTCCGTTCCAATTTATTCAATGAAGTGAGATTAAAAAAATCTATTAAGTCTTTTTATAACGATATAATCAACCTCTAAAATATAATAATAGTATTTTAATCTAGCTTGGATTATTATTATATAGATTATATTATTAAAATATTTTCAACGTGATTTTTCTTATAGTAAAATAAGAATAAGAAGTGATTATTCTGAATAAAAATGATGTAATTCAAATGTAAATTTGATTAAAGAATAGATGAATACATATTTTTATTTCAGAAAAATAACGAATAAATGTAAAATACAAATATAGAATGCACTATCAAAAAAAAAAAAAATACAAATAAAGAATGATTCAATATCTACATGATGATGATTGATTTGTGTCTACACACCCCCATCTTCTTTCCAAGTCAACCATGGTCCAACTCTTCACTTCTTCATTTTCAAAAAATCGAGCAATGGTTTATCTGGGACTGATATCAACTTCACAATCCAGCCAATTGGCCAAGAGAAAGCAGCAAGAACAATGCAAATAGCCCATTGCCCCCAATTTAGCCTCTCTGTATCAGCAAACTTCTTGAGAAACTCAACCATCACAACCTGAAGGACTATTGTCACACCAATAATCCCCAAAAACAACTTGCTCCTGTGTATGCCCTTGAAAACATTCCTCTTCTCCAGCTTCCTTGCATTGAACTCATTGAACACTTGGCAAAGCACAAATGTGTTGAAAATCAATGTGTCATTCACCCCTGATGTCACACCAAATATAGACTCACCTTTGAATTGAAGGGTCAGCAAAACTGCTATCTGGTACACAGCTTGGGCTAATAGATTCCTCCACATGATGTTAGTGATAAGAGGTTTGGTTCTGCCAACTGGTGGCTTGTCCATCAACTCCATGGTAGGCTTCTCTGTTGCAAGAGCCAAAGCACCCAATGTGTCCATGATCAAGTTCACCCATAATAGTTGCACTGCTGTGAGCGGCACTTCCCCTGCTGACACTGCTGCCACAAAGTTGATTGCAAGTGCTGCAACATTCACTGTCAATTGAAATTGGATGAACTTCTGGATGTTGTTGTAAACACATCTTCCCCACCTCAAGACTGTGACTACAGATGCAAAATTGTCATCCAATATGACAATATCTGAGCTCTCCTTGGCCACTTCAGTGCCTTGAATCCCCATAGAAAGTCCAATGTCAGCTTCCTTGAGTGCTGGTGCATCATTTGTGCCATCCCCAGTGACAGCAACTACATGGCCCTTCTGTTTGAGGCACTGAACCATTAGAAGCTTGTCGAATGGAGAGGATCTTGCCATCACACAGATTTTGTCCACTTTCTCCAATCTTTCTTCATGCGTGTAGTTGCGAAATTCCTCTCCTTCCACCACTGCCCCATCGGTGTCCTGATTAGACCTAAGTATGCCACATTCAGTTGCTATAGCTTGTGCTGTGAAAACATTGTCACCTGTGATCATTTTGACATTTACTCCGGCTTGTTGGCAATCTTCCACAGCTTTCTTCACCCGCGGACGGCATGGATCTTTAATTCCCACAAGTCCTAACAATGTTAGACCATTATCTTTTACCATAGTGTTGCCTTCTCCATCTTCAAGCTCTTCTTCTGAAACTTCCACATGAGCAAAAGCAATACAACGAAGACTAGTAGCTGCCATACCTTGAATAATGTGCTCAAATTTCAGCATACTATCACTGTCAAGATCTTTCACAATGCCAGAAGCATCATAGTATCTTGAACACATTTTCAGCACCATCTCAGCAGCTCCTTTCCAGTGTGCATTAACTGTGTTGTCTGCATTTCTTCTCAACAAAACCCCACTCCTTTTCTTCTTTGAGTTGAAGGTCTCAACCTGAAGGATGGTGCAGCTTTTTGTCAAGCGCTCCACCTCCATGTCCAATTCCAACACAGCCCAAGAGAGGATTGCTTTTTCTGTGGGGCTACCTGAAAACTCAAGATCAGAAGCTGATTTGGACTTGTGCACGCTACCAGTTGTGTTGAGAGCCACTCCTTCTTGAATCAATTGAAGAACAGATGGAGCAACTGATGAGTAGGCATGCTCCAACACAGGTTCTAGGCCTAACCAAAACTTGGTCACTTTCATCTGGTTGAGTGTGAGTGTGCCTGTCTTGTCAGTACAAATAGTGGTGGCAGAACCCATGGTCTCACATGCTGAGAGCTTCCGCACCATTGCTTGATCAACCATCATTTTCTTCATTGAATAAGCCAGAGTCAGCGTCACTGCTAGTGGCAGACCTTCCGGTATTGCAACAACAACAATGGTGACAGCATCAGAAACGATTCCCACAACGGCATTCATTACATCACCAAACTTGGTCTTGCTTCCATTGAACTCTCTGACCCCATTCTCATCCTCTGTGTTCCCTGTGAAGTAACGGATGAGCAAAACAACAAGGACAAGAAAAGCCACGGCCAAACCAACCTTCCCAATGGATGATGTGAGCTTGTTAAGCCGTGCTTGCAAAGGGGTTTGCTCGTCAATATCGCGGCTAATCGAACTCATCATTTGTCCCCATATGGTGTTCATGCCGACCGACGTAACAAGCATCTTGGCATACCCATCAACCACCTTTGTGCCAGAGAACAAGAATGGATGGTGGTTCCTGTTAACCTCAACATGATCGCTCTCCCCTGTCATGCTTGACTCATCCACTCTCAGTGAATGTCCATCTATGAATAACCCATCTGCAGGGACTTGATCACCAATCTTCAAGCAAACCACATCACCAACAATGATCTCAAAGATTGAGATATGCTGGCGCCTCCCGCTTCTCACCACGTCAATTTGTATATCATTGCTCACTTGAGATAACTTGTCAAATTGTCTGCTCTGCCTATAGTTGCTTAAAGAAGACATAGAAATGACAATGAATACGGCTAAAAAAATGCTTCCACCATCATACCAACCTTCTCTGAGGCCATGCTCTTTAATGCCGAAGCCTAGAGAAAGTGCTGCACAAGCCAAAAGGATGAGAATGGTGACATCCTTGAAGGCTTCTACAACGAAATCAAAGAAGCCTTTGGAAGGGGGTTTGTGGTAAGTGTTGGAACCAAACATTTGATGTCGGCGTGCAACGTCTTCAGCATCATCACCTTTGATGCCATACTCAATGTCGGTTTCGAGTGCTGCGGCCACCCCTTCGACGCCACCATGTTTCTTAAGGCTCTCGAGGTTTTTTTCTTTGACAATCTCGGTGAGACAAGTTTGATCAATGGTAAAGGGTTGTTGTGGATCTAAATCAACCACGGTGAAAGATGGAGAAGGTTGGGCTTTTGGTTTCCTTTTGTTGGTTTTGTTGAGAGTGAAGTGTGACACGAGGGCTCGAGAACAATAGATGGTCACGAAGGCAGAGTGCCACCTTTTATTGGATGCACTAACATTGGTGTTTGGCGCATTGAGTAGTGCCTCAACGCGCTCCAAGTTTGTGAGCAAGCTCATGGGCATGGTTTCAAGAAAAAAGTTAACGAGTTTCAGATAATGCAATTCAGACACGAGAAGTAAATCGAACAAACCGTATGTAGAAAGCAAGGAATTGATGGAAGAATGAAACTATTTCTTACAAGTTACAACAAGTCGTTCTGGAACGAAGATTGAGCGACAGTGGCCACTGTCAGTACATACGTCAAACTGATGTAAGGTAAATATTTCTAAAATATTGGATCATACACAATTTGCTATTTGTCTATGGTATCATTGCAACGGGCAATATATATGTAAGGAGACATAGGAATAAAAAGTATATTACGCGTTTACGTTTCATGTGAGTTCTTTCGTGGGGCATACGTTTAGTCAAATTTATTCATTGTAAAATGAAAGATATTTTTCGGCTTTAATTTGGTGCATATGAATCCAAGAGGATGGAAATCAGAATTTGGCTCTTGTTTAGTTGCAGCTTTCGTTGAAGGCAGCAATATGCAGGACATTACGAGGGAGGTCGTGTGTGCTTTCTGTGTCTGACGCCAAAGTCGGCAAAGATTCCAAATAGGACAAAAGTCGACTTACGCGTTTTTTCTTAACCAACTAATTAATTCTGAATTTTATAAGTTGTCTCTTCACCATTAAGTGAAGAAAAAGGAATGAATTAAGTAAGACAAGTAATGTAACTGAAGCTTTATTGCGATCTTCACATCAATATATATGTACTCAGGGTTTGTGTTTAACGAAGAATTCATCTATGACTGAACTTGTAATACAAATATTAGAAAGAAAGATTTCGCCCTAAACCCTGAATTCATTTAACTATAGCAATTAACTAATCTGAAGCTAATTAATTCGTCCACGACTTATGTGTAAAAGTTGGGAACTTATCTTTATGGCAAAAGAAGAATATAATTTTGTTGCCACTGCGGCATTTCAATCGAAAAGAAATCAGACCCATAGATCCCTCGCGTACGTGGTAAACACGAAGAATGCTATAATAACCTGATGATTGTGACTTTAAACGGTCAGATCTTTATTTGAGAACTTACGTACCTATCCCTATCAGCACAATTAGCACACAAAGATCTAGAAATGGATAAGAGAGTTATGTAAGTCCCTCGCCATTTTATTGTCATTACTCTAAAGTCTCAAAGCTTAATTTTGATAGACTTACATGTAAGCTTCAAGGTCGTTTATAGCATGTAATAAAATGTCACATACTTTCTTCCTATTATTATTATTATTATTATTATTTTTGACGTGATACTTTTTTCTTATTTTTGTCCCGAAAATATCCCGGAAACGTCACACATGTTTAATGAGGGGTATTTATCGGATACTCTAGGAATCCAAAATTTCAAAATAAATTAATAAAAAAAGTTTGAATTGGTTTAGATAACTAGATCACTTCAAACTAAATTCAAACTAAACTAATTATTATTGATTATATTCTTGAAATTATGAATTTTTAACTCGAAACTCAAACACTAAATTCAGTCACCAATTATTTTTCTAAAAATTAATTTTTAAGGTTTCAAAATTTTGTACTTTGCCTTTAGCAATTAAATCACTCTTATTTTATTTTTTGGCATTTATTTATGACATTTACTTACTCATGATATTATAAATCAGATTACAATCAACTTTTACATTATTAATAATCGTCATAAGAATAAAACCATACGAAAAGTTATATACATTTATATTTTTTAACTTTAACATAAGGTTTTTTTACTGAAATAAAATTAAAAAAATAATTATTTACATAAATGTCCTGTTTTAAATTTATTTTCGAAAATGTCCCGTTTTGGGGGACTATTGGTAAATCGTGTGAGGCTGGCACGATTTATGAGTGTTTGTGCACTGCCCATAAATCGTGTTACCCTCACACGATTTATGATTCAGTGCTTAATGCTCATGTAAATCGTGTGAGAATCACACGATTTACGTGCAACTAAATCACACAGAAATTGTGGGAGGGTGACACGATTTCTATGTGTTTAAGTTGCACGTAAATCTGTGACCCTCACATGATTTATGGTGTATTTTGCCTATAAAAAGAAATCATGTGAGGCTACTGTTTCATTCAGAAATCGTGGGAGAAGAGATTAGGAAAATCGTGTGAGGTGGAATTGCGAGAAAAAGAGGAAAATTTTGGTGGAGAATGGCCCAAAATAACTTATGTTGATTAGATGAAGTTGGACATATTTCTGCACATCTCCAAGAAAAGGTAAATTTTTACTATATTTTAATTTTATTTTATTTAGAAAATAAGATATTTAGTTGAGCTTAATTATTATAATTAGAAAAGAAAATATTTGTTTAGTTTTTAGATTAGTGTAAAAAAATTTGGTTAGTTTAGTTTTTTTTATTAGTATAAAAAATATTCATTTAGATTAGTGGAGAAAAATTTGGTTAGCTTAGTTTAGTTTAGATTAGTGGAAAATTTTTTTTGTTAATTTAGTGGAAAAAAATTTGATTAGCTTAGTTTAGTTTAGTTAGTTTAGAGTAGTGAAAATTGACCACGAGGCTCACGAGGAGCAACACGGACAGCCAGAGCAAGATCAGGAGCAGCAGAGAGAGCCAGAGCAGGAGCAGGATCGTGGGAGGGGTCGACCTACGAGAGAGATTCGTCCCCGTCAATGCCACATTGGTTGTCATTTACCGGCTCCTCGTCGAGATAAAGGGGACCAGTTGTGTTTTTATCTTTTAGTTTAGATCTTTTAGTTGTATTTTTAGTTGTATTTGTAGTTTTTTTAACTTTTATATAATATTGACTGACATGTGTATAATGTTTACTTACCCATGGACATTTTCTATTATAAACTCATATATATGGTTGTTTTGTAACTCTTTTATTACTAATATTTTGGTTATTATAGATGAATAAACAACTTATGATTAGAATATGCGAATTTATAGTAAAAAATACACAATAGAAATTGTATTATCTGAACATTGTGAAAATTAACAACATTTGGTTAATAAATTAGAATCAACAATAGGAAACAAACATAATAACACACCATAGCTGGAAACTAACACAATAATACCTAGTAGATGGAAACTAACACAACAATACATCGTAGATGGAAACTGACACATTAATGAACACATAAAACTAATTGCGTTCACTTGGTCGGCTGGAGGATGAAGAAGGCTGAGTAGGGCATCTTCGTCTAGTGTGACCCTCTTGTCTGCACAAGCCACACCGTTTTGATGGTCCAGGTTCGACAGCATCCATTTCATTGCGGATTCGAGTTGAAATAGGACGACCCTCAGTGGCTCGTCTTAACTGTGGATTGGACGTATCCGAGGTCTATTGTACTCAGGCCAATAATCTGCATTTGCAATAGCTGAGAACTCCATTCTGTAGACATTAAATATAGTGTGCATGCGATAAACATCATCAACAAAAGAGCCCCAATCAAGACATCCATATGCGCACGTAGCAAGTATATGGCGGCAAGGGTAATGAAGCGCCTGAAAATATCCACAATCACACCAACTATCTGTCAGCCTCACCCTATAACTTCCTTGACTATAGTTCCCTATTTGTGCGAGCTCTTCCATCACAAAAGACTCGTTTGCCCTAGAGCCTATTTGCTACCTGTTGATGTAAATTGCTTGCAACAAGGCTTGCAAAAACACTTGTCCACTCACAAGTTGAGCCTTCGACTCCTTTCCTTTCTTAACAAACAATGCAGTAAGACGAAAATAAGTAGACTTAACTAAGGCTATAGTTGGAAGATTGCGTGTACCTTTAAGAATAGCATTAATACACTTAGACAAATTCGTCATCATATGCCCAAACCTCCGTCCTTCATCAACATGCTGCGCCCACTTTTCAATGGAGATTCTGTTTATCCAATCACACATGGCTGGTTTTGTAACAACCTCTATCACATAAGTCATGCTCGAGTCATGGAGTTATATTAAAATGTTGTCACTGTGCTAAGAAATCTTTAAAATATGGAAAATAATAATACATGGCCCTTTAACTGCTCACTTTATTACCGACTAATAGTCTCTAATATATAGAGAATAAAATAATTACACTTTAAAAGAAATTGTGACTGACATAATACACAGCGTCCATTTCCGACTAGTCATTAGCTAGCTTCAATAGCCTCGTGATCTGATTTGCGCCCGAGTCTTGATCAGTGAATGTCCCAGTACTCCGCCTCGCACTTGATTTTCAACTTGGGTGCTGGAATATTTACGGAAAAGAAAAACATACAAGTAGGCAATGAGAACCTAAAGTTCTCAATAGGTAAGCTCAAACCAATCTTACAGTGTCATCATAAACATTAAAGCTGCTTCGGTTTATTATGAAAATATGAGCACATATACTTAAATAGTGGTTCAATTTAAGTTAAAAGTATCTTTCTCAAAGCGGGTTATATTTTAACAACCACTTACCATATTATATGACAGATATAGAAATATGAATAATATAATATGCTTCAACAAGAATCATAATAACAGTATGACTTAACGAGATAATTGAAGATGCACATATCGATGCTTATACTTGACTGTATGCAAGTGCACTTGACTTCATTCATATATTTCTTTAACTTGCAACTTAGCCTTGCTATTCTGTACTTGGTCCCCCAGAGCTGAATGGCCTTTCTCACCATTGGGTAATAGCCTGCTTTTCAAGTCCGAGTTCATACCTATACATGAGTGACGGGTTTACTTTCCCCGACTCTCACATTGGTCTATTCTCCTTAAATCTGGTCGAGGGCTGGCTCAAGTCTTAGACAGTACTGCTCTAGCCCACGCTAGCTGGGTCTATGCCATGCCTCACGTGGTAGTTTGGTACGTCTTTTTTGCAAGTTCTCATAAATCTTATTCTTCTTTGGACATGATTGTACATGCATATGCTACATGCATTCATCCATATACTTCATATCATACTCAAATCATTCTTACATATATGAATATTATGAGCATAACATATAAATGTATAATATTCATATAATTCACATATTTCTACCGAAATTTTAGCAGCATAACGGATTAAGTTCGCTTTTCCATGAATAGTGCCAGACTACCAAAAGGATCAATCAAGCAACAAAACCAACATAGGGCATCAAGTTTTATAATAACAATATCAATCATATAACATGTTAACACAAATACATAACTTAGGTTTTCTGCTCATTCTACTCAATTCTTTCCGACTTTGTAAAATTCACCATAATTTCTATTCAATTCAGTTGGGCCTAAATTTTGAATACGTTATAGTACTATGTGTCTAGTTTCCAACTGTTCTGGTCCCATCTCATTTTGATTTATGTAGCTCAAGTTATTCAAAGTTTACTTTTGTTTGCCCTACAACTAGCCAGAATTGCACTTTTAGAAGTAAAAATTCACTAAAAATAGAAAACTAGGTGAAATCATACGAAATTTATATCAAATTAAATCTAACAGGACAAGCTTTCAAATGAAATAAGTTTCATATCATTTGCATGAGTATATTTTGAGATATAAGTCCCGAAACTTGACCCTACTAGACTACCCTATTCCAGCTCGGTTTGAACTTAAGGTAACTTCATTAATGTGCTGGGAATAAATGAAAATAAATCTGACTTTGAAATTGTTATGGGATGTTTCCTTATATGTTAGCTTTCAAACAGCGTTAGTTTCACTCAATTTAGAGTTATGTAGGGTGAGTTACATCCTTCTCTATTCATACTACCCAGATAAGAGTCCAAGTTTCTAGGTCAAATTCTATACCAATGGCCTTATATTTTATATGTATGGAAAGCCCTGAATGTCTATTTTCATATAAAAATATATTCATCAAATTTAAACGGCTGTAGGCAGAGCTGTACACTCCGCCGTATGGACCGTCAAGAGGAAAACCCTACCAGCTTCTTGGATTCTTCTTGAATTCATGTTTTTCTTAAATCTATCCATTCAATCTTCAATTCAAACTCACATATACACCTTAAACCAACCTTAATTCATCATCATCACTCAAGATAATATCAGAATCATACAAAAAAGTGGGAAAAAAGTGGAGTTTCAATCAGCCCAATTCAAAGGAAACAAGAAAAAAAGTTGGAATTCCTACCTTGTATAGTTGAAATCTTGTTGGTTTGATGTCCTAGATTGAAGAAACTCTTGATGAGATTTGAAGAGGGGTTGAAGATGGAGTGAAGATGAGTGTGAATAGAAGGAAAAGGATGAGAGCTCAGCAGCTTATATGGGCAAAATTCAAGGGGAGGAGAAAGGAATTATTTCAAGACTTTTGAAGGAAGTTAGATTGTGATTGGTGGATTTCATCTCACATTCAAACTTAACTTGGCTGCCCTCTTTCATGGCTGATTGAGGCACCACTAGTAAAGATGTTTTGGCTAAATCTTAGCTATCCATCCTAGGGTTTTCACAGTATAATTTCTATTGGTCTGATTCCAATAGTTTAAAATACCGACATTTTACCAATTTCCTTCAAATCGATAAAACAGTTTTAGAAAAATCCTATGAGGTTTCCTATGGTTCTAATCCAATTCCATCAAGTCTAATCCTTCTAAATCATACTTAATTGGCTTTAAGTGAATGCTTAATCGAATCCTAATTAATCCCAATTATTCGATGAAAATCAAACAACTAGGCGAAGAATGATAAAAATCCGGTGCGGGTGAGGCCAAGTTTCTCCACTATCTTGAGCAACACTTGGCGCCACTCATGTATGGTAAGGGTGGCTAAATTTCAGCCACTTAAGTGAGGGTTTCTAGTAGAAAATTCTACTGGTTCAGTTCCGACGGTTTAAAATACCGAATCTTTGCCGATTTTCTTCAAATCGGCAAAACTTTACTAAGTGACTCTGAGAGAATCTCTATATCTCTATTTAATTGCTCCTAAGTCTAATCCATCTAATTAACATCTAATTAACTCCTAATTAACCTTACTTAGTCAATAAGATCGAATGGATCGATTAATAGCATAGATTAAATGTTTCGCAAATTCAAAATCTTTCTGTTTTCTGTTTTCCATAGCTAATGGCATAACCGTAATTTGAGCAAGTCTAGGGGCACCCTGTGTCATTTCACACTAGACTGCCTCCATGGTCCAATCGGTAGAGATTTAAACTTCTACGGTTTCACCACGTGATTCTGCTTTGTTTAAAATCACATTCTGCTAATTCTACAAATGTGGGGACATGAAGGTCGTTTTATGAAAAATTTTAAGGTTATTGTGGGAATAAACCTTTGGGGTCAAAATATAATTTCTAAAAATCCTGGACATCACTGCAATTGTCAAAAGTTTATAGGGGCACTTTTATCATTTTCTAATTTTTAACATATGGCAGTGCCATATTTTCAATGGCAGTGTTACACTACTCTATAATTCCAAGTGTGAGGTTCGCCATGGCATAGCGCTGCCTGAGAAATTCTCACACTGCCTAAGGAAAATAATTCGAAGTTTCCATTACGTTTTGTTTACGAAAGTGGAGATGTTACAGGTTTCTCATCTCTCAACAAACCACGATAATAAACATACTCTCGGTAGGTCTTTGAATATGCTACATTCATGAGAGCTCGTTTTGCATCTTTGCTCTTGAAAGCTAAAGCAAAGTTTGAGACAATATGCCGTATGCAATATGCATGATGGGCATGCGGAGGATGCTATCCAGTATCTTTGGCATTTAAAGCAGTTTTGATAGCATCATGCCTATCAGAAAATAATGAGAATGCCCTCTCGGGGAGTCACATATTACCGAAGATTAGTCAGAAAGAATGACCATGCCTCTCTTGTCTCCTCCTCAATCAGGGCAAATACAATTGGCAGAATATTTGAGTTACCATCTTGAGCAATTGCCATTAATAGTGTTCCACCATACTTCCCATACAAGTGGGTACCATCAACTGTAATCAGTGGCTTGCAACATTTAAATGCTTCAATGTAAGGAGTAAATGCCTAGAACAAACGGTGAAACATTACACTGTTATGATCAACAATATTTTCTACATAGTATGGCTAAGTCACCAACTGAATAATTGTACCTGGATTAAACGCCTGCAGACCTCTTAGCCATTTCGGAAGTTTATTATAGGATTCTTCCCAATCACCATCAATTTTACCAATGGCCTTCTATTTGGCGAGCCAAACCTTCCTATACGAAGTCTTGAAGCCATACTTTGCTTCTACTGATCCTTGCACCATGGAGAATATGTTGGCACAGATAAAATTAATATCCAATTGAGGATGGTCCTGTGAAAGCGAAGCAGACAAACACATGTGTGGTGCGTTATACTTTCGAATTTTCCACACTCCCTTTTTCTGCCGATAAGTCACATATATGCTCTAATTACATCCATTCCCAAATTGCTTGCATTTGTAATGGTATTTTATATAATCAGACTTTAGAACCTTCTATTCAACTGATCTTCGGATACTGTAAGTTTTAACTGCAAATAATACAACATACTTATCAGGAAACTGTTGTCCAACTTCCAGCTCATTTTCCCCTAACAATCCCAAAATGTCACCACCATCTGCAATACCTCCAATCCCTGCAAAAGTGCTCTCTTGCATGGTTTCCAAATTTAAAGAATCATAATGAGATACATGCACCTGTGATTGAGATTGAGATTGGGATCAAAATTGAGATTGATTGCTCCATGGTTGGCTTTCAGTTGCATGCACTGCCTCATCATTATCATTGTCATCTGGTACTTCATCCGGCTCATCTTCATCATCTCCATTATCAACAATAAAGTCATAACCCGCAATTGGACCATACTACGAAAGTGGTGCCGCTATCTCCATCGCAAGCCGTGCAAAAATTGGCTCGCCCATCAAATCATTCGCATCTTGTGTATAAGCATTTTCATTTTCAATCTACACAAGACTCACCGTCATAAAAGTAGACGAACGCTCAACAAGTGATACTGCAATAGATGCTGGATCTGGAGCATATCCTCCGAAGCTTACTACCGAGTCTTGTAAAATAATGAATAACTCTATCATACGGATCTCCGAAAACTGGGCACGACAATCGAATATCAAACCGATATCCTCATCACAGCTAATCTTAAGATTGTTATAGCGAATCAAATCTTTTCCAACTGCTATAGGCAACCCGTACACCATTTGTGTCATGTGCTTGTTATTTTGTTGGCGTAACTTGTAACACCTTACCAGATAAAATACTATGCTTAAGTTATAATATATTACCTGATAAGTTATTACGTATGATGAACTTAAGAGTTAACTATTCACTTTAATCAATTTCGGTTTGGCAGCGGGATAACCACTAAACAGTCGTTGTACCGGAAATAACATAACACAATCAAGATTTCGAAATAACCAAATCATTATATATACATATATATATATATATATATATATATATATATATATATATATATATATATATATATATATACATGCATATACATTTGTTTTTAAAATTGTCAAAAGAAATATACACAGTACAGGATAACAAAAAAAGGAGGCCGCTAACACAAAATAAATCAGCCTGACTATCTGAATAGCCCCTCCTATTGGTCTCTACGGGACATTTTATGTACAACTACTAACTCCTACCCATATGCTTGTGACCCAAACTGCCAAAAGAGGGTCATCCTGTACATCTACTGCTGCTACGGTGGGTACTCCAACTAGATGGATTCCGAAGAAAGGAATCCATTCGCCATACCAGCATCAGTAGGGGTATAGTCTATACTCGGAGCAGAAGATGAGGATGACGAACTCGCTGCCTCCGAAGGATCCTCGTCAAACATAGAGGCAGAGGGGATTGGTTGCGGTGGAGCAACTGGCGGAGCTATGGCTTGTGCTACTGTTGTGGGTGGAGGTGGAAAGGGATGCGCCACGTGGAGAAGGATGGTGATGTAAGGAATGGCAGGGCCAAAAAACGGGTGCATAAGGGGTACAGTAAAATCTCTGTAGAAAAAAAAGTAAAGATAAAACTAGCATCTACTAGATATATATACGGAATTTATAAACGGATCAAGATGGATATGGAGCTCTGGAAACTCAATGAAAAGTACGCTGGTTGCCGCGTTCTCCATGATCTGAAAATGACGCGAGAATATAATAGAGTGAGAAATAAAGATTTCTTAGTAGAAATTCCTAAATCTATACTTATCTGTCATCGCTATCATTCTCAGGTGTTTCGGACTTTGGTTAATTAAAAGAAAATATTACATCGCTAGGAAGTCCTACTCAATTAGTTATATAAATCATAGCCCGAAACACAACTCTATTTTACTTAAGGAAGTAAAGGAAGTTAAACAAAAAATAAACAACCAAATCGATGTATTGACATAGATAAGTGATAGCCATGAAGTGAGCAATAATACGTATATACATAACATCCAATGGTGCAAATAACTCAGTGCATGAAATCTAACATTGTGGATATGCATGAAAAATGATACACTTGATCTTAACTCATATTTTTCCATACTTGGTCCTTTGGGAGTATATATTAGCCATAAGACTCCTGGGTAATAGTCCGCTTTTCAGGATCGAACTCGTTCCTATATAGGGTCGTCGGGTTTGCTTTCCCCAACTTTCCCACTGATCTATTCCCCTTAACTTCGTTCAAGAGCTGACCCAAGTTACATGGAAATCCTTTCTCATGCTTATAGGGTAGCATTGCTTGTCTAACACTTTGACCAATGCATGCATAACTTATAAATTCACTTTAATTGCATTTTTTGCCGAAATTTCAGCAGTATAACGGATTAAGTCCGCTTCCTCATGAATAGTGCTAGACAACCAGGAAACTTTAATCAAATAGCAAACTCAATACAAAACATCATATTCATATCAAGAATATAACAATATCTATAAGTGCAAGATTTAGAATCTTAAACATCAATCTATCTTGCAAGCTTTTAATTGTTATTAAGGTTCCCAAGTTCGGCTTCCAAGGTTAAATGAGTTCCGAGTTCTGAGATTATATAATTTTCGACCTTTGGAGTTGTGTTTGGTTTCCGACCTTACCCTACCATTGGCCTGCTAAGACTTTTGAGTGTTTCCTAAACTCTAAGTTCCCGACATGGGCTACATTCGATGTAATTTCCTATTCACTAAGTTCCGAGCTCAGCCTTAAGTACACCTTCTGAGCTTAATCTTAAGTATGACCCCCCGAGTTAAACCTTAAGTGTGCTTTCCGAGTTCAATCTTAAGTATGACCTCCCGAGTTAAACCTTAAGTGTGCTAACCTAACTCTCTGTTCACTAATTCTTGACTTCCGACATAAACTCAAGTTATTTGTGCCTTATCCCAGACTTATCCTACTTCTAGCCAGAATTGCACTCTTATGAGAGAAAATTCACTAAAAATAGCAATTTGGGTAAAATCATCCGAAATTTACATCCATATAAAGTTAACACAATAAGCTTTCAAATGAAATAAGTTTCATATCATTTGAATGAGTATAATTTGAGATATATGCTCTGAAACTTGACCCTACTGACCTACTCCGTTCTAGCTCGGATTGGACATAGGGCAAATTTCTCGACTCAATGGGAACAAACGGGACCTTATCTAACCCGAAAATTTTTATGGGATATCCTCCTATGTGTAAGTTTTCTAACAAATTTAGTTTCACTCAATTTGGAGTTGTATAGGGTGAGTTACACCCTTCTCAACTCATACTGCCCGGATGAAGGTCCTGATCTCTAGGTCAAACTTCAAAAATTCATATCTATCTCTATACTGATCCAATATATACGTATGGAAAGCCCTGAATGCCTAGTTTCATATAAAAATAGATTCATGGAGTTTAAACGGCTGTAGGCGGATCCGTACACTCCGCCGTACGGATTGCTGAAGAAGAAATCCTAACAGCTTCTTGAGGTTTCTCCTTTCTTCAAGTCTTTCATACCAATTCTAATTCCAATCATAACACACAAGCAAAATCAGTCATAAACCATCATCATTACTCCACATAACATCAATATCACAAGGTATATAAGACCCACACATAACTCCAAACCAAGAAAAATAAGAAAAGGAGTAGGATTCCTACCTTGTCTAGTTGAAATTTGGTTGATTTGGTGCCTTAGATGGAAGCTACTCTTGATAAGACTTGAAGAGAAGTTGAAGATAGAGTAGATAGGAGTATGGACGGAAGAAAAATGAAGGGGAGTCAGCCCCTTATCTTGACCGAATTTCACAAGGGTAAAGAAGGAATTGGACACAAACTTGTGGAGCAAAAAGTTGTGTAATTGGTGGATTTGAGTAGGTTATTCAACTTGGTTTTATAGGTGCTTCTTGGCTGAAAATGGTGCCACCTATGGGAGTATTGTGGCTGAATCCTAGCCATTCATTCTAGGGTTCTCACAATGATTCTTCTATTGGTCCGGTTCCGACAATTTAGAATACCGAAATCTTACCGATTTCTCTTAAATCGGTAAACCGATTTTTTTTCTTCTATTGTGAGGATTCTTATGTTCCTAATCTTATTCCATCAAGTCTGATTACTCCTAAATCACACTTGATTGGCCTTAAATATATGCTTAATTGAATTTCGATTAAACCCACTTATTCGATAAAAACCGAACAACTAGGTCATTAACAATAAAATTCTTCGGACGTTACATAACTTCTGCAATATTTTACTCTGCAACTTTAACAAAGAAATAGAAAGATGAATGTTCACACAAACTGAATTTGAACTGTAAAATGTAACTCCTTCATTTGTATTTGTGATTTCACCATTATGATGAACAAGAATATAAAATCTTTTAGCCATCTCACTCTAATTTTTGCAAAAATACAGATTTCACTCTCTGGTTGGTTGAAAACGAATTACTAGACGATGGAAAATGAGGCAATGAACAGTGAAATTGAGTATATATAAAGAAAGTGATTTCTACAAAAATTATGCCACCCTTACACGATTTATAGTTGATTACCTAGAATCATGTGAGGGTCATACGATTTGCATGCAACTTAAACACACAGAAATCGTGCCACCCTCCCACAATTTCTGTGTGATTTAGTTGCATGTAAATCGTGTGACCTTTACACGATTTACGTGAGCATTGAGTATTGAACTATAAATTGTGTGAGGTTGGCACGATTTGTAGACAATGCACAAACACTCATAAATCATGCCAGCCTCACACGATTTACCAATAGTCTATCAAAACAAGATATTTTCGAAAATAAATTTAAAACAGGACATTTATATAAATAATTATTTTTTTATTTTATTTCAATAAAAAAGCCTTTAACATAATTACTTGAATCAAACAAACTCAACTTTAATTGAATTTGTTTAGTTTAATTTGTTGAAAAAATTTTCAGAGTAAAATCAAATTAATTTTATTAAATTTAATTTGTTCAAAAAAAAAATTTTCCTCAAATTCGGACTAAATCAATCCATTTCACAAAGTAAGAAATTATATCCGTACACATTCGCCGCTTTGTCTAAGCATGGTTGAAAATGAAATGTTTGACGTATCCAATGTGAGTATGCGACGCGGCGCCATTACGATGCTCTGATTATCGCGTTGGATCATGTACTGATTAAAGTGGATAATATTTGGTGCAGCACTTTGAAAGTTAATGATACATAAAAATCCGTGGCATTAATTGATGAAATCAATTTATTGATACCTTGTAACGATGTTATTTGAAGGGAAATCTTTCATCCTTTTTCCAGCGTTGTCTGCTTTATGATCCGCGGTGTAAGGTGTTTAGTGCCCTTTGTAATTATAATGCATTAAATAGTATTATGATATATTATAAAAAAGATTTAATTTAAATATATTATCAGTATAAAATTTTTTTACACAGATATCCAGTCATATATTATCATATCAGTAAAAATTTTTGATATAATCACTCACTATTTGAATGATCATGCAAATAGAAGGTTTTAATTAGATGATAGTATAAAAAAATTTTATACTGTCAGTGTACCTCAATTAAACTCTTATAATAATATACTAATTTTAAAAAAATTTAAAAATATAATTAGATATATTTTAAAAATTAATTTTTATATATTAATAATATAAAATTACATTGATAATATAAAATAATATTGATAAAATTATATTGATAGAATTTTTTTGATTTTTAAAAGTTAATTTTCATATATTGATAATATAAAATTATACTGACAGTATAAAATAATTTTATATTATTAATATAAAATTATATTGATAGAATAAAATTATATTAATAGAATTTTTTTTATTACACTGATAATATAAAATTATTTTATACTACCAACATAATTAACATATATAAAATTAATTTCTAAAATATATTTATGTTCAAGAACTCAATTACAAATATTTTATAAATTCAAGGAGTTGGTTACAAGCTTTTATATAGATACCTAATTGAATTTTTTCAAAAAATTGAGAGACTAGCATATTTATTTAATCCTTTTATTTTTGACTCATTAATCTACCAAACTGCTATCCCATCACAAAGCAGGGTTGGTTAACAACTTTAGGACATTTAACACATTTAATTTTACGAGACACGTCAACTTGTCTATTTTTAGGTTGTGTTTGTCTGGAATTTTTTTATTATTAAAAAATTATTTTTTTCATAAAAAAATTATTTTTTATATATTTAGATAATTTTTTAAAAATAATTAGAATTTTAAAAGAATCCATTTTCATCTTTTTTTTTTGTAAAAAGCTGAAAAAAAGTAATTTCTGAAAAAAAAATTAATTTTTAATTTTTTAAACTATATATAAAATTTAAATTTAAAAATAACTTTTCTTAAAAGTTAAAATAAATGCACTCTTAAACTAACTCACAGCGAGACAGGGCAAGTTTACATGTTTGTCATCTCTAATGAAAATAAATAATTAGAAGAGTTAGTTTTGAGAAACAGAAATACTTAAATAATTAAAAATAATTATATAAATTTAATTTAGAAGAAGTTATTACTAAATTTTACTTAATAGCAAAACACAAATTCATAAATAAATATTATTTATTAATGAGTGTTATAACTTTATATATTAAATATATAAATTTAGTCAAAAAAAGGTTGTGAATGGTTATTGCCTTTTTAGGGGTTATTTGTCTACATGGAGTGGCTTAAAATTATAAATGAAAGTCTACATAAAACTGATGAAATTTAGGATAAGTTTATGAATGACTATTATATTTTTTACGTGATTATTTGCTCTCAAGTTAATAAAAAACAATTATTCGAATAAGTCTATGTAGTGATTATTACTTGATATTGAGTGGGTTGTAATGATACATGAGGTAATGCATAAAATTATTATTTTTTGTAACTTATAATTTATTTCAATCAAGTGGCTAACAATTTTGATTATATGAACTTTTTTATTTTATTAATAAAATGTTTGTAAATAACTATTGATTTTTATTGAGTGGTGGTTAGTTTTTAGTGAGTGGCTAATAGAAATGAATTACTTTTTTTCTTTTTGTAGTTAAGATATATGAATTTATTAAAAAGTTTGCAAAAGACTATTATTTTATAATGTACGCTTATTTAATTACCGTTGAGTGGTTGTTATAACTTTTATTATTAAAGATATTTTAGTCTATTATGTAAAATATTGTGACCCTTCTCTCTAAATACATTTTATATGTAATCATTCTTAATTATTTAAATATATGATATCCCTTAAGTTAAATATTTCTTCTTTGCTTTCCGTCATATATCCTATTATTTTTTATGGTATTTAATTTGTGTGTTAACTTGAAGAAATGCTTATGTGAATTGCTTTATCAATGATAATTATTATAATTATATATAATTGATTTCTATGTGTTGTTAACTCATTAGATAAAATGTCAAAATAAAAATAAATGACAATGTGAAAAAAAAGTATATTAGAATTACATTTAATCTAAAATAATAGCTCTACTGGAATAGTTGTATGTAGTGGAGTCATAAGGACACAAGTCATTAATAAATAATAAAGTAATAAGTAAGAATGACAAAAAAATCTATATATATATATATATATATATATGGATATTACCCATAACGGAAACGAGTATAGAGATAGAACTAATAAGTCGAATATCATTCTCATATAGATAATGTGGTTATCAAACTATGATAATTTTAATTTTTCAGACCAAAAACGATAATAAAAAGATCATCAAACTATATATCTTTGTTGTTAACATACATTTATCCATGACTTGAATAAGTTGTCATTTTTTTTATTGTTACAATGGATAACAGGTTGATTTGAGACAATTTTATCACTAAAGTGGATTCTAGCCCTATGGAAGAACTTATTCTAGTAGGTTTCACTTGCCGTCGGTGTGATAGTTTTCTACTGGTGCTTATCAGTTATTATATATTGCGCTACTTATTTTTACCAAATTATCATTTGAATAACTATAATCTTACGAAATAATTATCTGTCTTATCTCTGAAAATGTAATTAATGACAAATTAACCTTTTGGATCAAAATAATCAAATTATGCTTACTCTGCTCCAATTTATTCAATGAAGTGAGATAAAAAAAATCAATTAAGTCTTTTTATAACGATATAATCGACATCTAAAATATAATAATAGTATTTTAATCTGGCTTGGATTATTATTATATAGATTATATTATTAAAATATTTTCAACGTGATTATTCTGAATAAAACTGATGTAATTCAAATGTAAATTTGATTAAAGAATAGATGAATACATATTTTTATTTTAGAAAAATAATAAATAAATGTAAAATACAAATATAGAATGCACTATCAAAAATAAATAAATAAATAAATAAAGAATGATTCCATATCTACATGATGATGATTGATTTGTGGCTTTAAGGGGGTCTTTGGTATACTGTATTAGATATGATAGGATAAGGTTATATAATGCGTTATGATCTTATCCATTGTTTGGTGCAATCAACGTATTGTATAACTTTATCCATCAAACCTCCCTTATACGTTATAATGATGGATAACTTAATACGGCCTAGGGAGGCCGTATTAGGCCTGATTAGCTTTTAATGTATAAGGGTTCTTTCACTTTTTTTATTTTTTAATATATTTTATTAAAAAATTAATTATTAACTAAATAATAAAAAATAAAAATATATAAATAAAAATAATATTATTTAATAATAAATAAATATTTTTTAAAAAAATTATAAAATAATTATTCAAACTAAAATAAAAATATAAGAATAAAAATTTATTATTAAAATATATAAATAATAATATTTAATATAAATTTAATTATATATAATAAAAAAATACAACCAAATATAAGAATATGATAGTAAGCCTATTTAGATTTTGATATATAAAAACTCTATCTCTATTTCATTCTCTCTCTCTCTCTCATATTTTTTATATTTGTAAAAAAAAATAAAAATAAATAAATAAATAATTTTTAATATAAAATTATTTTTATATATAATAAAATAGAACTAAAATAATTATGATAACTATTTAAAAATTATATTTATTATAATCTCTTCTTTTGGTTATATTTTATATAATACAATATCTTATACAATAACATACCAAACATTGCATTGTATTAAATTTTTATCAGGTTTTATCCTATCAAGTCTTATACTATCAATCTTTATCCTATCAGGTCTTATACCATCAGGCATACCAAACGGGCCTAAATCCCCATCTTCTTCCCAAGTCAACCATGGTCCAACTCTTCACTTCGTCTTCATTTTCAAAAAATCGAGTAATGGTTTATCTGGGACTGGTATCAACTTCACAATCCAACCAATTGGCCAAGAGAAAGCAGCAAGAACAATGCAAATAGCCCATTGCCCCCAATTTAGCCTCTCTGTATCAGCAAACTTCTTGAGAAACTCAACCATCACAACCTGAAGGACTATTGTCACACCAATAATCCCCAAGAACAACTTGCTCCTGTGTATGCCTTTGAAAACATTCCTCTTCTCCAGCTTCCTTGCATTGAACTCATTGAACACTTGGCAAAGAACAAATGTGTTGAAAATCAATGTGTCATTCACCCCTGATGTCACACCAAAGATAGACTCACCTTTGAATTGTAGGGTCAGCAAAACCGCTATCTGGTACACAGCTTGGGCTAATAGATTCCTCCACATGATGTTAGTGATAAGAGGTTTGGTTCTGCCAACTGGTGGTTTGTCCATCAACTCCATGGTAGGCTTCTCTGTTGCAAGAGCCAAAGCACCCAATGTGTCCATGATCAAGTTCACCCATAATAGTTGCACTGCTGTGAGCGGCACTTCCCCTGCTGACACTGCTGCCACAAAGTTGATTGCAAGTGCTGCAACATTCACTGTCAATTGAAATTGGATGAACTTCTGGATGTTGTTGTAAACACATCTTCCCCACCTCAAGACTGTGACTACAGATGCAAAATTGTCATCCAATATGACAATATCTGAGCTCTCCTTGGCCACTTCAGTGCCTTGAATCCCCATAGAAAGTCCAATGTCAGCTTCCTTGAGTGCTGGTGCATCATTTGTGCCATCCCCAGTGACAGCAACTACATGGCCCTTCTGTTTGAGGCACTGAACCATTAGAAGCTTGTCGAATGGAGAGGATCTTGCCATCACACAGATTTTGTCCACTTTCTCCAATCTTTTTTCATGCGTGTAGTTGCGAAATTCCTCTCCTTCCACCACTGCCCCATCGGTGTCCTGATTAGGCCTAAGTATGCCACATTCAGTTGCTATAGCCTTTGCTGTGAAAACATTGTCACCTGTGATCATTTTGACATTTACTCCGGCTTGTTGGCAATCTTCCACAGCTTTCTTCGCCCCGGACGGCATGGATCTTTAATTCCCACAAGTCCTAACAATGTTAGACCATTATCTTTTACCATAGTGTTGCCTTCTCCATCTTCAAGCTCTTCTTCTGAAACTTCCACATGAGCAAAAGCAATACAACGAAGACTGGTAGCTGCCATACCTTGAATAATGTGCTCAAATTTCAGCATACTATCACTGTCAAGATCTTTCACAATGCCAGAAGCATCATAGTATCTTGAACACATTTTCAGCACCATCTCAGCAGCTCCTTTCCAGTGTGCATTAACTGTGTTGTCTGCATTTCTTCTCAACAAAACCCCACTCCTTTTCTTCTTTGAGCTGAAGGTCTCAACCTGAAGGATGGTGCAGCTTTTGTCAAGCGCTCCACCTCCATGTCCAATTCCAACACAGCCCAAGAGAGGATTGCTTTTTCTGTGGGGCTACCTGAAAACTCAGAACCTGATTTGGACTTGTGCACGCTGCCAGTTGTGTTGAGAGCCACTCCTTCTTGAATCAATTGAAGAACAGATGGAGCAACTGATGAGTAGGCATGCTCCAACACAGGTTCTAGGCCTAACCAGAACTTGGTCACTTCCATCTGGTTGAGTGTGAGTGTGCCTGTCTTGTCAGTACAAATAGTGGTGGCAGAACCCATGGTCTCACATGCTGAGAGCTTCCGCACCATTGCTTGGTCAACCATCATTTTCTTCATTGAATAAGCCAGAGTCAGCGTCACTGCTAGTGGCAGACCTTCCGGTATTGCAACAACAACAATGGTGACAGCATCAGAAACGATTCCCACAACGGCATTCATTACATCACCAAACTTGGTCTTGCTTCCATTGAACTCGCTGACCCCATTCTCATCCTCTGTGTTCCCTGTGAAGTAACGGATGAGCAAAACAACAAGGACAAGAAAAGCCACGGCCAAACCAACCTTCCCAATGGATGATGTGAGCTTGTTAAGCCGTGCTTGCAAAGGGGTTTGCTCGTCAATATCGCGGCTAATCGAACTCATCATTTGTCCCCATATGGTGTTCATGCCGACCGACGTAACAAGCATCTTGGCATACCCATCAACCACCTTTGTGCCAGAGAACAAGAATGGATGGTGGTTCCTGTTAACCTCAACATGATCGCTCTCCCCTGTCATGCTTGACTCATCCACTCTCAGTGAATGTCCATCTATGAATAACCCATCTGCAGGGACTTGATCACCAATCTTCAAGCAAACCACATCACCAACAATGATCTCAAAGATTGAGATATGTTGGCGCCTCCCGCTTCTCACCACGTCAATTTGTATATCATTGCTCACTTGAGATAACTTGTCAAATTGTCTGCTCTGCCTATAGTTGCTTAAAGAAGACATAGAAATGACAATGAATACGGCTAAAAAAATGCTTCCACCATCATACCAACCTTCTCTGAGGCCATGCTCTTTAATGCCGAAGCCTAGAGAAAGTGCTGCACAAGCCAAAAGGATGAGAATGGTGACATCCTTGAAGGCTTCTACAACGAAATCAAAGAAGCCTTTGGAAGGGGGTTTGTGGTAAGTGTTGGAACCAAACATTTGATGTCGGCGTGCAATGTGTTCAGCATCATCACCTTCGATGCCATGCTCGATGTCAGTTTCGAGTGCTGCGGCCACCCCTTCGACGCCACCATGTTTCTTAAGGCTCTCGAGGTTTTTTTCTTTGACAATCTCGGTGAGACAAGTTTGATCAATGGTAAAGGGTTGCTGTGGATCTAAATCAACCACGGTGAAAGATGGAGAAGGTAGGATTCTCGGTTTCTTTGTGTTGGTTTTGTTGAGAGTGAAGTGTGACACGAGGGCTCGAGAACAATAGATGATCACAAAGGCAGAGTGCCACCTTATGTTGGGTGCACTAATATTGGTTTTTGGCGCATTGAGTAGGGCCTCAATGCGCTCCAAGTTTGTGAGCAAGCTCATCGACATGGTTTCAAGAAAAAAGTTAACGAGTTTCAGATAATGAAATTTGAAAACAAGAGAAGCAAATGGAACAAACCGTATGTAGAAGGCAACGAATTGATGGAAGAATGAAACTATTTCTTGCAGCACAGCAATTTATTCTGGTACGAAGATTGAGCTACAATGGCCAATGCTAGTACGTATGTCAAAATAATGTAAATACTTCTAAAATATTAGATCAGTGTAACATGCAATCATATATATATATATATATATATATTAGAATAGACATGGGAATAAGAAATATATTACGCGTCTACGCTTGAGATTTCTTGATGTTCAATGTAAGTACTTTCGGGGGGTCTACGTTATGAAATAAATGATATTTTTCGGCTTTTATTACATGTGAATCTACGAGGATGGTAATAAGAATTTGGTTCTTTGTTTAGTTACAACTAACTGGAAAGTTGAAGGCACGAGCATGCAGGACATTACGAGGGAGGACGCGTTTGTTTTTTGTGTTTGATCAAAGTCAGCAAAGATTCCAAAGAGGCTAAACGTCGACTTACGCGTTTTTACCAAACCAATTGTGCATTGATAAGTTGCCTCTTAACCATTGGCATTAAAGGTGTGTTTGGTTGGAGTGATTTTGGAAGGAAGGAAAGGAAGAGGAAAGAAATAGGAAGGAAATAGGTATTTTTCCTTTATTTAGTTGGAGAGAAAAGTTGAGAAGGAAAAGATGAATAGTATCTAAAAGAATGAATAAAATAAGACAAGTCGTGCATGCTATGCTAAATATGTAAAATGGCAGATTTTGTGGATTTTTGTGTATTTACTAGTGCTTTAAGCAGCGTTTTGGACAAATTTATCAGCGTATTATATAGTTCCCAGCACTAGTAATCCAAAATGCTGGTAAATCTATAAAATACATTAGTAAATTATCCAAAATGCTGGTAATTTTATCTAAAATGCTAGTAAATCTATAAAATACTGGTAAATTTGTCTAAAATACTGATAACTTTGTTCAAGACGCTAGTAAATACACAAAAATTCACAAAATCCACCATTTTGTAAGCCTACCGGAGAATTAGCCAAGACAAGTAATGTAGCTGAAGCTTTATTGTGATCTTTATATCAACATATATGTACCCAGGGCTTGTGTTCAACGAAGAATTCATCTATGACTGAACTTGTTGTAAAACAAATAGTAAAAAGAAAGATTTTCACCCTAAACCCTGAATTCATTTAACTATAGCAATGAAACAATCTGAAGCTAATTAATTCGTCCACGACTTATGTTTAAAATTTGGGAACTTTCCTTTATGGGAAAAGAATACAATTTTGTTGCTACTGCGGCATTTCAATCGAAAAGAAATAGCTGGTAAACACGAAGAATGGTACAATAACCTGATGATTGTGACTTTAAATTTTCAAAATTTTTATTGGTTAAAAATAGTTTTTGGTCTTTTCACGTATTTTAAATTCTGATTTTAGTCCCTATATTAAAAAAAATTTAGTTTAGGTTTCTACACTAATACTCCATTAACGAGTCAGTTCCTGTCATTAGAAAATTATTAGATAGTATTAGTTTTTGCTGATGTGATTAATAAGATTTGATATAGATATGATATGTTGTAAATGTAATCCTAAAATGACCTATTTTAGGCATTTTTTAAAGCTTGAAAAGCCTTTTTTTAAAAATAGAAAAATGACCAATGTATCGAAATAACTTTTTTGGGGTCGAAATGACCTCAATCAAGTTTTACTATGGCTTGTTTTAGTTTTAGTTAGCTATATTAACAAAAATTAATACTATCTAACAATTTTTTAATGACAGAGATTAATTCAGTATCACTATAAGGATCTAAATATATAGTTTTTTAACATATAGAGACCTAAATAAAAAAAATTTTAGTGTAAGGACTAAAATAAAAATCCAAAATACATATAGAGACTAAAAACTAGTTTTAACCATTTTTATTTGAAAACTTAAAATACTTGTCCCTATCAGCAAAGTAGCACACAAAGATATAGAAATGGATAAGAGAGTTATGTAAGTCCCTCGCCATTTTATTGCCATTACTCTAAAGTCTCAAAGCTTAATTTTGATGGACTTTCATCATTTTTTTTTTTTTTTGGGTCATTGATAGACTTTCATGTTAGTTTCAAGGTCGTTAGCGTACAGCGTGTAATAACTCCTGAAAATGTCACATATTTTCTTCTTATTTATGTCCTGAAAATGTCACATATGTTTAATGAGGGGTATTCATCGGATACCCAAGGAATCCAAAATTTCAAAATAAATTAATAAAATTAGGTCAAGCTAAAATCAACTAAATTAGTTATTGTTAATTTTATTCTCGAAATTATGATTTTTTTAACTCAGAACACAAGTATTAAATTCGGTCACCAATTTTTTTTTTAATTTACTTTTAAGGTTTCAAAATTTTGTAATTTGGCTTTAATAATTAAATCACTCTTATTTTTTTTTTTCATTTATTTACCCATGATATTATTATAAATCAGATTATAATCAAATTTTACATTATTAATAGGTGTCATAAGAATAAAACCTTAAAAAATGGTTATATAAATTTATATTTTTTAACTTAGACGTAATGACTTGAATCAAACTCAATTTTAATCGGATTTGTTTCGTTCAATTTGTTGAAAAATTTTTAAAAGTGGAACCAAATTAGTTTTATTACATTTAATTGGTTCAGAAATCTTTTTTCTCCTCAAATTCGGACTAAATTAATCCAATCCGCAAAGAAAGAAAGTGTATCTGTACATAAGTGCAACTCTGTCCAAGCATGGTTAAAAATGAAATGTTTGACGGATCCAATGCGAGTGTGCGACGCGGCGCGAATACGATGCTCCAAATATTGTGTTTGATCATGTATTAAATTGGATAATGTTCGGTGCAGGACTATGAAAATTAATAATAAATGAAAATCCGTGGCATTAATTTACGAGATTAACTTACGAGGAAATTACATTGATCTAGCTTGAGGTCTATTAAACATATATTTATCTTTTCTTAAATTTTAAAATTATACCTATCTCCCTTAATTAATTAAAGATCATTACAATAACACCCCTTATCTATAATAGCACATGAGTTATGCATAATTAAAACATATGAAGTAATTTCTATACCCTTAATTATTTTTTCAATTTCTATTTGAATGCTATTTCGTTTGTGCCATTCAACCTCCATTTTCACCTTTCTCTTCCACCAAATTTCACCCACAATGCCAACGAACATCAGAAACCAACAATTCCAAAAGTATAAACCATGCCCAAACAAATAGTCCCAATATATAGATCAGCTCAAATAAAAATAATCCGAAAATCAAGAACAAAAAATAAGCTATGCATGCATTTTCTTTACTACATTGTGGAAGGGAAATGCATTCATCCAAAAATAAAAATTTATGTACCCTTATTTTCTTTAAACCTTATCAATTACTTATGCAAGTTTAAAATAGGACAATAAGTAAATAAATCTTGCAACCACAACTTGCCATTGATATTACATATTGCAGCCAAAAAAATTCCACTCCTTCTAACCATGAACCACCACAGAACAACCACCACAACCTTCACCTCCATCTCCTTTGTTGCGACGTAGAACTGTGGCACCAACGTTGAGCCCTTACCTTCACGCCCAAAACCTGAATTGCTGCTATCTCCATCATACCCAGGAGCCACCACACCGTCGCACCTCCATGTTGAGGTCTCCCACCTCCACCAACAAGCCGCCATCACATACCTCACCACCACAAAGCCAACACTACCCATACTGCATCACCGTCAAGCCACTCGCGTCCGTGTTGCCATCCTACAATGTCACCACCATTGCGATCTCTACACCACCACTAGTACGCCATTGAGCCACCACATCTCCGTCGCTTGCACCCTATCCCATGACCACAGGAACCCTTGCCCTTACCCTATCTAAGCGCCACCCTCCAAACATGCAAACACAAATTGTGACAAATGCATTTGCCCTAATCTGATGATTTGCGGCTTTTTTGTTCAATTTTTTTTCTGTTTGCAATGAAGGGTAATTTAGAAATTTTTACAATTATTTAAAGGTAAGGGAGGTGGATGTAATTTTAAAATCTAAGAGAGGGTAAGTATGTTTTCAATCTACTTCAAGGGAAGTAAATGTAATTTCACCTTAATTTATTGATACCTTGTAAATGATGTTATTGTATTTGAAGGGAAATATTTCATCTTTTTTCCTGTCTTCTTTTCTGTCTTTTCAATTAAATGTTGGCAAGTTATTAAAAAAACATAATAAGAGACAAATTATTGCCAATCAAGAAAAAACAATTAATGAACTATCAATATTGATTTAGTAGAAAGATGGAAGATGAAATAGAAAAAAAAAAAAAAAAACCAAAGACATTAGGTGAAATACCCTAAATTTATCAACCAAAAATATTTTGCCCAATTAAACTGGGCCATGCCCATCTTGTGCCTTTTCGCCCTCCCATATAAAAAAACTAAAGATGGTCATATTGGGCAAGTTCGGCCCAGTCTAAAGAAGATAACTTAACATTCTAATTGTGGATGGTGAAGAACCTATAAAGTGATTGAAGCTAAATTAGTCGATTTCATTGATACAAAAGAATGGTACATATTGTAGAATTAGTTCCTATAATTTAGGAACTGAATTGAAAAGTATAAACAGATAAGAATATGAGCTAACAATTAATAGTTGTATTCCTATTCTAATGCAACTACATTTGAGTAATTATCTAGTAACAGAAAATACAGAATGTACACTTGCACTGATTCAAATTGATCTTTCAATTTGGATTGAAGTAGACTTATCTTCTTCTGTGCTAATACACCCCCGCAAGATGAAGTCTCCATTAGTGACTTTCATCTTGAACTTAAAATCTTCAAATTTGGACAATGGAAGAGGTTTGGTTAACAAGTCTACCGGCTGATTGTCAGTTGACACATGAGACACTTGAATTGTTCCAGATTGAACTTGCTCCTGGACAAAATGATAGTCAAGTGAAATGTGCTTCATTCGTGAGTGATTAACAGGATTCGAACATAGATAAGTCACTCCTATGTTATCACACAGAAGAAAAGGCTGCCTACATAAAGGTATGTACAGTTCACAAAGAAGATTTTTTAACCACATGACTTCATCCACTGCAGAGGCTACTACTCGGTACTCTACTTTTGTGGAGGATCATGCTATAGTTTTTTGTTTGTTGGAGCTCTAGGAAATTGGATTACCACCAAAAAATCAGATATAGATAGAGGTGGATGTGCGGTCATCCAAGTTGCCAACCCAGTCAGCATCTGAGAAGGTATAATAAGATCAAAATGTGATGATTTTTGAAGAATAAGCCCATAATTAAGTGTGGACTTGAGGTACCTTAAGAGCCGTTTGAGATGCTAGAAATGGGTTATGGTTGGTTGATGCATGAATTGAGAAAGTTTGTTGATGGCAAAAGAAAGATCATGTCTAATCATATTAAGATATTGGAGAGCTCCAATAATTTTTCTGTAGTTAGTAGCATCAGTATGAGGTGAGCCATCAACCAATTTTAAGATGGTAGTGGATGAAAGTGGAGTTGGAGATGGTGTCACCCCCACAATGTCAAATCTCTCTAAAATATCATGAATAAACTTGTGCTGACTGAGCAACAAACCAAATTTGTGTTGAACAAGTTCAACCCCCAGGAAGTAGTGAGGTGTGCCAAGATTCTTCAGCGAGAACCTAGTAGAAAGAGCTTGAATGAATGAAGCTAGGAAATTGTCATCATTACCTGTAATCAGTAAATCATCTACATAAACCAAAAAATATGCAATGACATTATCCTTAGAGTAGATAAATAAAGAGGGATCACTAAGACTAGTCCAAAAACCATAGGCTATAATGAATGATTTGAAGGCTTCATGCTAAGCTCTTGGAGCCTGTCTCAAACCATAAATGGCCTTATGTAGCGTGCAGACAAAATTCGGATGCTATGGATGTTTAAAGCCTGGAGGTTGTGTCATAAAAACAGTTTTATCAATAGTGCCTTGAAGAAAGGCATTGTTAACATCAAGCTGATGCATATTCCATGATTTGGCCAATGCTATAGTAAGTATAACTTTAACTGTTTGAGGCCTCACAACCGGAGCAAAAGTGTCATGAAAATCAAATCTAGGTGTTTGAGTGTATCCTTTTGTAATTAATCTAGCTTTGAATCTTGAAATAGTGCCATCTGGATCTCTTTTAATGCGGAACAACCATTTATAGTCAATAACATTCTAATCTTTAGGTGCTGGAACTAGAAACCACATGCCATTCCTAAGTAAAGCATCAAATTCCTCAACCATGGCTTTACGCCAGTGAGGACATTTCATAGCTTCTCTCACACTAGAGGGCCCAAGGTTTTTCAGGTGGTGGATGTTTGGTGGCTATCAAGAAAAAAAAATTTTGGGTTTAGAGATACTATATTTTGATTTGGTAGCAATGGAGTGGGTGTTAGTGTTTTAGGGTGGCGAGGGTGATATGATTGGTGGAGCTTGTAGGGTTTCAGAGGAAATAGGAGTTTCGGTTGAGCGATTGTCCTGTGAAGAAGGTGAAGCCGAAGGTGACATTGTCATAGGCACACTATCAGAGTCATTAGATGCAGGAAATGTATGGTCATTTGAATATGTGCTAAATGGTATTAGTATGTGCAATGGTTTATCCACAAGAGGAAGAGCAAGGTCATGATTAGCTGAAGTGGCAATGAGGGTTGGATAAGGAAAGATATTGTCATGGAAGTGGACATGCTTGGAAGTGTATATTTTGTTGGTAATGTGATCAAGGCAATGATAAGCATATTGAGAGGGTGAATAACCAACAAAAATAGAAGGATGAGATTTGGGTTGCAGTTTGTGACCTATGTAAGGTTTAAGCCAAGGAAAACATTGGCATCCAACGGAGTGTAAGTGAAGATAATTGGCTTTAGTTTTATGCAAAAACCAAAATGGTGTTTACATATTGAGCAATAGAGTTGGGAGGCAATTGATAAGTAGGTAGCACTGAGGAAAGCAAAGGCCTAATAAGAATGAGGTAGCTTGGCATGATGCAGAAGAGCTCTACCAATTTCAACTAAATGTCTATGCCTTTTTGCTGCTGGTGCATTTTTTTTCTACTGTGTGAGGGGGGTGTCCTAGAATATGATGCCATAGAGAAGGTGCAGATGCTAGGAATGCTTTAGGTGGTAATGTAGCTGAGAAATGATATAGTCCATCTTTAAGTGGGCCTTTGAGTAGTGGTACTTGAGTCTTCAAATCCTTCACAAGAAAATGGTTTGCAAAGAATTCAACCGAAATAGGATTAGTGTTACATAATTGAGAGATGGATAATAATTTCTTGGAAATGTTAGGAAGATGAAGAACATTGTCAAGGTGAAGAGTGTATGAAGATGTGGTGATTTTAGTTTTACCACCATTACCTACAAACAATTGATCAGTATCATAGTATGGTTCAGAGAGATGTAATTGCTCAAGGTTGTTGGTGATGTGGTGTCTGGCTCCAGAGTCTAAGATCTACTCTGAGTTAGTAGTAGCTGGTGCAACTTGGGCATTATAAGCAGAGGACTTGAATCCAAATTTAAGGAGATAGCTGTGGATCTTGTAGCAAACTTTAGTAGTGTGTCCTAGCTTCTCACAAAAATGACACACTATTTTCTTGGCAGCACCAAGAGAAAAGGATTGGTTAGAGGAGGATGAACTAGAACCAGAAGGGAAATTTTGTTGCCTATACTATTGAGATTTCCCTTTGTGTGCAGTATGTGTAGTAATGATAGAAGAGTTTTCAGCTGGAGTTTCACGATGCATATATGCCTCAAAGTCATTGAGCATATCATGCAATTCAGCAAAAGAAGTGGAATTTTCATGAGTTCTAATGGCAACAATAACCTCCTTGTAGTCTGAACTCAAACCATTTAAAGTGTGTATAACCAAGTCATCATCATCAACTTGGCAACCAATAATAGCAAGTTCATCAGAAATACATTTGACAGCATGAAGATAGATACTCAGTCATGGTTTTAGACCCTTTAAAGGATCTAGAGAGTCATTCCTTGAGATACAGGATACGATATCTTGTCTTACTATCAAAAAGCCTGGTGAGAATATCCCAGGCTTGCTTGGATGTCTACACATTTCCAAGCATGGTGAACACTTGTGAGTCAACAGAAGAGATTATGGCATGAAGGATCAGTTGATCCTGACGTCTCCAGTAATTGAAATCCCTGTAGGAGGTAGTAGGACAAGTAATTATGCCATCAATGAAGCCAATCAGATCATAACCAACCAGAAGGGCATTCATTTGCACTCTCTAGGTTGGAAATTTTGATCCTTATAGCTTAGTAGAGTTCTATGTACTCAAAGCCATGACAGATTTTTTTGGATCATTGACAGGTTTAGTGGTTGCATTTGGATTGGGGTTGGGGTTTGAATCAGGTATAGAGGTAACGGAAGACATGATATTGGGTTGAGAAGGCTGTTAAGCTAAAAGGCTGATACCATATAAAGAAGTGATTGAAGCTAAATTGGTTGATTTCATTGATACAGAAGACCGGTACATATAGTAGAATTAGTTCCTATAATTCAAGAACTGAATTGAAAAGTGTAAACGGATAAGAATATGAGCTAACAACTAACAGCTAACAGTTGTATTCCTATTCTAATGCAACTATATTTGAGTAATTATCTAGTAACAGAAAGTACAGAATGCACACTTGGACTGATTCAAATCGATCTTTCAATTTGGATTGAAGTAGACTTATCTTCTTCTGTGCTAATAAACCGACCAAAATTAAATAAATAAATAACAGTGGATGCAAAAGCAAAAAGAAAAATGGATATGTCTTTGAATATTAATTAATGAAAATTTATTAAAAAAAAATAGTGATTAATATGATAATCAAATTTATGATCATATCACTTTGACCATTGCTTATTTGTTTTTGATATAATTGCCTGTGAAAATCTATAAGAACTAACCGATGATTAATTTTAACAACTTTTGCAGTACATTTTCTCTAACAAAGAACAAAATAAGCTTGATCAGGTGTTTAGTTCTGATATGAAGAACTAGATTGTGGGACAAAAGTATTATGCTGAGATTATCACAGTAAATGATGGGAGTTGTAGTGGGAACATGCAGTTCCTTCATGGGGGACTGTACATCCAAATTAACTCATTTGCAATGTTGACATGCCTTCGGATTTCAGCTTCTTTATTGGATCTTGCCACCACTCGTTGCTTCTTGGAACAATATTAAGAAACTAAGGTCAACCATAGGTTTACATTTGGTTATATAATCCAATCAGCATCAAAAAGTCACGTAGACTAACTGTCTTGATGGTTAAGATCCATTCCATATCCGTATGAATTCCTCTTAAGTATCTTAGGATTCGTTTCGTATTACTGCTTTTCTTGTGTTCATACATAAATTGGCAGAACTTCTAAACTAAGAAGGAATCTATGTCAATGGAAAATGTGAATTGGCGTTCTATATTTAGATGCAGTTTCCGGGAAAGTTGCAGTACCAGGATGTTACGAGGAAGTGATGGGAGGCTTTGCGTGTTTGACAATGGTCGGCAAGATTCGAAATGGACGAAGTTAAGTTCCCTGTCATGTCTACTGCTTCTGTCTTTTTATTTTTTAGTTCTTTTCATGTAGCTTAAGTTAAGGGTAATTTTAAGATATAATTATATATTTCCTTAAAAGGCTATCTTCAGAAATTTTTTATTATAAACTGTTTTAAATCTGAAAAAGCTAATCCAAATATTCACTAAGGGTAAACTTAAGTGCGCATTTAGATTAATTTTTTTCTCTTCAAAATAGATTATAGTTAAAAGTTTATTGAAACAGTTTTTGAAAAACAAAAGATGATTACTTCTCAAAAGAAAAGCAATTACCAAACATTATGTTTACATGTTTGAAGACGAAGTATGAAAATTGTTACCTCAAATATTATATATGAAAATTTATGTCGACCAACCAAATTTAATTTAAAATGGAAACAGGAAGTTAATAAAATTTATTTAGAAATATATATTAATAAATATTCTTTTTACTTAATTAATTGTTAATTGACCTAAAAAACTAATTTTTAATTTAATTAATGGTGTGAAATGTTAATTTGGACAATAAATTGATTTTGCACATTATTTTTAAAAAAGGGTTAGGATCATGTTATACCAATGTATCTTTAAGCAAAATTATACCACTTAATAATTTTATATTAATTTTACATTTTCCCCTTCCATAACGTGGACCTTTAGCTTGTTCACTTAAAAAGCTCTTCTTAGACTCACTTTTTTTTTATCAAAACAAAAATGTGACATATAAAATAAGAAAAATAAATAACTAATTGTGAATTAGTTCTTTTACTGTATTAAAGATAATAAGGATAAAATTGAAAAGAATAATTTAGTACTTCTTTAAAATTCTCAAATAACAGAGAATGTTGGAAAGTTTTTTTTTTTTCCTTAAAATGAATAATTAAATATTGAAGGAGTGAGTAAAATTAGCTTATCTTTTATCATTATTCTCTCTATTCATTTATAAGTGTCTACTAAAAAATTTTTTGTTCCAAATTATTTGTCATTTAAGAATATTTGAGAAGTATTAATTTTTTTTTTCCTAAATTTACCTTCATCTTATTACCTCATTTAAATATGTGATAACTACAATTAATGAGAAGACAGAATGAATAAGTTAGTTAAATTAAGCCGTATTTTTCTATATTTGAGTTCATTAAGTGATACTTTTAATTTTTGTGTAAAAATTTTAAAGGACACTTATAAATATATAAAGAGAATATCAAAATAATTTACTACCTCTATTAATATGTGTGTAATCCCAAAAATAATCGATATTGTATAATTGAGAGTAATTTACAAAAATGTCGGTATTCATGTTTTTAAATATAAAAGAAAATATTATTCTATCTTTTTTTTTTTGGTACGGGGAGGGGGGAGGGGGATGGGATGGTTCAAGGTAAGGCTCGAATGTCGTGCGCTTTTACGGAGGTAACAACAACTTTGCCACTGTGCTCCAACCCTATCATCTAAATCTTGTAAACTAGAAGTTGGTTTAAACAAACAGGAATCTCAAATATGAACTTTTTGATAACCAAATTTCGGTTCATCAATCAGTTATTCTTTCACTGTCTATCATCCAATCTTATCCAAGAAGATGTGCGTCCACGATTTGCGTGGTCTACACGCTATGCGTGTCTCTCTGATATATGCGTGGATGTGACTTCCTCAAATCCTTTGTTCTCACCGCAGATTTTGAATTGATGCAGAATGATGACAAAAACAGGTGTTCACTGGCCATGCCAGATCATTGGATTCGGTCTTTCGATCCAAAGTGGCCACAATCATAAGGCAAAGAAAACAACTTCGAGTGTATATGTTTAGAGAAATGCTAAATCTGTTGTGAAATATTGTTTAAATATAGATGTCATTATTTTTATTTTTATTTGTTAAGATTTGATTAGATAAATTATATTATTATCTTGAGTTTGTTGGGATTTGATTAGATAGAATTTATTATCTTGTCTTGATTTGATATGATCTTCCATTTTTTATCTTTTGGTTATAAGTAACTTTTTGGATGCTTTATCTAATAGAGAATATCAATAATAGAATTCCCTCTCATATTTCTACTTCTCTATTCTTTTTACTATTTTTTTAATAGTATGTTACTAGCATGAAAACTGTATCATCTAACTGAAGGAGAAGACTTGAGGAAAGACATTCTAGCCATGTCAAGTCTTTTCAATCTTGAATTTGTGGCTTTTGATATTTCTGGAAAGAATTATTTGTCTTGGGTTCTAGATGCACAAATTCATCTTAATTTAATAGATCTTGGAGATATTATTAAACAAAGAAACATTGTGTTCCTAAAGGATCACACAAAAGCAATGATTTTCCTTCATTGCCACATTTACGAAGGATTAAAACATGAATATCTTACTCTAAAGATCCTATAGATCTTTGGAGGAGCTTAAAGGATAGATATGACCACCAAAAAAGGGTAATCCTTCCAAATGCCAGTTATGATTGGATGCATTAGTGGTTGCAAGATTTCAAATCTATAAATGAATACAATTTTGCAATGTTTAAAATCATCTCCCAATTGCAATTATGTAGGGAGAATATTATTGATAGAAATATGTTAGAAAAAATATGCTCAACTTTTCATGCCTTGATTGTCTCCTACAATAGTAGTATCAAGAAAAAAGGCTTTACAAAATCTTTTTAATTGATTTCATGCCTTCTTATGATTGAACAAAGTAATGAGTTGCTCATGAAAAATTATGAATCTCGCCCAATTGGCTCTGGTCCATTTCCTGAAGCAAATGTGACAAATTATTACCTCGTAAGTGGCAAAGGTTGAGGTTCTAATCAATCAAAACATGATCCAAGTAGGAAGAAAGGTCACTCTCATGACACTCCTCACTCTTCTTATAAGAACAAGTCACGCTAGAAGTAGGAAAACAAAGAAGAGAAAAAGAATGGACAAAGTAAGAATTTAAAGAATAAATAATATATCGCTATACTGTGAAAAGACCATTAGTCAGGTACTTATCATATGTCAAGACATCTTGTTTGATTTTTATCAAGCATCATTAAAAGAGAATGAAAAAAAGATAGAAGCAAATTTTGTTTCTAAAGATACTTCAAACAATCATGCTATGGTTAGCTAAGTATCTCCAAAGACAAAATTTGCTTATGTCTTTTTCTTATTCTCTTTTAATAATGTTTGATAAATATCAACCAATGCCTTGGCATATGAAAGAAATGCGTGACCAATGGTCATGCCACAATGATAGAATGTATTCTTTGAATTCTTACTCTGTCTGTTCTTCTTCTCTTCTTTCTCTAGTCTCTTTAATATTATTTTTACAATAAAATCCTCTTAATTGGTGTGCCTAAAATTCTTCCAATTCAAAATCTCACTCACATATATTAAATAGTCCTTGGATGTTGTATAAATTACAACTCATACCATTGTAAATGAAATTTTGAATTAGAAAATTTTTTAGATTAATTGTTAAAATGATATATCAACACTCATATGTTTACATGCGTCAAAATTACCATTCAATATCAGACCAAAATGAGAAAAGGAAAATGTCTTTTAGACTTATACTGTACAAATGTTATATAACACACCGTATATTATTTAGTACAAATAAATATTGGTTAAAGCCACCTTTTGGTTCTTGCATGTGTCCCAGTTTTAGTCCCTTTTCTAAAAGAATTTTGGTTTAGATCCCTAAGTGGTAATTTGTTAAGGAGTTAATCCCTACCATTAGAAAATTATTAGACAATATTAGTTTTTGTTGATATGATTAACAGGATTTGACATAGACATGGTATATTATTAATATACTCTTCAAACAATCTTTCTAGGTCTAAAATGACCCTTTTTCAAAAATAGAAAAATTATTGAAATAATATCAAAACAACCATTTTTTAGACTTAAAACGACCTCAACCAAGTTCTAGCATGTCTCATGTTAATTCTTGTTAGCCATATTAGTAAAAATTAATACTGTCTAGTAATTTCTAATGACAGCAATTAATTCAATATCACTATAGGACCTAAGCCAAAAAAAATTTAGTGTAAGGACAAAAAAAACAAAACACGTATGGCGACCAAAAATTAGTTTTAACCATAAATATTATTATATATGTATAATAATATAAAATAAGCAATTAATTTTCATGTACTAAAAATTATCATATCATAATGAATAATTATAAAAAAATAAATCATATTAACAATTTTCATAATTTTTATTAAATAACATTATAAAATATATTATATTATCAGTACATAAAAATTATTCTTATAATATACATATACTATATTTATATTAAAAAAATATTATGTTGGGTTCCAAATTGCAATATATAAATAAAGAAAAAGGGTAAATAACACCCTTGAACTTTCTCTAAACAACACATAACCCTTTCTTACTTGAATATTACAGTCCGCCCCATTTCCTAACTTTGCTGTTAGTCAGTGCGATGTCTGTTAACTATGCATGGTTAACTTGAGTTTACTTGTCCCCTACCAATCTCCATTGTGCCCAAGACTGCCTAGGAAACTAGTAGTCAAACTAGCGTATCTGGGACGAGCAAACACATCTAAGAATGCCACTGGGTGAGCCCTTTTTCTTCACCGCCACTTGGTGCTAACACTGCCCACCCCCACAGCCATTGTGGCTTTCGCCAATCACCGCCATCCACATCTCCACATCGACCCTCCTCCCCTCCCCTCTTCAGGTTCGGGGGTGCGCCTCGATGTCGATCACCCCCTCGCACTTGCCGAAACTTGACATCTACGAGGCCTGATTGCAATGCTACCGTCACTGCTTCTCCTCCTTGTTGTTGTCGTCGACCTCGCCAGAACGCCTTGCTAATGGTGGTTGGCTCAGAGCCAGAACTAGTTTAATCCAAATTTGAGCTGAGAGGATCTAATTCATAAGGAATTGGAATTGGTGAGGGGTAGGAATGTTAGATCCATGCGTTAAGTAAAGGTGAGAGTTTGGTGAAGGGTTTCTTGGATAGTAATGATTAATGGGTATGTGCAAAACAAGGGATCTATGGATGCATTGAAGCTTTTTTGTTTGATGCTTAAGTTAGGGAGTTGCCGCAATGATTTCACATTTCAAGTGTGTTGGATGTATGTGCTGGTTGTCCTTCTGATGGGCATGCAAGTCTACCTTTGTGTTATCAAATCTAGCGCACCTGAGAATGTTATCTCATTGATATCCCTTGTGGATATGGATGGAACTTTTAGCGGTTTTGAGTCCATTCTCAAAAGAATTTGGTGGGAGATAAGAGTAAGAATGTGTATTTGGCGACTACATTCAATAATGGGCGGTTTTGCATTCAGAGACAAAAGACTAGGAGAGTAGACTTCAAAGATGGAGACAATGTCTTTAACAGTGGGTGTATGTGCGCATTAAAATCCATATTCTCAGTGTTATTGGGGTGACCTTCAGTGTGGATTCTCAATGTTAACGTTATTTGGGTGGCCTTCGGTGACGATGAAAGAATGAGGATATGAGAGTTAGAGTTGGTTGAATATCTTTTTCTCCTTTTTTTTTCTTATTACTTTGAGTTAACTATAGTTAAGAAATTGAGAATGTTCTGTTAGAATAATTTCATATAACTGTTACTGTTAAAAAAAGTGGGTGAAGTGTAATATTAAAGCAAGAATAAGGTTAAATTTTATATTAAGAAACTTCAAAGATGGTTTGTGCTATTTATCCTAAAGAAAAATGTGAAACCTTTATTTGGGATAGTGGAATAGAAATGGTGCTTCTCACCTGTTTCGCATTACTAAAGGGTAATTACGTGGAGGTGCAAATTCTCTCACCTTGGACTAGTTTGCACCCTCTCAGTATTAAAAAACCAAATCTTTATGAGTACGGCTTTCTGTTCAACAGCAATGCTGAAATTGTTTGGTTGTGCCATTATTAGCTGTGCCTAATATACGTACTTTCCAGACGCCACGTCTAGCTACAGTCTTGCAAAAATTGAATCGACGCAGGAATGCAATGTTTCTATGAGATCTATCAATTTAAGTCAAAATGGTTTATGGGTTGAGAAATTTTTATATATCATCAGAATAAAGATTTCTCTTATTCTGTTTTATTTATTACATGATATGATATGATATAAATCAATAGTATGGTAGTTAAAAAAAAATTATTAACTGGCAGTTAAAAAATAAAAATATTCATAAAACTAATTGTTTCAAGTAATAAATATAATGAAGCAAAACTTTTTGGACTTGGTTGGCTAACCAACCCTTTCTTCCCCATAAAAGAAATTAGTCGGCTCCAAACGGTGCGACAAAATTTGGTCCAAATCCTACATTCAAAATAGAAGTTTGCAAATTGGAAATAAGCATATTTAGTGTATTTACTATTTCATGCATGGTTAGAAATACGCAAAATACCGACGGATATTATTTCTTACCGACAGGATGTGTGATGGAAAAAATCCGTTGGTAAAAACGGCATCAGTTAAAATTACCGATGGGTATTATTAATCCATCAGTAAATATATAAAATAATTGACAAATCAGTCATCAAAAATTATTTTTCAAATTTTACTGGTAGATATTTTGTCGGTAAATACATATACATTTTCTTGAATTTTTCGATAAAATATCTATCGGTAAGAATGAAAAATAATACTTATTTAGTTTATATTTGTGTTTATTTTCGATGAAAAATCTGTCAATACTAGTAAAGTTTTTTAATAATTTTATTTTATTTAATTATTTATTATCATTAATTATTATTATATATGTTAATTTTATTTTAATTATATATTTTATTTAATTATTTCAATATTTATATAATAAAATATGTTAATTATAATAAAAAGCATAAGAAATAAAACTATTATATACAAATAATATATTAAATATCCATCAAATAAGTACTATAAATAATATAAAATACAAAAATGACAAGTTTATGTGCATGTTTGGGAAACTCCCAAAAACAACTTTTTTTTTTGCAAAAAAACTGTTTTCAAAAAATAATCCTGGTTTGCAAATTTTTCTAAAACAGATTATAATCTAAAATTGATAATTTTAAGCTGAAAAATAGCTTATAAGTATAAGTAAATTTTTGGAGCTTATGATTTTAAACAGAAGTTGATTATTTCAGAATTGTTATATTTTTACCAAATTGATCCAAAATAACAAAAGTTATATAATATAAACAATCATTTTATATCATTTTTAGTAATTTTACGATATAAAAGCTACTTTTCTCATACAATCCAAACAAAACAGATTATCTTAAGTTACTTTTGAACTAAAATATCTAAACATAAATTGATTCTCATATTAGCGATTTTTGAAATAATTATAATTTTTCAGCTTTCCCAAACACACACTAGGAATACTCTGCCCGTCAGTATCAGAGATGCCGTCCTCATCATTTGTAGTAGAGGAAGAAGAAGATGATAAAGACTGCTGGTCGGGTATTGCTGGCCACTAGGAAGGAGGAAAGAAAAATGTTATTTGTACGTGTAGAATGGATGCATTACCAACTTTTTTTTTTTAGTTTCCAACTTTTTAAATTAAAGTTACCAACTTATTCAACTAAGTTACCAATCAGTTGCAGTGTGCAAAATATCATGCAATTCTATACTGCAATTGGTTGACAACTCAGTCGAATAAATTGGTAACTTTAGTTTAAAAAGTTGGTAATTAAAAAAAATTTTGGTAATACGTCTTAAATGCATCCATTCTACACGTTCATATATGATTAGTCAAGGAGGAAATGATGAACTACTGGCCCCCAGATCTTGAAAGCACTTTTGCATCTGCCTCATGATTCTCCTCTCCTTCATCTTCCCCACCCTCCTCTCAACTATCTTCAACTTCTTTTCTAACTTTGACTCCTTCGCTTGGAAGCACTCCTCCTATTGCTGCAATCTGTGATGGAGCTTCTCATTCAGGGCATGGACATAAGTGCGGATGGCCTCCTCCAGCTGCTTAGACTTAGCAGGTGTATCCTCGGTTATAGATGCAGGGTACAGAGAATCATTATAGAAGTTGCCCATGCCATAGATGCAACCGTTATAAGGACTGCCAACTGTCTATGACCACACCATGTCCTCATCAACCAGTGGGCACTCAGTAGCGATCCTGTCTTGCGATGCCTGCTAAGTCTGCTGAGATCTGGCTTCCTCATGTCTCTGCATGTACTCAACTCACAATTAATTGAAACAAGTATTAAATTTACTTTATATTAGATATAAAAATAAGAACTAAATGAAGTATAAAGTTTAGAAATTATGTATGTGGTCTTGAAGTAAGCATCCACCCACATTGTCTTATCAACCTTCCAGATGTACATCTCCTTAAAGACCTCTCCCTACGTGGGAATCTGTCCTACTCAAAAGCCTCGTCTACAATTTAAACTAATTTGATGTTATTAATCAACAAATAATCAAATACATAACATTATCCAAAATTTAAAATTAAGGGCATTAATTAAATTAACTTACCATATTACCTTCGTACCCGCCAAGGTGGTCGAGCCACCGTAGTGTAGGGATCCATCCTTAATGGAGGCCCTATTAGCCTTTTTCTTCCCTAACTTCGCCTAGAAATCAGGGGAACCCCAATATTCTCACAGTACTCGCAGGTGGGCCTACTATAGCAAGAAGTGGTCAGTGTCCCTTCTAAGCCGCACATCTCGATACATGTCATGGAGGTGCTTAGAAGCTTGAGACCTCCAAGCCTTGTACATGACCATATCCTTAGCTAGGTCAATAATGAAATTTCTTTGCACATAGGAAAGTAAAACATGTTATGTATGAATGTATATATAGAATTAAAATATTGAATAAGAAAACTATTATCTTATTACCTTCCACTCATTGTACCACATTCGCTTCGTGGTCTTTGAAATTTTGTCGAAGTTCTTGTGCAGTGCATCATACAACTTTTTTATCACATCTGTGATATAGTGCAATCCCTGCATGAGAGGCTCCTAACTAAATAAATTATAAACAAAAGGCAAAATGTTAGTTATTAATTACTAAGAAATCACAATTTAACACTATTTACCAAGCACCTCCATTATACTGCAAATGTTGGCAGCGGCATCCTTCGGAGGCTATTTGTGATTGCTGCAGAGATGATGAGGCGGCTGCTCCAATGTCACCTGTGGGGAAGGAAGAGGAAGGAGTGGGAGGTGGTGGCGATGGCTGTGGTAAAGGATGATCAGGCATAAACCTAGGAAGGGGTATCATGCAGATACCTTGTGGGTTAGGTTGAATAGGTTAAGAGGTGGAGCTTGGAGTGAAGCTGGATGGAGTGCTACCGGTATTGGAAGGTGCTATTGTGGATTGAGGAGGCTGGACATCCTTCCGTGGTCGACCTTTGCCATGGCTAGTACGTCTACCTACCATATCTAAGTCGAACACAATATATATATATAAAAGTGAATGCAAAGAATAAAACAATCCACTTAAATAAATATAGTAATTTTTCATTTAATTTATGTATATAAAGTTGAAAAATACAGATAACATAATTCTAAAATAAATTCATTCAAATAATTACCGATGTTCAACTATTTGTCAAATAAGACATTTTATTATACTTAAAATTATTATAATTATATTAAAATTAATGTACCTTTTGTTTAATTTTGACTAAATATTAAGATTGAGTTTTGTAAAATTTAAAAAATAAAGAGAACAATTTTAATGATCTTTTACATACATAAAAAAACTCAATTAATTATTATTTAATTTTTCATTCATCTATAATCTATGATCTAACATAAAAGTCTTTACACTATCAATGCGCCACATGGCACATTTTGTCTTAATTTTAAACTTCTTAATTCTCAAAATTTTAATTATTCTCTAATTTTTTATTTAGTCTATTAATGTTTCTCTATTGTAATTATTATGTGACATCCTCTAATTAAGTTATTTTATTTTCTGAGTTATATATTTTTTTGATCTATCATTTCTCTCAAAAACTCTTTCTTAACTTTTTATCTTCTATAACCATTTAGTAAAGAAATTATGAAATTTTAGTATAAATATATGTAAGATAATATGATAAATTGAAATTTTATTTAGATATATTTACCTAAAAAATGTTATCAAAATACAATTAAGATCAAGTTTTATAAAATAAAAAATTAAGAATAACAAATGCAAAAATTATTCATATAATCTAAAACAAAAATAAAAATAATTAAATCTTATTTTCATTTTTACCAATGGATAATTCATCAAAAATTTAAAAAAATTGGGCAGAGTCTCCCTTTAAATTAGGAGTCTCTACAAAGAATTAATTTAGCAATCAAAATAAACAATCAATACTAAACACATATAGCCATGCAATTCCATCAATCCTAAGAATAATTCTAAAGTGCACCTTCTTACTCCCACACAATATCACATCACATAATTCAAACAATTAGAAAGGAATGCCAAGCCTTTTCCCAATCATGCAATTCCATCCTCATTCTTCCATTCCACAACTCTGTCATACAAAATATAAGTCTCTAATTTTATAAAAACGTTAATTAAAGTAATATTATACTAACCTATATTCTAGAAACAATGCTCCAAACTCCAATTGGTCCCAAATGTGGCTCATAAAGTGCTCCCTATTAAACAAAAGAAGAGAAACATTATGTTAAATAAGGTGAGGAGTAAAGAACTTTGAGCACATAAATGTGCATGTAAAAAGAGGCCAAATGAAAAAGGTAGACCGATTAAACTACTCTATATAATACTAGGAATACAATGGTGGCCTCCAACTGCATTTAAACGACTCTTGCAGTGGCAGAGGAGAGGGTGGTCATAGGTGGCATTGGGGGGGGGGGAGAGAGGAAAGAGAGAAGGGAAAGAGAAACGAGGAAGAAGGCATTGCGTGTGAGGGTCATATCCTGCACTTGCTGACAGATTTTCTATCGGTAATTAAAAAATTAGGTCATTGGTGCCAACAACTAAAATTTGAATAACAACAGAAAATTCGTCGGTAAATAAAAAATAAATAAAAATTCTTTTCAACTACAAAAAAAATTAAAAATTACAATTTATCGATGAATTTTTTATCAATAAATTTTATTTTTCATTATTTAAATGGAACATCTACTTAATAATTTTACTAGCAAATATATATCCATAGGTAATTTTCTATTCTAAGAAATAAATTAATAGCACTGATGTAAAAGCCATTGGTAATGGAGCAATAAACCACGATGAATTTATTCATCACAAAATCTATCGGTAATAATTACCTGCTAATTGGCGCTAGAATTTACTAACAGATTTATTGATGGATAATTTTATCCGTGGTAAGTTAATGATTTTTTTTTTTAATATTACCTGTCATTATATCTGTCAATAATACCGATGGGGATAAATCTATTGGTAAATTCTGACAGTATTTGACATGTTTCTAGTAGTGATGTGATATTCTACCTTCAACCACCGACATTGAGTTAGTCAAAGTGGATAGGTGTTTTGATCTCTTAATTAAGGTGTTTTGGGTTCAAGCTTTGAAAATGAAAAAATATTTACTGGGAGATCTAAAGCACTTTGTGAGACTTCTATGGGTAAAGCCATATTAATTGGATTTTTATTAATAGGTCCCGATAAATCGGTGGGCTTCAAGCAAAAAAATATTCTACCTTCATCCTGTATTTATTTCTTCTCTGAACTCAGTGTACGCATAAATCTACATTGCTTTTAAAAGTCGTTCAAAGTTTACTAGGTAAGTTGCACACTCTTATGCATTAGTTAAAATTCTCTTAAAATATTTTTGACCGGATTGATAAATTATAGTTCTGCTGCGCGATTTGCAAAAGCAATGGAGAATTCGAAAAGAGACAATTTCACATGCTAGCAAATTTCTCTTATTTAATTATTAGCTTTACAGTTCGTTATTAGACATTAATTACACTTAAGAGTGAAAATTGATTTTGAAGTTGAGTTTTGTTAACAATCTCCTATGTATCTGTTACAACAGATAAAATTTTCCGTTTTAATATATATATCAAATATTTAAAAGATTTTATACCTTTTAAATATTAATTTTCTTTTTTAAATCATGTTAGTTAAAATGTATTTTTTTAAAAAATTTTTAAAATGAGACAAAATAATTCTATTTGAGTCCAAATATGCCACAGGCCTCATTATAAATTATATTTGTAGATATTTAAATAATTACATTAGAAATAAAGTGCGATTCTAGATGAATTTTACTTATAATGTCAAATATTAATTTTAGAATAATTTCTTTGGAACATATTTTATCTAACCATATTTTGACTCTAAAATTGCTTAAGAATTCTTAAAATAAAAATAATTTCTAGGTAATTTAATTTTAAGCACAGAAATCAGATCTAAAATTTGTTTTTGTCGACTTTATTTAATTCTTGTAATTAAGCCTTAAAGTTAATCAAACACTTGATAAAAGAATATTCTTAATAATAGGGGCAACGGGCTACAGGTTTTTTTTAAGTTCAGTAATTGAACTCAAGTCATGATAATACATAAATAAAAGATTGACCATGTGAATTGACCCTGTTAGGAGACTGCATGTTTTCATTGATGACTATCATGAGTTTTCTACATAGATCTGCATGCTGGCTACTAAAATAACTTGGGAGATAATTCTATTATTGTCTTATATTATGTTCTGTATCATTTCATAAAACTAAGTATAAATGCCTTCTACCGTAACTTTGCCTTCTCTCTTTTCTTCATCTGATCTTCTCTTATGTGAGTATTGTTGAGGGAGCTGCCATTTTTTTATTTTGACGACAGCCCTTTCATTTTTTTTTTTTTTTATCTTTTTGTTGATTGAAATTTTGTATCTTTTGCTTTATTTTTGTTAGCATATGTGAGAGTTTTCATTGTCAATATTGTGGATGTTTTTGTTGTCCATTTTGAGTGTTTTGGTTTCCCCTTTATAGATCTTTTGGTTTCTTCTTGTGGGTATTTTTCTTTTGATGCTTTTAAAGATGACAGAGACATTAAGCTCTAATTTGAAAGAAGGTATAACACATTCTTTAAGTTGCAGCATTTTTTATGTTAGTCTCTGATATAAAAAATGCTTAAACATTGATAGTCTTTAAAGAAAGAATAACATCATAGATCGTTGGTTAGCTTAGAATATACAATGTGTTTGTTTTTTATTAAATTTAAACCTGATATATCTTTTTCTATTTGTGAGTGTCATTAGGTTTGCTTATTAATGATATTTTATTTCTCATAATGTTCTATATCATTTTCTGTTTCATTAAGTAAATAAATTCACAATAAAATTAGAATGAAATAAAATTTATACCAAAAATCTAATATTGAAATATCAGAAGTACAAATTAATTTCCCACGTTTCTCTTTTTGTTTTGAGATAAAAATCTCTAACTAAATAAACCACTATTATTATTAAATATATTCATTCTAATAAAATCCAAAATTCTTTTCTTTTCCTAGGACACGCTGGGGCAACAGAAACAGGAAACTTTTTCACTTGCGCAAGCTAACATGTAAGCTCGAGCACTCCATATGTGAATTAATTAGATTGATCATGTATAGAATTAGCCAACTACAGCGGAATATTTTACCCAAGGAGATGTTGAGAACAATTTAATCTTTTAGATGCACTGTCTCACCCTACTTTGCCTCTTCCCTTCCAATGATCATGTAACTCGGTTTACTTTTGGTGTAGGCAACATTTGGGGAGATTAATTATGGCTCAGAACACGTTACTTTTAATTATATTGACTCACTGACTTTTAAATCTTTAGTTTCAGCTGCTGGATTATGAATCCAACTGAAACCATTCTCTTAATGTTGGTACTTAATGAGAAATGAGAATAAATCCAAGTGGGCCTCTATATATATATATATTGGAAAAGCCTCAACTACTTATGATGTAAATAAGTTTTTTTTTTTTTTTTTTAATTAATTAAGGATGTTGTATATAAGCTTGTCGTTTAAACTTCATGCTTAAAACTAACTTCTTTGAGCAATCACATGGATGAAAAAGAGTATACTGTCTGGATTAATAACATATAAAAAGAGAGAGATAGCTAGAGAGAAGAAGGTAGAAACAACATCTAAAAACTGTCATTTCTACTTTTCGATTTACAATTTTGCTTTAGTTTAAAGTACAAAAACGTATCTATATATATGGACAAGAAAAACAGATCATCAAGAAAACCTAAGGAGTAAGATAATATATATTTTTCCTTTTGTTTCCCCCATGTTCTCTATTTTCCCTCTGTGTATCTCTGGCTGCTCTGATCATGAGTTACTTCTAAACTGATTCTTCAGTGTGGCATGTGGATGACACAGGCTTGGCCAAATATGTGGGGTTGCTATCTCCAGCCATTATGACAACAATATTCGGCTCCGAATTATCTACTTTCATTTCCGTTGTCTTGGATGGTTTCTCTTCATTGCCTTGTGAGGTAGATGAGGAATGTTGATTGCGATAAGAACAAGCTAGGATAAGTAATGCTACAGCTATGACTCCAAGCATGAAAGCTAGGCCACCAAAGAGGCAGGGAATGGGAGAAGAAATGTTTCTGAAACCAGCTGAACCTGCTGCTGCATCCATGCTGGAGTTGCTTGCACTTGAAGGCCTTATTTGCACAGAAAACTGCACAGATTATCTATGCTACCGTGCCTTGTCTGTGGGTTTGGTTGTTTGTGTCTTTGGGATCTTGGGATTGTAGAAGGAGAAGAAATTTATAGTACAAGTTAATTAAACAAAAATGGCACAGTGTGTGGATCGTCCACTAAGAGGAGGAAGGTATGAAGTCACTCATGAATGGCCCCACTTGCTGAATTGTGAAGGGAATTTAATTTTATTCTTTTCTTGGAAAAAAATGGCTAAAGTTAGAACTCGTTGATAAATAATTTATTCTTTCGTGTGTTTTGAAGCATCATATCGGGGCATAGTTTCTGATGGAAGTTTCTTGATCCTTGGGGCTATCTATTTTATTTTTCTTTAGTGAAAGTTATTGGGGCTATGTTAATTCATCTTTCATGCCAACTTCAACGAAGGCCGCATTACGTGCATTTTCTTATCTTTTGCAAATTGAGAAGAAAAGGTTGAGATTGATTAGTTAACTTCCTTTCCTTCCTTTTTTTTTTTTTTTTGGTCTTTTGAATGTGAGATAAATACACACTTGAAATATCGAAATTGCTATTTCTCATTAAGTGCTTTTACATGATCTCGAATCGTTAATATTGCAAGTCTCATTTGTTGAATTCAGGTCTACTTAATTACTTCCTTTTTTTTTATTTTAAGAATAAGAGGTCTCTTTTATAAGAAGTATTTCGCCACCATAAGTTGACTACTCTGGTGTCAATGATCTTCATAACTAATACTCCTTAAAATATAATAGTCACTTTTCACTAATTCTACACTTGAATTAGTGAGGATACAAGAACAACTTTTAAGGGTTGCCCAAGGGAACTAGAGAATGAGTATAATGAAGGTAATGTTTTTGTTAAAACTAGCAAAATATGCCTCGATGTGTTATGATCTATGTTCCCCTTTCCCAAGTCTGAAAACACTATTATAAATAGACTTGAAAAGAGCGATCTCCCGTTACTAAACGCGCGACAAGATAAGGAGTAAGTTAGAGAAATATCCTCAGCTAATCTCAACATGCAACAGCTCATAGAGCAAAGGACTAACTTTGATTTGGTCAAAGATAACTTTCTGGCCCATCCTGAAAAGATATGTTAACAAGAGAATTATCCAACGAGTAAAGAAAAGTTAGCTATAAGAGAAAAGAAAAGGACTTGGTCAAATAAAATAATAATAATAATAACTTTGAAATATAAAATAATATAAATAAAATACAACAAATATTTGCTACTCAAATTGGATGATCGTAACAAAATAGTGAACGAGGTACGTCATTTCTTTTCATCCTCAAATGCAATGGCTTCTCATTTTCGAATGGCTCATAAAATAGACAAGATACGGAAGAAGTTCAATGATGTCGTAGAAGATATGTCTAAGTTGAATTTAATCTCGACATGTAGTCGATAACCAATCTGAGAGTGCACGGAGGGAAACAAGCTCTTTTGTGTTAGAATTAGATGTCATTGGAAGAGAAGATAGCAAAAGGGAGATTTTAAACTTGTTAAGTCATTTGCATGAAAACCAAAATATGTCCTCAGTTGATGTTGTTGGTATCGGTGGTTCAGGCAAGACAACTATTGCTCAATTAGTTTACAATGATGTAAAAATCCAAAGGCACTTTGGAAAGCGAATGTGGGTGTGTGTTTCAGATGATGTTGACGTCAAAACTCTTGTCAGGAAAATATTAGAATCATTATTTCGTAGCGAATGCAATAATCAAGAATCACTACACAATTTGCAACATAATCTTTGTGAAAATTTAAATGGTAAAAGGTATTTATTAGTAATAGATGACATTTGGAATAAGAGTTATGAAAAATGGAGTCAATTGAGAACTTATTTGATGTGTGGTACTCAAGGTAGTAACATTTTAGTGACAACCCGTAATAAAACTGTGGCACAAACAATGGGAATAAGCACTCCATTTGTTTTTGGAAGGTACTAGAACATCAGAAAATGAAAGGTAGTTTTATTAATGTAATGAAGTACATATATAGGCTACAGTGAGTGACCATCGTATCTATCCTAGGTTAGCTAATATGAGATTATTATACTCTAATGACCATTGGTTCCTAACTAACTATGTACTGTAATGAGCTGTCATGTAACAAACTCCAACTATAATTCCTAATTATAGAAACTAGACTCTTGACTCGAATACTCCCTCTCAAGATGGGAAGTAAATGTCTTTAATTCCCAGCTTGGACATGATAAATTTAAAAATTGTGTAGCTTAGGGCTTTGTCATTAAATCTGCCAATTGATGATGTGTTCTGACGTGAATGAGTCTAAGAAGTCCTGATTGAACTCTTTCTCGCATGAAATGACAATCTATGTCTATATGCTTGGTTCTTTCATGGAAAGTGGGGTTTGAGGCAATGTGAATAGCTGCTTGATTGTCACACAGCATCTTGACTGAACCAGTAGTTATGCCAAAGTCTTGAAGTAGCTTTTCCATCCAATCGACTTCACTAGCTAGCTGCATTTGCCATGGCTCTATACTTGACTTCTGCTGAGGATCTTGCTATAGTAGGTTGCTTTTTAGATTTCCAGGATACCAAGCTATCTCCAAGGAATATGCAGTATCTCAAAGTTGATTTTCTGGTATCTAAACAATTCCCCCAATCGGCATCTACATGTGCAGTGACGTTAAGATTGGACTGAGCAGAAAAGAGCAAACCTTGTCCTGGAGAAGACTTGAGATATCTGAGGAGATGATGTACTGCTGCAAGATGATGTGTGTGTGGTTTGGAGACAAATTGGCTTAATTTGTTGACTGTGAAGGTAATATCTGGTCGTGTGAGAGTAAGGTAGGATAGTCTTCCAATTAACCTCCAATACTGTGTTATGTTAGCAAGAGGTTCTCCATCACTTTGGCTTACATTGAGATTAGGATCCATTAGGAGACTTGCAGGTTTACAACCCAAAAAACTAGTATCATCTAACAAGGAAAGTGTGTATCTTCTTTGGGAAAGAAATATACCTATTGAGGACTTTGCTATTTCAAGTCCAAGAAAGTATTTGAGTGGACCAAGATCCTTTAGTTTGAATACAGATTTCAGGAAGGTTTTAATGTACTTCTAATGTAGTTGCATCTAGTCCAGCTAGGATGATGTCATCTACATAAACCAGCAAAATTACCAAAGTATTTCCTGAGCCTTTATAGAACAGTGAGTAATCATTTTTAGATTGATGAAATCCATGATTCATCAATGTTGAAGAAAATTTAGTAAACCATTGTCAAGGAGCTTGTTGGAGCCCATAAATAGACTTGTTTAGTCTACATACAAGCTGTGCCCCCTCATTAATAACTTTGTTGACATTGTAACCTAAAGGTAATTGCATATAAACTTCATCAAATAAGTCTCCATTGAGGAAAGCATTGTTTACATCCAATTGCATCAAATGCCACTTTTTAACAGCAGCTATGGAGAGGAGAACTCTCACAGTAGTTAATTTAGCTGCTGAAGAAAAAGTTTCTAGATAGTCAATTCCAGCTTATTGAGTGAATCCTTAGGCTACTAATCGATCCTTATATCTAGATACAGTACCATCTGGGTTATATTTGACTTTATAGATCCATCTACAACCAATAGGTTGTTTGCCATTGGGAAGTTTAATTGCAGACCAGGTGTTGTTGCTTTCCATGGCATCCAACTCCTCTTTCATAGCATGCTGCCATTCTGAATGTTTAATGGCCTGATGAAAAAATTATAGCTCAAAAACTTTGCTGACATTAAAAATGTAATTCTGGTACTGAGGTTGTAGTTTATGATATGACAAATGTTGTGTTATGGGATATTTGAAAGTGTTGGTCTGATTACATGTAAAATCACTGAGGTGGGCAGGTGGTCTAATAATTCTATTAGACCTTCGAACAAGAGATTGAGCAAGTATAATTGGGAAAGGGGTGCAAGTGGTGGCTGATGAGGTTTAGGAATATTAGAGATATCTGTGGTTGCAAGAACAACAGGAATGACACTATCTAGAAATGAGTTAGTCTCAGGTTGAGTGTGTTTTTCTGCTTGAAAAGGGAAAATGTGTTCATGGAACACTATATCTTTAGATATCTGAAATTTCTTTGTATCATATACTATATAACCCTTGTATCCTTTGGGATATCCAAAGAAGACACATGGATGAGCTCTAGGAGAAAATTTATTTCTGCTAGAGGACAAAGTAGAAGTGTAACATAAGCTGCCAAAAACTCTCATAATGTTGTAATCTGGGTGTGTTTTATACAATAAGTAGTAAGGTGTTTTGTGATTTAAAATTGGAGAAGGAACTTTGTTTATGATATAAGTAGCAGTAGCAACACATTCACCCTAAAAATTTAGGGGAACTCTAGACTAAAAACATAATGCTCTATCTACATTGAGCTTATGCTGAAATTCTCTTTCAACTATAGCATTTTGTTGTGGTCTTTCCATACATGAAAATTGATGATTGATACCTTTTGTCTCCAAGAACTCAGTAATTTTGAGTTCTGGGGCATTGTCAGATCTAACTGACTTAATTGTGATGTTAAATTGAGTTTCAACCCAAGTAGCAAAGTTTTGTAGCAATTTACTTGCTTCAGATTTAGAATGAAGTAAATGAATCCATGTATATCTAGAATGATCATCTACTATACTCAAGAAATATTTGTGACTAGCATGAGTAGAAACATGAAAAGGGCCTCGTATATCACAATGTATGAGATCAAATATAGAACTACTCATATGATTATTTGATGGAAATGATAATCTCTTTTGTTTAGCTAAAGGAAAAATAGGACAATTAGTAACAAAGGAAGATTTTTTTATTGAATGTAGGTAAAATGTCTTTAAGAACATGTAATCTTTGATCAGAAATATGGCCTAACCTAGCATGCCATATTTCTACAGAAACTTTATTCAAGGTGTGTATATTACAAGTAACAGTGTTCTGTGAAATTGGTGATGAAGAAATATGCTGAGATGATGGTTTAGGTTCTTGATCCACTTGAAGGACATATAAGCCTTCAAGAAGATTACCCCTGCCAATCATCGTCAGAGTTTGTGTGTCCTATATCAGAAAGGCATTAGACAAGAAATTGATAGATCCATGTGGCTGTTTAAGAAAAGCACTAACAGAAAATAAGTTTACATTGAAACTAGGCACATAGAAAACATTTTCTAACGTAAATTCTAAATTGAACTTAACAATGCCTACAAAATGCATAGGAACACGAATCTTATTTGGTAGAGTAACAAATATACCATAAATAGGTAATATGCTGTTGAAAGATGCAATATTATGTGCTATATGACATATAGCACTAGAATCTATAATCCAATGAGTTGTGGAATGCAGAAAAGGATTGTGTGTAGACAACACAATACCTGACTCAATTGGATTGGAATGTTCATGTGCTTTAGAGGACACTGGATTGTTCTGAGCAAGATGAGAAGCCAGCAAAGCTAAAAGTAGCTGGTACTAATTGGCAGGTATTGAAACAGAAGTTTCAGCATTTGAATCTTGAATAGCAACCTGATGTGTAATGTGAGAAATAGAGGGATTCTTTCCTTTGGACTTATATCCAGGAGGATATCCATAGATTTTGAAGCATTTATCAATTGTGTCACTTGTAATGCCACAGTGAGCACACATAGGTCAATCTTTCTTTTGACCTTTCCCTTTTTGTGAAGTTGTTTTAGCAACAAAGGCAAGTTGTGCATCAGCATGATTTTCAAAGGTAGATCCAATAGATCTTTGTCTTTCTTCTTGGATTACAAGTGAAAAAACCTGGTTCATAGGAGGTATAGGCTCCATTAAGAGAATCTGAGCCCTGGTTTGAGCAAATTGCTCATTCAAACCTATGAGAAACTGCATGACTTGTTCAGATTGAAAGTGATCAAGAATAGCTCGAAGACCTCCACAATTGCACTCAGTAGCAGGATGATATTCTTGCATCTCATCCCATAGCGCTTTCATCCTTGTGAAATATTTGCTCATAGAGATGTTTCCTTGTAAGAGGTTCATGAGATCTTTCTTGATCTGATAAAGCCTTGGATCTTCTGTTGCTGAAACCGATCCTTGAGGTCCTTCCAGATCTCAGTGGCAGTGAAGTATCCTATGATCGTAAGTGTAATTTCTTTGGAAACAGAGTTTAAAATCCAATAAATCACCATATTATTGTTGCGAAGCCATTGTTAATACTGCTGTGGATTTGCTTCAGCATCTAGTGCTTGAAGAGATCCATCAATGAAACTAGTTTTGTCCTTCACGGAGAGTGCAAGCTTCAAAGCATGGCTCCAGGAACCATAGTTGTCACCAACCAATGGTTGTGAAACAAGAATCAAGCCTGGATGATCTGAGCTATGAAGGAAGAATTGACTTGTAGGATCATCCATGGAAGAAGTTTGAGCTTGAAGAGAAAAAAATGCAGAAGAAAGAAGAAGAAGAAAAAAGAGAGCGCACAAGAGAGATTATTCAACTGATATCATATTAGAACATCAGAAAATGAAAGGTAGTTTTATTAATGTAATGAAGTACATATATATAGGCTACAGTGAGTGACCATCGTATCTATCCTAGGTTAGCTAATATGAGATTATTATACTCTAATGATCGTTGGTTCCTAACTAACTATGTACTGTAATGAGCTGTCATGTAACAAACTCCAAGTATAATTCCTAATTATAGAAACTAGACTCTTAACTCTAATAAAAGGCTTGGCTATAGAACAGTCTTGGAGTTTGTTAAGGAAGATAGCATTTGGAGATTATACTAATGGAATAAATAATATGCTAGAACTAATGGGTAAAAAAATTGTAGAAAAGTGTAGGGGAGTTCCACTAGCAATTAGATCTATGGGAGGCATATTACGAGGTAAAAACAAGGATAGTGAATGGATTAATGTTTCCGAAGGTGATTTTTGGAAGTTGTGTGAAGACAAAAATAGTATCATGCATATTCTAAAATTGAGTTACCAAAATCTGTTACCTTAATTAAGACAATGTTTTGCTTATTGCTCCTTATATCCTAAGGATTTTCTGTGTCCTACAATGAAGCCATTGACTGAAACACTAAACAGAGGGTCATCTTCCTCCTTGACTCCTCTTTCCATGCTCAAATCCTTGAGAATGGTGGGCCCCAATCTGGACACACAAAATTTGCCATTCCAGTTGGTGCGAAACCTTACTTCTCTCCAGCATCTTGCAATACATGGACTTAAAGGATTTGAAATATGGTTTACGGACAATTTTGACTACCTCCCTTCTCTACAGAAGCTCGAATTATATTATTGTGAGATACAAGATTTGCTAGATAGGGTATGCAATATCTTATCACTTCAGCACATCGTAATACACCGTTGCAGGCCTTTAAAGTGGTTGCCCAAAGGGATGCCTTGCCTAACTTACAAACTTTGGAAATTGTTGAATGTCCCTCCTTACCTAAATGATGCAAACCAGAAACAGGTGCGGATTGGCCCAAAATTGCTCACATCCCAAGTGTACGATTAACGGAGTAGTTTTTCCAAGGTACTACAACCTTTTATTAATATATATATATATATATATATATATATATATATATATACTTTTCTTGTTACAGTTGTAATGCCCAAGTTTGGTGCTGTGAACTTCTTGCTTTTATTTGACTTATTAATAAAATCACTTTAACTAGTTTTATATTATTCCTATACCCTATTTTTTTTTTGTTTAAATTTCGTATGCTCTTAACTTTATATATCTATTACATAGAGGTATTAGAAAATTACAATTTCAGTTCAATTTCAGAAATTTTCCTCACTTATTTTGGTTTTCTAAAGTTGAATTTTCAGTTTGGTGTAGCAGAATACGAAGATTCATTAAACTTTGAATATTGACATATATATATATGATTTTTTTTTTTGATAATTTGACATAGAGGTTCAACATACATGACAGAGTAGAGCAATTGTTATAATATATTTACCTTCAAACATTGATGTACTTAATAACAGTTACATAGAATACCTAAAGCAAAACACAAAAATGAAAAACAAATTGTAAAATGCAAAGACAAGGACAAACAAAACATAGTTATGAGCCAAAACACAAGGGCATCAAAACACCAAGCAGTCTTCAAATTAAAACCAGCTTGCTTCCATCAATCCTTTCTTGCCGCTAACTCTCACGTGTTTCAAACCTTCATCTTTGCATAATTCCTTCATTGCTGCTGAGCATCACACTAGTAGTACTACCATCACTGCCACTGCAAGTCACGTCAGCACCAACATCACACACTCCCACATGGATGTGAAGGTCGATGGACAACACAAAACACATAAAACTCTCTAGTAAAGTTGAAAGATCCTCACACATGGGTTTGGAGACCACATAGTCTCCCTCAAATGTTCAGTAGGTAAAAGATAAAATAAAAAATAGTAAGCAAATGGAGATTGTCTGAAACTTCTGGATTTTCAAAATGTGCGCCAGCACCACTTATTCAGTTGTTCTTGATTGCTAGTCTTTGCTCGCTCGGTTAAAATTTAAATAGAAAACCGAACTTTGATTATAGTTATTATAAATACTAATAAAGATTCAAATATATGAAAGAAAATATGTCATTAAGGAATGGCAATTAAGGTCCTTGATGAATGCCTTACAAACCATAACTAGCATATATGACATCAAACTATTGGAAAGGTAGTTATGTTTCGGGGTGCTAACCCCTTGCTCTCGTTATTCTTGGTTTTCTTTGAATTCTACTTGTTTGAATTGCAGAAATATCTTCTTAGTCATGCCTATTGTATTCTCACCATATGGACTTCGCTATGCTTTTTAAGATTAGATTTATGATGTAGGGTACTCTTAGAATCAAATCCAGATCATTGCTTTCAAGCAATTATATGTTTTTATCCTTGAAAGGTTGCTACTACCTTTTGTAGGAGTTGAAAAAGGAAATATTTTGGTCATTAAAAGCGAAAGTCATGAGCATGTTTTAGACATCAGTTAAACATAATTCTTTCAATCTAATATTGAATATAACACATTTACATTTTATCTACATAAATTCTCTGCCTCTCTCCTAGAAGGGCATTACTTGCCCCTAATACAACATTTTTCTTCAGAACCTCTTTAATATTTATCAGCATGAAAAATGCCTTACTCTTATATTACACATTGTAGCCGTTATGACATTTATGAATTTTTTCTTTTATTTTTTAGTTCTCCAAAAATTCAGAGATTCTTTGAACTCTTGTTTTTAATTTAATATGAAAATCGCTTCGATTGTTGAAGCTTGTGGTGGCAAATGGTAATCGATGCATGATATTATGGAAAATTTTCTCTTTATTTTTTTGAAAAATGATTTCCTTACTATTGTAATTGTTGATGATTGATTTTAACTATGTCATCAATTTAATTTAACTTGTCAATGCCTTTTAGGACAAAGCTCCTTACTTTGATAAGGAAAAGAAGAAGATAGTAGATTATGATAAAACTACTTGATAGGACTAGAGATTAGTTAATTAGTTAGTATGTAACCAAGTTAGTTATCAATTGTAACTTACTAGTGCCAACTTAACACTGATTACATCACTTGTGTAACTCTTTGTACAGAAACCTGTGTGATGAACTGTATCAAGGTGAATCAATCAATTTTACCACTTTCAATTTCATTTCCTGCTCTTTATTCTCTTTTCCCTCAGCTCCTTTCTCTCTTCTTGTTCAACTTTTGGTTTTGATACTTCACATGGTATCAGAGCCAAACCGATCCATGGAGGACTCTGTATCTTACTCTTTCACGCTCATTGCACAAGCCACTTCTTCTCTCGCTGCGTTTGTTCCTAAAACATTTGCAAACCCCATTTCCGTCAAATTAGACGAAGAAAACTTCCTCACATGGAGGCATCAAGCCCTAATCATGATCAAACCGCACAAATTGCAAGATCATCTGCGTAAAGAAAAGGTTCTAGCGAAGTTCAGTTCTAATGAAGATCGTGAAGCAAATGTTGAATCTCAGAAGTATTTGAACTGTGAGCTGCAAGATCAACATCTACCCGCATGGCTTCTAGCTTCAATGGATTCATCATTCACTACGTGAGTTGTTGGTTGTGATTTTGCTCATCAGATCTGGCATAAGATCGAAGTGTGTCTTTGCGTGGCAAACTAGGGAATGAGTGAAGCAACTCAAGATTTAGCTCAAAGTAATTCCCAAACAAAGTATGATCGCCTCTGAATACTTGTTAATGATCAAGAAACTTGTTGATTCTTTGGCTGCTGTTGGTGCACCACTCTTTGTGAATGATCACATAGAAGTGATTCTTGATGGATAGAATTAGGATTGTAGTTCATTTATCACCACGGTTCTTTCTTAAGCAACACCTTTTTCAATCGATGAGCTTGAGGTGTTATTGATGGCTCAGGCTAAGATGCTTGAATGGTTCAAGAAACTTGATCTCAACCTAGTACAAGCAAATGTAGCTCAAACCACTCTATCAAATCCAAAATCTGGTGGAAATCCCTCTTCTGGGGGTAGAGGAAATAGAGGAAGGTGAGGTAGAGGTAGGTTTTCTAGAGGAAGGAGAGGCTTATGGGGAAATGGCACACGGCTTTAGTGCCAACTCTATGGAAAATTTGGCCACATTGTTTGGCAATGTTACCCTTGGTTCAATCAAAGTTTTCATAATCCAATTTGTACTACTTTAAACCCTCCTCAACCTCTACCAGCTTCTTTTCATAATCCAAGACTGTGCATTGCGACTCCTTCCACCATTTTCGACTCTGCTTGGTACCCAAATTCGGGCGCATCTCATCACCTCACCTATGATCAAGCCAATCTCCTCACTAGTTCAGCGTTTGAAGGCAATGAGCAGGTGTAGATAGGAAATGGTTCATGTATGAAGATTGAGCACATTGGCAGTTCCTCTTTACACAGTTCCTCGTCAAATGCTGCATTTCATTTTAACAATTTTATGCATGTCCCTAAGATTACAAAAAATTTTACTAGTGTTTCCAAGTTTGCACTTGATAATCATGTCTTTTTTGAATTCCACCCTAATATCTGTTATGTTAAATATCGGGCTACACATCGGATCCTTCTCAAATGCACTCTTAGAGATAGACTATATAGATTGGATGAGGTCGTTATTCAAAAGTCAAATTCTTGTATTTCTAATATTGGTGCAAATACTTGTAACCATTCTATTTTTCATTCACAGTGTATGAATGCAAATAAGACTTTTACCTTGTGGCATGGGCATTTAGGCCATGCATCTGCCAAGGTTGTACATTCTATTCTTCACAATTGTAATATCTCTACTACTAATAAAAGTTTAGATGTTTTTGTTTGTGATTCATGTTGCTGAGCCAAAATTCGTCAGTTTCCTTTTCTTGCATCACCACATCAATATAGCTCTCCCTTAGATCTGGTTTTCTCTGACATTTGGGGCCTTGCACCTGTGTTGGGAAAATTAGGTTACAGATATTACATTTGTTTTATTAATGCTTACTCTTGTTATACATGCACTTATCTTTTGGAGAACAAATCTCAGGCATTTATAGCCTTTCAGCAGTACAAAGCTTACATAGAAAACCTCACTAGCCTGAAGATTAAAGCCTTGCGAACCGATAATGGCAAAGAGTATCTCTCTCATGCCTTTACCCAATTCTTGAATGAACATGGTATCTCCCATAGGTTAACCTATCCATACCTTCACTAACAGAACGGGATGGTTGAGAGAAAACACAACTTGATCGAGACAGACCTTGCACTCTTAGCCATTACCAACCTACTCCTTACCTTGTGGGATGAAGCTTTTCTCTTAGCCACTTACCTTATCAATAGACTTCCTCTCCCACCACCAATAACATTTCACCATTTGAACTCACACACAAGCAAAAACCAGACTATACCTTCCTGCAAGTGTTTAGTTGTGCCTGTTACCCCAACCTTTGCCTCTACAATCAACACAAACTTGGCTTCCGATCACATGTGTGTGTCTTTTTTGGTTATGCACCAAACCACAAAGGCTATGAATGTCTATCTCCATCAGATAAAGTATATGTCACCACTAATGTCATTTTTGATGAATCAAGGTTTCCTTATCAATCCCTCTTTATCACAACCAAACTTATTCCCTCTCATGTACCTGGTATCCTTTCAATACCACTCATTACACCATCAAGTGTCACACATCCATTTCATTCTAATACTACCAATGTAAATCAAATTTTTGATCTACCTATTTTTGTGTCTGGTACTATTGACCTTTCTTCTGTTGAGCTCTTTGGTGTTGGTTTACAACTGCCTCCTCCTATAGATTCTATCCCTAGCCTTATGCAATCTTTACTTGCACAGAGAAAAGCTAGAGCAAGACCCCTTCCCACCTCTCATGCCATGCAAACATAATTTAAATTAGTGATCTTAAAGCCCAAATCCTATGCAGCTATAGTTGCTACTTCCAATAGAGACTTAGCTCGTTTTGAACCCCTCTCAATAGTTGAGGCCCTCACCTGTCCTCATTGGAAAGCTCCATGAATAAGGAATATCAGGCACTTATGAAAAATTGCACTTGGTCCCTTGTCTCTCCACCCTCTCATGCCAGGCTAATAGGTTGCAAGTAGGTGTTCCGGATCAAAAGGAACCTTGATGGTACCATTCAAAAGTACAAAGGCCCAGTTACTTTCCAAGGGATTCCATTAGAAGGAAGGGTTGGACTATGATGAAGTTTTTAGCTCGGTGATAAAACCCTCTACGGTTCGAGTCATGCTCACCATAACTTTGTCTAAAGGTTGGGCCATTCACCAGTTTGACTTCAATAACGCCTTTCTTAATGGCGATCTTGCTAATGTCTACATGTCCTAGCCTAAGGGATTTTGTTCCTAACCTCACCTAATGTGCAAGCTGCAGAAAGCCTTGTATGGCTTAAAGCAAGCTCCTAGAGCTTGGTTCACAAAGTTTATCTCAACTCTTCATAGTTTTGGCTTCTCAAACATAAAATCTGACCCCTTCTCTGTTCACCCGTTTTGGTGCTCCTATTGTCTATCTTTTGGCCTATGTTGACAACATCCTCATCATCGACAGTGACCCCCTTGAAGTCTCAACTCTAATTAAAAGTCTAAATAGTGTTTTTGGTCTCAAGGATCTTGGTGAGATGCATTTTTTCCTAGGTATTGAAGTTGTCAAGTCTACCGCAAGTACCATTCTGCTGTCTCAAGCCAAATATGTCTTGGATTTTCTTCGAAAGGCTGGCATGTCCTCGGCCAAGCCCATGCCTATCCCTATGGCCTTAAATAAAAAAGTAACAGCTCAAGGAGATCAAGAATTTGCTGATCCCTCTCCTTACAGGTCAATGGTTGGTGGTTTACAATATGCAACCATAACCCGACCTGACATTTCCTTTGCCATAAACAAGGTCAGTCAATTTATGCATAAGCCACTTGAGGTGCATTGGAAGGTAGTCAAGAGAATTTTGCGATACCTGTGTGGCACTCTTCAGCATAGTCTGGTTTTTCACAAGTCCAAGGATCTAAAGCTCTGGGCATTTTGTGAATCCGAATGGGGGTTAGATGTGGATGACTGTAAATCCACAAGTGGATATTGTGTGTTCCTTGGGTCAAATTTGGTCTCTTGGTGCAAAAAATGCAACACGTTGTCTCCTGCTCCAGTACCGAAGCGGAGTTTCGTAGCTTGGCCTCTGCTATGGCTGAATTAACTTGGTTATAGAATCTATTACTTGAGCTCCACCTCCCCTGCCTTGTCCCATCCGTCAATTTTTTGTGATACCATGAGTACGGTACTATTGGCTGCCAACCCAATTCTTCATAGTTACACAAAACACTTCGAGCTGGATCTATTTTTTATACAAGATAGGGCGATCAAGAGGCAAGTTTTTGTCTCCTATGTTCCCTCTGAAGGCCAGATAACAGATGTCTTGACTAAGCCTCTCCCAGAATCTAGCTTTCTAAAACTAAAGGATAAACTTAGGGTCTCACCTTGAGTTTGAGGAGGGATGATAGGAGTAGAGATTAGTTAGTTAGTTAGTATGTAACTAAGTTAGCTCAGTTAGTTATCAATTGTAACTTACTAGTGCCAACCTGGCACTAATTACATCACTTGTGTAACTCTCTATATATAAACCTATGTGATGAACAATATCAAGGTGAATCAATCAATTTTACCACTTTCAATTTCATTTCTTGCTCTCTATTCTCCCTTCCCTCAGCTCCTCTCTCTTTTCCTATTTGGCTTCTGGTTTTGATACCTTACACTATCCAGGCTAACAATATGAGATTAGTAATTAGATGCCCTTCTCTTTCTTTCTCTACCATTATATTGGTTGTATTGTTCTACTATTGTTGATGTTTCTTCTATTGTCATTGATAATTGATTGAAAACTTGGGTTTTATATATTAAGCCAAGGAAAGGAAACATTCATATGAAGAAGACTCTAACAAGTCAAAGTTTGAAAAGGATGATATGAGGAGGAATAGCTGGTAGGTTTGTATCACCATTTGCACAGTTTACACTTTGCTTGCTACAACTGAATTGATCCTTATATCATAGGCATTGATGTTGATTCTTTGTTTTTATTATACAGAAGGAAGAGAATGATGAATGATGTTGCTGGGAACTTAGGAAGAAGTTAAGTTGAAACTGAAATATAATCATTGTATAGGTTTGGTTAGAATTTGGTGGATTGTTTCTATTGAAGTATTTCTTAAATTTGTAGTCGACATCTCTATGTTTAAATTATTGCAGAACACCAAATATGTTTAGTGTAATGATCCTATACATAAATCATTCTCTATCATCAAATAAAGACTTAGTTTGTTATGATATTCTTTTATCTTATGAAATGTATTGGTTGTGGCTAACAATTAAGGGCGGTTTGACATTACAAAACAACAACAAATTATTTACTATATTATTTACTATTGAGTTTCATATATTATAATGATGATTAAAAACATTATTATCTTGATAATTTCTATTCAGTGTTACAGGATAAAAAAGGATAACAAAAGCGGTTGCTAGGATAAATGCATGAGATCAGATAAAAAGAGAAGGAATGTTGAGCACGAAGATGCATGGGCATTCAAAAGTGAATGCATAAGATAGCAACGATTTTTGGTCCTTTGATGAATAAGGTTGAAAGAGCAAAATAGACAGAAATAGATGAGGAATAAAAGTAATGGATAGTACGCAATACTAGAACAATTGCAAAAAGCATCCTTAAATCTATGCAAAAATGGTAGCAAAAAAGGACAACTAAAAGAAATGTGTCTCTTTCTTCTCTCTTTTAAAAGGAAACTACATTAGCAAAACAAACAAGAGAATAACACTGTCATCAAGCTTAAAATGAATCATTCTTGTAACCTAGGCAAAACCTTTTCTCATTCATTTTCATTGTATCTCTAAAAACACAATGTTTTGTATTGAGTGAAAAGGCTAGTGAGTGATAGTAGTAAGTAACTCAAAGAGAATGCCTAGCAAAAGTTAGTAAGAAAGTGAGTCTTACTTGGTGAGGCTGAGGGATCTTAGTACTTATAGAAGCTATTATAAAAGAATCTCATTTCTAGTGAAAATCTCACCTTTGGTGGAGATTGGATGTAGACTCCACATTCGAGATTGAACTAGAATAAATCTCCTGTACAAGCTCTTCTCTCCTTTACCTTTCATTGTACACATTGCTTTATCTATTTTTACTTTGAATATTAATTATCTTAGCATCATTTTGCGTGTTTCATTTAGTATTTGATACAAGTTCAAATGTTGTTTGGCAACTTGTCTCATTCTGTGACAACAGATATCTCATTACTTGTAATAAGATTTAAGTAAACATTTTAATCATGTGGTACTATACAAAAAATTTTATTAGACCAAGAGCATGATTTAACCCTATGCTCAAGTCATCTGGTTCCATTAATTGGTAACAAAGCTTGATCTTTAATTAGAAGTCAAGCTTAATAGTTTACTGAAAAAGATCTAAGGACTAGTTATGGAAAATATGGTATCTTACACCTTGTTAGAGGGATCAACTACCATATCTCCATTCTACAATGGAGAAAATGTTAACTTGTGGCTTGATTTTTTAAGCCAAATTAATGGAAGCAAATGGACAAAAGGTATACGGAACCTTTCATGCAACCAGATTAATGAATTGGAGATATTAATTTGTCAAAGGTTATAGGAATGTAGTTAGAAAGCACTGAATACATTTAATGGTGTGGTGAAGAATTTGGCTCTAAGAGCTCTAAAAATAGAGCATTGCTCTTTTAGATCAACACACCATCAACTATCACCTTCGACTTCATTGGGTATTAGAGAAGTGTTTTATTCTTTGTTTTATTTCTCTTTGTGTGTTGAGTGTATACACCAGTGAAACATATTAGAATTTTTCTAGATATTGGGCTTCTATTGATTGGTGGACTTTTGTTTTATTAAAACGGGTTAAATGGATAGCCTGATCTTTCCCTAGAAACCCATGTTATTATGTAATCCATTATACGTTTGGGATTCACCATGTGTTATTAGGCTTAGGCTCAATATTGAGTGTGTTAAAGGGTGTAAAAGGCCTTAAGTAACCTAGGTCTTTGATGGACGAAATTAGGTTACTATATATATTAATATTATAGGTGGAATCCCTACTTCACTCTATTATCTCTTGACGACTCACTACTCTATAGACATAACCTCTGGAATAGGAGATAGAAAAGGAGTGGGATTACCTGTACCTGACGTATACCACATGTGCACGCTTCTGTGATCAACTTATTTGGTAATATGACTTCAAGAGTTATGCACATTATTATTATTTATTATAGTTTCAATTCATATTGGTGTTTTAAATTCCTAGTATTTAATCTCTAAAATTCTAACATGTGGGATCAGAGCGGGTTATGCTAGGATTAAAACTCTTAAATTATCCTAATGAAACTACAAATTGGAGCTTTTAGGGTTTTAAAAAAAAAATTCCCTTTTACTTTTAAGATTAAATCCGTTTTTGGGTTAAAAAGGTGTATTATTTTGTTTTTCTATTGCTTTTTCCCTTCTTATTTTGAATTTGAACATGTGAGTTTGATAGGATTCAGGAACAACCCATCGCCTGCCACACACAAGATGTCGTTTGTCGCTCAAAGAGATCGCAAGCCCTTGCTCACACCACTGAACGCTGCTTGGTCCGCGACTATGGTTGCGCAGTAGAAGGAGAGTTTGTTGTGCCATCATGGTTCAACCTAGATTTGGCCACGTCTCATCGACCGCCCAGCCTGTGCGATCATCCGCTACAGCTCCTGTGTCCATGCCCATGGCTGCGTTGGGTGCGTCCTTTGTTCATGGAGTCTTGGGTTGGAGTGGTGTGTGTTGAGAAAGAAGAAAGGCAAAGCATGTTCTTGCATGCATCCTGTATGTAGGGTCTGGGTGATCCACGGTCAACTCGTGGTCAACCCAGCCCCATAATTATAAAAAAAAAGAGGGAAGTTAAGGAAACTGTGAGAAGGAAAAGAAAAATTGAAGCCTTATTTTATTTCCTCTTCATAATAAAATTTAAATCATAAAAGATTGGTTTAAATTCTATAAATTTTAGGATTTGAAATGTTTTATGATTGATTAAGTCTCTTTTTATTCTCGTTGTTGTGTTTGAAAAATTGAAGTTGAATTGAGAATTAATTAAATGAGCAATTGTTTATCCTTGTTGAGTGCTCTGTTGATTAAATGGGTTTCTACACCACAGTAGGTTACTCACAAAATTAATGGAGTTACTTGCTTATTTATTTTGGGATATTTTGCCATTTGGTTTGGTCATGGGTTGGCTCACCCACAGATAATTAACTCATTGATTTATCCTGATATGGCATGTTTTATCACCCAATTAATTGTGAATTAACTCACCAATAGGTAGTTAGTTCATTGATTAATTTGGTGTAGCATGATATTTGGGATGATTTTGATAGTAAAATCCTTCTGCCCACAAGTGTCAGATTTTTGTAACTGTTACTTTGTGTAGTGTATTCTCCGCCCATAGGCGAGTTTGCATTATATGTTTAGATCCCTGTTTTTGGTAATATGCATTACTATTTATATTGCCCATATAATTAATCAACTTTTTGGAATTTTTTCAACTCTTGTTACTTTTTCCATGAATAACACTATCAACCATGTCGAAGTCCTTACTGGAAATAATTATAAGAGGTGGAAGGAAGACATTGAGATGGCTCTCAGCTTGCTAGACATCAACATGACCATTACAGAGAATGAACCTTCCCTGCATAATGAGAGTACAAAAGAGCAAAAGGCCTATCACAAGGAATGGACAAAGGCGAACCGGAAGACCTTGATGCTTATCAAGCGATCTATTGATGAGACACTTGTGAAGGCAATTCCTGTATCAAAAAAGGCTAAAACTTTTCTTGTCTCCATTGGGGAAAGGTATGCAATTTTTGGTAAGACCGAGGCTAGCCAACTGATGGATAGTCTTGTCAACATGAAATATGATGGCAATAGTGGTGTTAGGCAACATATTATGAAGATGGTAACCATAGCCTCAAGACTCAATGACCTTAAGTGCCCAGTAGATGATAAGTTCCTTGTCCATTCATGTGCTTAACTCTCTACCTATTAGATTTGATGCCTTGAGAACTTCCTACAATACCCAAAAGGAGGAGTGGGACATAAACACCTTGATTTCCATCTATTCACAGGAGGAGGATAGAATGAACCGTATCTCATCTGAGAGCATAAACCTTACTTCTCAACCTCGCCTTAATAAATCCTTTAAGAAAAAAGGGAAGAAGTCTAAGGGAAACTGCAATCTAGATAAAGGGGTTAGTCCATCTCAAAAGGCCCTCGATCTTAAGCCTGATATTCAGAAAGATGAGCTCAAGTGTTGGTTTTTTAAGTTAGTAGGCCATAAGAAATCTAACTATGAAGCTTTCAAATCTTTCACAGAGACTCAAAAGTCTAAAGGTTAGTCACTAGCTCTCGTTTGTTTTCAATCAAATTTGATAGATGTCCTCGTGAATTCATGGTGGATTGATTCCGATGCCTCTATTCATGTTACTAATTCATCGCAGGGATTCAGGATCAAACAAAAGCCAAGTGACGCTGAGATCAATTTGGTCGTAGGGAATGAAATTAAAGTTGATGTTCAGTTCATGGGATCAGTTGAATTAAAGTTAGATTCAGGATTTATTTTACATTTAAGTTGACGTCCAGTTCATAGGATCATTTGAGTTCAAATTGAATTTAGGATTTATTTTACATTTGAAAAACATTGTTTATGTACCGTCCATGAGACGGAATTTGATTTCTTCGTCAAAACTTGATGATTGTGGTTTTTCTTTTAATTTTAAAAAAGGATTTTGTCATTTATCTTATAATTCTCAAGTTGTTGGCAAAGTTATGAAATGTGATGGTTTATACTATTTAAGTCTTGATTCCAATATCTTTAATTCCCTATATGTTCAGATTGCTGATAATAAAAGGAATTTAATTAAAGAAAACTCTTATTCCTTATGGCATAGGCGTCTTGGTCATATTTCTAATGAAAGAATAGATAGACTTGTGAAAGATGAGATCTTACCTTCACTCTATTGTTTTGATCTTGAGGAATGTGTGGATTGTATGAGGGGAAAGATAACCAAAACGACTAGGAAGGGATCTACCCGTAGTAAGGACCTTCTGGAAATTATTCACACTGATATTTGTGGTATTTTAAAATCAACCCTGTATGGAAATAAATATTTTATAACATTCATTGATGATTTTTCATGATTTGGTTATGTCTGCTTGATTAATGATAAATCTTTGTCTTTGGAAAAAAAACAATGTGGTAAAACCATCAAGATTGTGATGTCGGACCAAGATGGTGAATTTTATGGCAGGCATGGGGAGACTGGATAGTTGATAGGGCCTTTTGCCAAATATCTAGAAGACTGTGGAATTGTTTCCCAATTTACCATGCTTGGGACTTTTGAGCATGGTGTGGCTAAGAGAAGGAATTGCACTTTGATGGATATGGTGAGATCTATGATGAGTCAAACTAAGTTGCCTGATTTCTTTTAGGGTTAAGCCCTTAAAATAGTCATGTTTATTCTAAATAGAGTACCATCCAAATCTATTCCCAAAACATCTTTTAAGCTATTTAAGGGGTGGAAGCCTAACCTTAACCATTTTCATGTATGGGGTTGTCCTGTTGAGGTTAGAATATATGATCCTATGCCATTAAAGTTAAGTCCTAAAACCACCAGGTGTTACTTTATTGGCTATCCCATTAGTGCCAAAAGCTATAGATTCTATTATCCTACCTGTGGAACAAGAATAGTTGAGGCAATCACTGCCAAATTTCTTGAGAATGACCTGGGTAATCCTAACGTCTCCATTGATAAAGGATCAAGTTCTAGCTGTCAGCATGTCATGGTGCCAGTTCCCATTGTGTAGAGGGTGGTGCATCGACTAGTTGAGAAGATTCTTGAAGAGCCACAACAGGAAATTATGGAGGATCCCTCACCACCACCTCCAGAGCAATCTATTGAGAATCCTCCTCTTAAGCGATCACAGAGGGAAAGGAGACCAGCGAACCATGATGATTACTACACTATTCTTGGAGATTTAGAGATTGGGTGCATCTAGGGAATTTCAATGAAGCAGTTTCTAGTTCTTTGATATCGGAGAAGTGGATTGAAGTTAAGAATGATGAAATTCTTTTTATGAATCCAAATGGTGTGTCGGAGCTAGCAGAAATTCCTTATGGTTTCAAGCCCATTGGTTGCAAATGGGTGTTCAAGACTAAGAAGGACTCTAATGGCAATGTAGAAAGGTATAAAGCAAGACTGGTGGCTAAGGCTTTACTTAAAGAGAGGGAATTGACTACAATGAGACCTTCTCTCCTATTTCCTCTAAAGATTCCTTTAAGATCATTATGGCCTTGCTACATTATGATTTGGAGCTCCATCAAATGGATGTAAAGACAACTTTTTTGAATGGGGATCTTGATAAGGAAGTATACATACAACAGCCACAGGGATTCATAAAGAGTGGAAAAGAGCACTTGGTATGTAAATTGAAGAAGTCAATTTATGGTTTGAAACAGGCTTCGCGGCAGTGGTATCTCCAGTTTGATGAGATTGTTACTTCTATGGGCTTTGTGGAAAAAAAAGTGGATCCATGTATATACCTCAAGGTTAGTGGAAGCAAATTTATTATTCTTATCCTCTATGTGGATGACATCTTGCTTATCAGTAGTAGTTGTGATTTGCTTATTCAGACTAAGAGTATGTTGTCAAAATGTTTTGACATGAAGGATCTTGGGGAAGCCTCCTTTATTCTAGGGATTGAGATCCATAAAGCCAGGTTGCGTAGACTTTTGGGTTTATCCCAAAGAGCTTATGTTGATCGAGTATTAGGCAGATTTGGTATGGGAGACTATAAGCCTCTTGATACCCCTATTGCCAAAGGGGATAAATTGAGCAAGGATCAATATCCTAAGAATAATCTTAAAAGCAGTGCCATGAAGGATGTTCCTTATGCTAGTGCAGTGGGTAGCCCTATGTATGCTCAGGTGTGCACTAGACCTGATTTGTCTTTTGCTGTTAGTGTACTAGATAGATTTCTTTCTTACCTAGGACATGTTCATTGGCTTGCTGCCAAAAGGGTAATGAGATATTTGTAGAAGACAAAGGATTATATGCTTGTCTACAAAATGGTTAAGGATCTGGATATAGTTGGCTACACTGATGCAGATTTTGTTGGTTGTCTAGTGATGAGAGATCTACTTTTGGATATATTTTCATGCTGGCTGGAGGAGCTGTTTCTTGGAAAAGTGTTAAACAAACGCTGACTACCTCTTCCACTATGTAGATTGAGTTTGTTGCATGTTATGGTGCAACATCATATGCAGTGTGGATGAGAAACTTCGTTTTTGCTCTTGGCATAGTGGACTTCATTGCCAAACCCCTGACGATTTATTGTAACAACAATTTTGCTACCTCTTTCACCAAGAATAACAGAATGACTTTTGCCACTAAATATTAATATTAAGTTTCTTGTGGTCAGGGAAATGGTTGAGAATGGAGAGATTATGGTTGAGTATATTCGTACAGACGATATGCTTGTTGACCCCCTAACTAAGGGACTTAGGCCCATAGTGTTTGTGAAACGTGTTGAGAATATAAGTCTTGTGATGTCTTTTGTTGTACTTGGTTAGTAGGAGTTATTTTAATTTTATGTTCATTATTTATGTAGTTTGGATTTTGGACTTATGCACATGTTATGAAATTATTTTTGGTACCATTGATTTGTTTATTTTATATCTCGAGATATGAATATTTTCTTCACAAAATATTGGTCTTTCATGAGAAAGATGTTCCCTTGTGGAATGGTGTTTCATTGGAAACATATATGATCTCCTTCTAGGAGGTTGGTTGTGTTTTTTTGAGAAGATATAATGAGGATCCATACATAGCAATATGGAAAGGATCACGTATTTTGCTATGATATGTATATTACACCTTGCGCACTCATGTTTATGGATCATTGTTGGTAAGGTTATTTGGTTATGTGGTCATGGATGAACTAGACTCTTTATTGTTTATCATTCATTTATGGCTCTTAGTTGGTAGCTTGGTTAACTGAAGTGATCTGGTTTTGTGGTTACTATTTTAAGGCTATATTTTATGTCCACAGTTGTTCAACCTGAGAGTCATTTTTAAAAAAGTTTTAAAACTACATAAAACCCAATCAATTTTGCCCAAGTAGGAGAATGTTAGAATTTTTCTAGATATTAGGCTTCTATTGATTGGTGGGCTTTTGTTTTATTAAAAATGGTTGAATGGATAGCCTAATGTTTCCATGGAGACCATGTTATTATGTTATCCATTATGGGTTTGGCATTCATCATATATTATTAAGCTTTGGCTCAATAGTGAGCGTGCTGGAGGGTGTAAAGAGCCTTAAATAACCTAAGTCTTTGATGGACGAAACTTGGCTACTATATATATTAATGTTATGGGTAGAATCCCCACTCCACTCTATTATCTCTTGACAGCTCATTGCTCTATCAACGTGACCTCTAGAACAGAAGGCAGAGAAGGAGTATGATTACCTATACCTGACATATACCACGTGCGTACGCTTCCGCGATCAACTTATTTGGTAATATGGCTTCAAGAGGTATGCACATTATTATTGTTTATTGTAGTTTCAGTTTATATTGGTATTCTAAATTTCTAGTATTTGATCCATGAAAATCTAACAAAATATACTATAAGGTTTTATGGGTGTCCTTAGGACTTAGGTGTGAGTGGAGTATTATCACTTTTGTATCTCCATCATATTTCCTTGGTGAAATATTTGGTGGTTGCCTTTGTCCGTGGACATGGGTTATAAGGAGAACCACATTAATTCCTTGTATCTTCTTTTCTTACGCTTCCACATATTTATTTTCTGAGCTACTTTGTTTGTGTTTTTTGGGGCCACCATCACATTTTGCAACAAACTAGTATTAAAACTCTTATAGAGATTTTGGATAAATTTGTTCAAAAATGTCATCCATGAAATTTGATATTTAACAATTCAATGGTCACATCAACTTTGGAATATGGAAGGTTCATGTGTTAGCTATTTTCACATAGTTTGATGGCAATGATAATAAGCCTGCGACAATAAAGGATCTTAAATGGGAAGATGCTAATCAACAGGCTCTTCTATTATTCATTTGTGCATTACAAATGATGTATTGCACGAGGTCCTTTAGGAGAAAATAGCAAAATCATTGTGGACCAAATTGGAGTCATTATACATGACCAAAATGGTAGCCAATTGTTTTGGTGTATTGCAACATTTTTATATGCTTCGTATGGCTGAAGGGACACTAATCATATCTCATATAGCTAAGTTCACCTCACTTGTCATAGATTTGAAAAATATGGATGAGACATTCTTTAGTGAGCAACAAGAAATGATGTAGCTTTGTTCCTATCTCCTTTCTATAAGCATTTTCGAGAAAGGCTTATATATGTTCTTGATTTAGGCTACGCTTACCACAGTTGTCCAAACTAGGATTAGTTTACTTCTTACCGGTCAATTGATGATGGCATGTTCTTATAGGACATAATACATCCTATAAGTTTGTTAACATTGGGATAGTCCAAATCAAGTCACATGGTGGAACCGTGAGAACTTTGTCTAATGTTCAGCACATTCCAGACTTAAAGAAACAAATGATATCTGTGGGCTACTCTTAATGCTAAAGGGTACACATGTTCTGCTGAAGTTGGGTCTCTAAAAATATCCAAAGGTTCTCTTGTTGGAATGAAAGGTAGACTAGTCAATGGTCTTTATCAACTTGAAGGTAGTGCAATTATTGGTGCTGCATCAATATCATCATCATCTAATTTGCATACTACTCGCTTGTGTCATATGAGTGAGGCAAGGATGCTTATACTGAGAAAGCAAGACTTGCCAAGTAATCGAAAATTCTTGATACCTGACCTTTGTAAACATTAAGTTTGTGGGAAGCATAAAGGAGTTAAATTTAATACTACCATTCATAGGAATAAGGGCAATATTGATTATATGAATTCTGATTTATGGAGCCTGGTGTCTATTTCTTCAAGAGGTAATATTTGTATATGAGTTTGCCCTTATAGGCATATTGGAGAAGGCAACTTTGAAAATTTGAGGCTAGATAAAAATCAACCCAATGTGGAGATTTGCCAACATGTGGCTTGATTTTTTAAGCCAAATTGGTGGAAGCAAATTGACAAAAAGTCCAGAGCTCTTTTCGACATAGCAGGAGCAATAAATTGGAGATATTAATTTGTCAAAGATTGCAGGAATGTGGTTAGAAGGCACCAAATACATTTAATGGTGCATTCAAGATTTTGGCTCCAAGAGCTCTATAAGTAGAGCATTCTTTCATGCTCTTTTGGATCAACACACCACCAACAATCACCTCCAAGTTCATTAGATATTAGAGAAGTGTTTTGTTCTTTGTTTTACTTGTTATCTTTTTATCTTGAGTGTATACACTAGTAAGAAAATAATATGAGGTATTTTAGCTATATTGGGGACTTAGATTTGAGTGGAGCGTTACCAGTTTTGTATCTCCAACATATTTGCTTAATAAAATATTTGGTTGTCGCCTTTATATATGGACGTAAGCTATAAGGTGAACCATGTTAATTCCTTCAATTTTCTTTTCTTATGCTTCCGCATATTTACTTTCTAAGTTACTTTGTTTATGCCTTTTAGGGCTACCGCTACATTTTTTAATAGAAAAATATGCCTATTGGAATGAAAGAATGAAAGTCTTCATTCAATCTATTTATTATGCCATATTGAATATCACTGTCAACGGACCTAAAATCCCTATCAAAGTCAATGATGAAAGAGCAAGAGTTCCTAAGACAGAAGAAGAATAGGATGCTAAAGAGTTGAAAATAGAGCAGAATGCAAAAGCAGCAAATATAATGCATTATGCCATCAGTTTTAAAGAATACTGAAAGATTTTAGGATACAAGACTGCAAAAGAAATATGGTATAAGTTGCTGTTGACTTATGAAGGCACCAGACAAGTGAAACAGACCAAAGCTGACATGTTAACTCATGAGTATGAGTTATTCCACATGATGAAAAATGAGAACATTGATGAAATGTTCAAAAGGCTATCGGTCATAGTCAACAATCTTGATGTTCTCAGAAAGACCTATACTAATGAAGAATTGGTAAGAAAGGTTCTAAGAATTCTCACTAAGCCATGGGTGTCCAACATCTAGTTATTTAGGAAGGAAAAGATATCAGTATTGTCACCTATGATGAACTCAGAGAAAATCTGATTGCATATGAAACCATGAATCTAAAAAATAAAGTTGGTGGTAAGAAAGAGAAAACGTTAACTCCGAAATCTTAAAAAGATGAAGGTACCTCATATTCTGATGATGATACTAATGATCTTGCACTAATCTCTAAGAAAATCTGCAAGATGTGAAAGAAAAGAGGAAAGCTAGCAAAAGGAAGCTAGCTCACGGAAAGAAACCAAATGAGATCTAACAACAAAAAGAAGCAACATTCATTTAATGTAAAAGGCCTGGAAGGCTATCGACAAACGCCGCGTATGACTTTACTTCTATCTCCCTGAACTTTCCAGCTTTCCTTCATTTTGCTTTCCTTTTCTCCATTCTCCACTCCATAAATCCAAAACCGTGAAATTGATTTTTATGTGTCAAAATTACCTTTCACTCACAAACGATTAATCTCAAAAGAAGTAAATCACAATTTTATGCAAATTTTACTTATAATGTCAATAATATAAATCTCGCAATTATCACTTTATAATATATTTTTACTTAATTGTCACTTTTACCTTAAAATTGTATAAACAATTCTTAATATAAATTGAAAAAAAAAAATTGATCAACTCAAACTGCAAACTCAAGCCTGTTTTCAATGGGTCGAGTTGGAATGGGTTAAAGAAAACAATTTTGACAAATGAATGATTGATTGATTAGTTAACAATTCTAACTTTCAAGGTAAAGACAAGTTTCAATTTCAAGAAAACAAGAGATTGTATAATTCTTATGCTTTCATGATCAAATTAAAATTAGTTTTATAAACGATTAAATATATAGAATCTATGAAAATATATCACAACGTTTTAGAAAAAAAAAAAAAAAGAAATTCCATGCATCTTAGCTCACTACTTTAATGAATGAATTAGATTGAAAAATACTCTAAATTCAACCCAAGATAAGTGACGATGTCTCTTAAACTTGTGGTTTGTTTGGGTTTTAGTGTGCAAATCATTTGACCCAGGAAAAAAGCAAATTTTTCACTTTTATTGAAAATTATAGATTAAAACTAAAAATTATGTCGAAATAAAACTTAACATGATTTTATTGAATACTCCCTCTGTTTCAATTTATCTGCCAATTTGGACAATTTGATACATTCTTAAATCAATATATCTAGATATATACATTCTTAAATCAATATATCTGAATATATATATCCAGATAGATTAATTTAAGAATGTATCAAATTGTCCAAATTGACAGATAAATTGAAACGGAGGGAATATATTAAAATGAGTTAAAACTCAAATCATACCTTTTAAACTATAATTTGAGCTTTTTTAACGTAAAATGATATGGCACTTAAAAATAAAGAGTGCATGCCTCGCCGTTATTCCATCCTTGCAATATTTGATATACATTAGTTTTTTTATTATTAGGGTTTTTCTAAGTAGCGTTCTAACAGTACTTATTAAGAAATTAAGAATAAACATTTTTTAAATTTTCAATGTTTTTAATGTATTGAAAATTTTAAGATTTTCCTAATAAAAATTTTTTCCCTATTAATTTGTTAATTAATGCCTTTAGGACACTGATCAGAAAAATCCTTGTTGTTGTTGTTATTATTATTATTATTATTATTATTATTATTATTATTAGGGTAAATAACTTTTTTGGTCCTAATAAAATTTTTTTTACATCAATTTAGTTCTAATATTTTAAAATTTGACGTCAATTGAGTTTTACTATTAAAAAATACTTTGTCTATATTTATCCTAGTTCCATATCATTAAAACAAAAAAAAATTAAAAAAATCATAAAATAAATTAAAGAACTCTAATTTCCTTAGATACCCCCATCAAGTATTAGCCTCGTGTTGCCCCAATACCGTAGCCGCAACCCACTCAATAGCAATGGCGACCACTACCCAACTCTAGCGACGCCACCTCAGCCACCCAACTTCGGCGACCCTAGTTGTGTTGACAAGCAATTTTAGCTGAGCCATAAATCCAAACAAGGAAAATGCATTAGAGATCTCAAGAAAGAAGGTAGGCTCGAGTCATTTCAAGGATAAGGAAATGAAAAATGATATTCTTCTAGATGTTGATACCTCAAATGAGGGTGAAGGGAAGGCATTTGAAGTTGGAGAAATCATGTATGTTCCCTTATATGCGTTTTCAGGAGTACTATAAAAGATGTCTAGACTACTATTTGACAATGCTACTTTAGTTGCTTTATATGGTGTTGGGGGTGTAGATAAGGTTTCTTGTTTCAAGTGGCTGAGACTAAAAGACCTTGCTTACAAAATCTTATTATGGGTTGCAAAGTCAGAGTTAGGTAGATAATTGGATTAGTGTTACTCCTAGGGGGTGTTACTTCTGTCAAGGCTTTCTTCCTCCACTCGAGTTTTTAGGCAGTCCTATTTCAACTGGGGTCGCTGAAGTTAGTGGTTGAGGTGCCATCGCCGAAGTTGGGTGGTGGGTCACCATCGCTACTGGGGTGGGTCGCAGCTACAATGTTGGGGCAAAATGTGGGGTTAAGACTGGATGAGGGTATATAAGAAAATTAGAGATTTCTTTTTAATTTATTTTTTGATTTTTTTTTCAATGATATGAAACAAAGATCAATATAGACAGAGTTAGTATTATTTAATTGTAAGACTCAATTGATGTTAATTTTTAAAATTTTAGGACTAAATTGATGAAAAAATAATTTTCAAAACCAAATTGATATCAACTTTTATATATTAGGACAAAAAAAGTTATTGACTCTCATTATTATTATTTGTTTTAGCTAGCATTGTGCAAGTGGGTTAGAACCTATGAGCCAACTTGGCTTGATCCACCAAAATAGTAGGTTGGGTTGGCAAAATTATGGCTCATATAAAAATGGGCCAATCTAACCCGGCCTATATAACCCATGGGTTAAATGGGTTTAGGTCAAGTTGGCTCAGTTAATTTATAAAACAAATCTAGTCACACACTTAGTACTCCTTTCTCCAGGTTTTGGGCTAGCCCAAACAACTACAGAGACATCTCTTAGTCTTTAAACCCTTTTTTTTTTTTTTTTTTGCTTATGAAAAAACTCAAAGCCCCTTACTAGTGTTCTGAAATCAGATCGACTAGTTGAACAAGGAACCAGACTCCTTTCCTGTCCCTTGTCTACAAAAAAAAAAAAAAAAAATCATATTTTCAAAAATCAGTCAAAAACCAGTGAATCGCTTAAATTGGTATCGGTTCACATGGTTGGTGGTCCAAAAAAGATAATTAAACAAAGGTGCTCTCCATTGCCACAACCACCAAGTCACCATTGCTGATTGAAGATCGCGCCGGAAAAAAGCAACTTTGCCATCGATTTCTACTGATGTGACACCAAGATGTAGTGGCAGTTTTGATTCGATTCATTTGGGGAAGGTAAGAACAAGAATAAGATATGGAAAAAGGCAAGAAAGACGGAGAGTGATGCTTGTGTTGTTGTGCGGCACATTAATCTTAGAGGAATAGGGCTTTCCACTCTCTTTTGTGTAAATGGGTAATAAGCCAAGTTTATATTCAAAACTTTTTTAAGAAAATGTCTCACATTCTTTTTATTTTTTTGGTGCTGATCTCATATTTTTTTTGTTTTGTTGCTCCAGATGTAACATTCTTTTTTTAATATGTAAAATATAACATTCTTTAAAAACTACTATAATTTACATGGACAAATATGATTTAAGTTATATTAAAAAGAAATTAATTACTAGAGTTAAAAGTAATAATTAATAGAATTCATTACTTTTCATTTAAATTATTAATAATAATTTTTATTCATTTTATTGTATATAATTAGTCACATATCCCAGTTGAACCAGTTGAACCAATAAACTTTTAAATCAGTATCTTATCCAGTTTGATAGCTAGTCTAGTTTTCAGAACCTTGCCCTTCACCCTCACATCTATTCAGCCGCTCCTCACTTCATCATCTTCTTCCCTTTGACAATGCGAGCTCGGCGCAATGGAGGACAATGGCACAACACCTAACAAATCATGGTGGAGCATCATGACGATGATGTGGCTGGTGGTGATGGAGGGCGACATGTTGTTTTGTAAGCTCATCGATGCTAGTGATTCGTAATGGCTGTGGGAACTCATGCTCCAGGTGATAGTAGCAGTTTGAGGATAGAGAGGGGAAGAGCAAAGTGATGATACAACATCTCTTGGGTTGGCTAAAGTGAAGGAAGATGAGAATGGAGGCTAGCAGCTTGGCTCCTGTTTTGTTTTTGCATTTTTCTATTTGATTTTTATTTTGTTTATTTAGTCTTGAGCCTTGGTCCTTGATGATGATTTGATTTGTGGTTTTGAGATTGTTTTATTTTAATCTAAGTTTGCCTGATCATTTTTTTTTTGGTTCATTCTATATTTTTCTAAATTTCAATTGTTTATGTATTTTTTATTTTTTGTTTCTTATTTTTTTCAATTAATTTGTAGGTTTTATTTTTTTCAAGCCAACTCATTTAAACCATTGTTAGAGTGTGTGAGCTTAGAGGAAAGAAAGAGAAAGAGAATATTGAAACTGAATATGAATGTGATGTATTACGATTGAGCTCAAAATGTATCTTACACATATGTGAGGTTTATACACAATGAGTGAGACATAAGCTACTCATACACAAACTCTAACTGACTTTAACGGATCGTAACCAACTACCAACTTTTATAGTTCCCTAACACCCCTCTACAAACTCAGAAGGGGGAACTCTCCAACTCTAAGTTTGGAAAGAAAATAAGGAAATTGTGAGGAGGAGACAAAATTGGTAAGCACAGCAGCTACTTGTTCCTGAGACAGGATATGACTAACAACAATTGACTTGTTCAATACATTCTTTCTAACAAAATGCAAATGCGATTCGAAGTATTTGGATCGCTAGTGGAAGACTGGGTTTGTTGTCAGCTTTACAACACTTAAGTTGTCATAATATACCACAGGGGTCGTGGAGATCGGTAAGTTGAGCTCAAGAAACAGGGACTTTAGCTAAATGATCTCAGCAGTAGTGGCTGCCAGGCATTGATATTCAACTTCGGTGCTTGACCAAGAGACTAATGCTTGCTTTTTAGACATCCAAAAGATCAAAGTCCCACCAAAGTAAACCCCAAATCCAGTGATAGAGCGCTTATCATCAAGATCGGAACCCAAATCAGCATCACAGAAGGCAAATAGTTTCAACGATGAAGACGGTTAGAGCAAGAGGCCATAGTGAATAGTGCCTTGTAGGTACCTCAAAATCCTTTTGGCAGCTTGCCAATGAATGGTAAGGGGATGGTGCATGAATTGATAGATCTTGTTGACACAATAAGCAATCTTAGGCTGGGTAATCGTGACATATTGGAGTGCACCAACCACGGGCCTATATAGTGTAGGATCCTCAAAGTCATCAATGCCATGTTTAGAAATCTTTAGGCTAGAGGTCATTGGTGTTGGAGATCAATTGTAGTCTGACATTTTGGCTTTTGCAAGTAAGTTAGCTATGTATTTGGTTTGGGATAGATGCAAATCACCAGGGGGAAGAGGTTTAGCTTTGATGCCAAGGAAGTAATCGAGGGAACCAAGGTCTTCTAAGGAGAAGATGGCATCAAAGGAGGACATGAGATGCTGAATAGCTGCAGAAGAGGTACCAATGATGATCACATCATCAACATAGATTAAAACATATAAAGTGTGGGTAGTTGTGGCTTGAATAAAGAAAGAAGTGTCACACTTAGCAGAGGAAAAACCAAGGGAATGAAGAGTGTGTTGGAGCTTTTCAAACTAGGCTCGAGGAGCCTATTTGAAGCCATACAGAGCTTTATTAATCTTGCAAACTAGATTTTTGTCACTAGTAACAAATGCTTCTGGCTGGGTCATATACACTGATTCTAGGATATCACCATTCAGAAAGGCATTCTTAAAATCCACTTGATGAATTGGCCAACCCTTAGAGACTGCAATAGTAAGGACAACTCATACTGTGGTAAGCTTGACAACCAAGCTGAATATCTCATGAAAGTTAAATCCTTCTTGTTGGTGGAACCTTTTTGCATCTTACTGGGCATTATATTTATTGATGGAACCATTTGGATCCAGTGGGAATCCAATCAATAGGTGGTTTAACAAGGGTCTGAGTGCTGTTCTTCATTAATGCTTCAAATTCTTAATTCATAACCTTTTTCCACGTGGGGTCAGCAAGAGCTTACTTCACAGACCTTGGCTCAAGAGAGACAGCATATGCCTTGGGTTTAAAAATATCATTTTTGGCTCTTGTTGTTATTGGATGGTTATTTGTAAGAGGGGCAACAAAAGGTGCAACATCCTGTGTTTTGCAAGAGGGAGGAGGTGCTGCTGGAGCTGAAGATGCCTTCACAACATGCTCAATAGTAAGGATATGTTTGATAGCAGGAACATGCTTAGGCATAGGTTCATAATAATAATAATGCTCATCAGAGGGAGCAGCAGAGAAATCAGTGGCTAAGGAGCTGCACCTGTCAAGAAAGGAAATAGTAGGAAAAATAGTGAGGGGAGATGGAGGAAGAGCATCAACATAAGGGGCATTCATGTTAGTAATAATGGGAATGCAGGGGAGTTTTGCACAAGCATCGGCAGGGGGTAAGGGAACCTGAGAAAACAAATCTTAATAAGGGAAGGAAAATTCACCCAAAAATTACATGATGTAACAGATAAATCTTTCCAAACTTTGCTATACATTTATTATCTCTATGTTGATCAGAGTAACCAATGAAGACACACTTTTCTGACCAAAAGTCCAACTTATCGCATAAGTATGGTCTTAGTAAAGGAAAACAGACACACATAAAAGGTCTAAAGAAGGTGTAATCGAGAGGCTTGGCATAAAGTTGCTGGAAAATAGAAGAATTGTACAGGACTGGGGTGGACAAAAGATTGATTTGGTAAATGGTTGTGTGAAAAGCTTCCTCCCAAAAGGAAGTTAGTAAGGAAGCATGGGACAATAAAGTGAGGCTAGTGGTGGTAATATAGCGATTTATTTTGTTTATGGGTGTAAGGGTAGAATAGGTGATGAAATATGCCATGATCTTGGAAAAACTTAGTGAAGGCTAGAAACTATTTGGCTTTGTCTATTTGAATGGATTTGATTTGTTTGGTTAACTATTTTTCCACCAGTGTTTTGAATTGGATGAAGCTAGAGAGGGCTTGGGACTTTTGATTCAAAAAATATATCCAAGTAAATTTAGTGACTGCATCGAGAAAGATAAGGTAATACCTAGCACTGAATGTAAAGGTAAGGAAGAGGGCCCCCAAATATCACAATAAACAAGAATAAGTGGTTCAATTTAAGTATTTGTTGAAATAGTAAATGGGAGTTGGTGATGTTTATCAATGCAACAAGAATCACAAATCTAAGAAATTTTATTCATATTAGAAGGAATCTTATAGAATTGAAGCACACTATGTATAACATTGCTTGAAGGATGCCCAAGCCTAAAAAGGAATTATTTCTAGCAGTACCTATTCTATGAGTGTGCAAAGCAATAGGTACATGAGAGTGAATAATAGGACTAGCATGCTTCAAGGCAATAGAGTTTTTTTGCAAATCAGGAAAGACGTATAGGCCATCTCTAGTAAATCCTTGGAGAAGAATCTCCTTGGAGTCTTGACATTTAACAAGACAAGTGTCAGCATGGAACTCAAAGGACTTTGGTCTACTTAGCAAATTGAGAAACACTTATGAGATTTGTGGTTAAACAGGGAACATGTAACAGATTGTTCAAAACAAATGATGTATTAAAGGAAGGTGAGTATATAGTAGAATGCCCAATATGTTTAATGCTCAAACCTGGCCTGTTTCCTACTTGAACCTTTTCTGAGCCTCATAAGAGTGCTTGGCACTGAAATTTGAGGAATCCAGAGTGAGATGAGTAGAGGCTCTAGAATTCGGATACCATAGGGGGTCATATATAATGGAACAAGTGGCAATAGGAGCCTGAAAATGCTACAGAGGTTGTGGAGGTACTGCAGACGCATGCTCAGCCAAGTATGCTTGAAAAGGTAGTGGCTGCAAATGACCTTGAGGTTGAGGAGATGGAGCTTGAAAGCGAGGGTTAAATTGATGATAACACTCCAATGCTGCGTGACCATATTTGTTGCAAACCTAACTCTGAGGCTTGTGATCAAACTAAGGCAGGCCAAAATTGTTGTAGCCATAGGGAGGATGGCCACCACATCTCCCATGACCTTGATCTCGAAAATTAGAGTGGCCACGACCATGACTAGAGTCACCATTTTGGAAACCTCTACCACGACCTTGAGGTTAAACTAGAAGCCCCCGGAGCTACACTCAAGCCGATGACATTGTTCAATTCTTACCTCAACCGCAAGGAGCAGAGCCTCCATTTCTTCAATGGAGTATGTATGATGAAAGAAGTGTAGTCAGCGCGTAAACCATCCAAAATTGCTTGAATTTGCTCTTCCTTGGTGATGAAGGCACCGACAACAGTCAATTGATCTACAATCTTTTTGATATTAAGAAGATATGAATTCATAGATGCTCCTTTTCTGATGCTACGCTAATGAAGTTTCAATTGAGTGATTTTCGCACGAGTTTGTGACTCAAAAAACTTTTCAATCGCTTCCCAAACCTGATACGAATACACGCATCCAACCATTCTAGCACACATAGATTCACTAAGCAAAGCTAGAAGCCAAAAGCCAAGAAAGAACCACATTATTTTGTTGTTTCCAATTTGAAAACTCAGGGTTAGGGTTACCAAGAATGCATTTGATGGTGGCAATCGCTTCTTACTGCCATAGAAGAAAATTATCATCGGATAGTTTGAACGAAATCGAAATGGAGAACTTGATCGGAGAGAATACTGGGGAAGAACCAGTGGCAGAAGTAGGGGAAGCCATTGGTGATGAAGAGGAAGCCTCAAATGCCATGAATCGAGCATGTAGAGGGCGAG